>JAVIAB010000160.1:55686308-56056716 GCA_032433765.1 Megaustenia siamemsis | reverse complement strand
TATGTGTGGAGCAAAATCAGTATCTTCAACAAAAATGTCAAGTCAGTGCTATTTTTGTGTCAAAAACATCGAGAGAAACAGACGAATAGCAATGGACTCCAATTTTTAATAAATAGATATATCGAACAGCTTCTTAAAATTAGATGGTCAGATATAATGAGAGATGAAAACTTTTGAGAAAGAACTGCTCAGATACTGTTGGGAATGGAGATCAAGAAAAGAAATGGGGCTGGACTAGTCACGTATTGCGAGACCACCATGCGATATTGCATGACAGTCAATGAACTGGGATCCACAGGGAACTACAAAGTTGGAAGACCCAGCAGACATGGAGAAGACTGTCGAGATAGAAGCAAAAGGCTGCATAATGGGCGTGGCGCTCATTTTGAGAAGGCCGCACAGAACTGGATCTGTTGGTAGAGTGTGGTCATAGCCATTTGTTCCACGAGAATATTTCCTTATAACTTCTCCATGCTACTTTCAGTTGTCTGCTTTCTATGCTACTTCAGTTGTCTGCTTTCTATGCTACTTTCAGTTGTCTTATTTCTATGCTACTTTCAGTTGTCTTCTTTCTATGCTACTTTCAGTTGTCTTCTTTCTACACTACTTTCAGTTGTCTTCTTTCTGTGCTACTTTCAATTGTAAACTGCTTTCTTTGCTATTTTCAGTTGCCTTCTTTCTATGTTACTTTCAGTTGTCTTCTTTCTATGCTACTTTCAGTTGTCTGCTTTCTATGCTACTTTCAGTTGCCTTCTTTCTATGCTACTTTCAGTTGTCTTCTTTCTATGCTATTTTCAGTTGTATTCTTTCTATGCTACTTTCAGTTGCCTTTTTTCTATGCTACTTTCAGTTGTCTTTTTTCTATGCTACTTTCAGTTGTCTTCTTTCTATGCTACTTTCAGTTGTCTTCTTTCTATGCTGCTTTCAGTTGTCTGCTTTCTATGCTATTTTCAGTTGTCTTCTTTCTATGCTACTTTCAGTTGCCTTTTTTCTATGCTACTTTCAGTTGTCTTCTTTCTATGCTACTTTCAGTTGTCTTCTTTCTATGCTACTTTCAGTTGTCTGCTTTCTATGCTACTTTCAGTTGTCTTCTTTCTGTGCTACTTTCAGTTGCCTTCTTTCTATGCTACTTTCAGTTGCCTTCTTTCTATGCTACTTTCAGTTGCCTTCTTTCTTTGCTATTTTCAGTTGCTTCTTTCTATGTTACTTTCAGTTGTCTTCTTTCTATGCTACTTTCAGTTGTCTTCTTTCTATGCTACTTTCAGTGTGCCTTCTTTCTATGCTACTTTCAGTTGTCTTCTTTCTATGCTATTTTCAGTTGTCTTCTTTCTATGCTACTTTCAGTTTGCCTTTTTTTCTATGCTACTTTCAGTTGTCTTCTTTCTATGCTACTTTCAGTTGTCTTCTTTCTATGCTACTTTCAGTTGTCTTCTTTCTATGCTACTTTCAGTTGTCTGCTTTCTATGCTACTTTCAGTTGTCTTCTTTCTATGCTACTTTCAGTTGTCTGCTTTCTATGTTACTTTCATTTGCCTTCTTTCTATGCTACTTTCAGTTGCCTTTTTTCTATGCTACATTCAGTTGTGTCTTCTTTCTATGCTACTTTCAGTTGTCTTCTTTCTATGCTACTTTCAGTTGCCTTCTTTCTATGCTACTTTCAGTTGCCTTCTTTCTATGCTACTTTCAGTTGTCTTCTTTCTATGCTACTTTCAGTTGTCTTCTTTCTATGCTACTTTCAGTTGCCTTCTTTCTATGCTACTTTCAGTTGTCTTCTTTCTATGCTACTTTCAGTTGCCTTCTTTCTATGCTACTTTCAGTTGTCTTCTTTCTATTCTACTTGCAGTTGCCTTCTTTCTTTGCTATTTTCATTGCCTTCTTTCTATGTTACTTTCAGTTGTCTTCTTTCTATGCTACTTTCAGTTGTCTGCTTTCTATGCTACTTTCAGTTGCCTTCTTTCTATGCTACTTTCAGTTGCCTTTTTTTCTATGCTAATTTCAGTTGTCTTCTTTCTATGCTATCTTTCAGTTGCCTTTTTTCTATGCTACATTCAGTTGTCTTCTTTCTATGCTACTTTCAGTTGTCTTCTTTCTATGCTACTTTCAGTTGCCTTCTTTCTATGCTACTTTCAGTTGCATTCTTTCTATGCTACTTTCAGTTGTCTTCTTTCTATGCTACTTTCAGTTGTCTTCTTTCTATGCTACTTTCAGTTGCCTTTTTTTCTATGCTACGTTCAGTTGTCTTCTTTCTATGCTACTTTCAGTTGCCTTCTTTCTATGCTACTTTCAGTTGCCTTCTTTCTATGCTACTTGCAGTTGCCTTCTTTCTTTGCTATTTTCAGTTGCCTTCTTTCTATGTTACTTTCAGTTGTCTTCTTTCTATGCTACTTTCAGTTGTCTGCTTTCTATGCTACTTTCGTTGTCTTCTTTCTATGCTACTTTCAGTCGCCTTCTTTCTATGCTACTTTCAGTTGTCTTCTTTCTATGCTACTTTCAGTTGTCTTCTTTCTATGCTACTTTCAGTTGTCTGCTTTCTATGCTACTTTCAGTTGCCTTCTTTCTATGCTACTTTCAGTTGTCTTCTTTCTATGCTACTTTCAGTTGCCTTCTTTCTATGCTACTTTCAGTTGCCTTCTTTCTATGCTACTTGCAGTTGCCTTCTTTCTTTGCTATTTTCAGTTGCCTTCTTTCTATGTTACTTTCAGTTGTCTTCTTTCTATGCTACTTTCAGTTGTCTGCTTTCTATGCTACTTTCGGTTGCCTTCTTTCTATGCTACTTTCAGTTGCCTTTTTTCTATGCTACTTTCAGTTGTCTTTCTTCTATGCTACTTTCAGTTGCCTTTTTTCTATGCTACATTCAGTTTTTCTTATTTCTATGCTACTTTCAGTTGTCTTCTTTCTATGCTACTTTCAGTTGTCTGCTTTCAATGCTACTTTCAGTTGTCTGCTTTCTATGCTACTTTCAGTTGTCTTCTTTCTATGCTACTTTCAGTTGTCTGCTTTCTATGTTACTTTCAGTTGCCTTCTTTCTATGCTACTTTCAGTTGCCTTCTTTCTATGCTACTTTCAGTTGCCTTCTTTCTATGCTACGTTCAGTTGCCTTCTTTCTATGCTACGTTCATTTGTCTTCTTTTTATGCTACTTTCAGTTGTCTTCTTTCTATGCTACTTTCAGTTGTCTTCTTTTTATGCTACTTTCAGTTGCCTTCTTTCTATGCTACTTTCAGTTCTCTTTTCTATCATCATCGTTTGGGGATTAAAAGGGGGAAGAGGAGAGGGGGGTTCGGTAGCGCGTATAATGAAAAGAAATCAGGTGTAATTTACTGTGACAACGTGACAAATTGAGGAAAAAGATGTAGAATAGGCAAGATAGAAGCAGACAGTTGAAGTGTCTTAGTAGGAGATCAACACAGAACTGATAGACAGCTGTAGAGACAAAACATGGCTCTCTACGTCAGCAGACACGGTACTCGATGATACAACTGTTCCAAAGGGTTGTTGTTCCTGTTTGTTAGACAGAACTCTCTCTGTTATTACTGTTTGTTATTCAGAAATAAACTATCTCTGTTGTTGGAGACAAATAATAATAAATGAATATTATTATAGAGGGAAACTTCCGAGGCGATAATCAGCGAATCAATTCAGAGAAGAGGTATGTTTACAGCACTCGAAAAAATGACAATAATCAACACAGAAAAAGTTAGTTAGCTGAGTGGCAGTGGTTATCTAGCGTTTGACTTTTCGTGGCAAGGCGCTGTGCCACCGAGTACGGGTTCGATCCTGCCTTGGTCCATATTTTTTTCTGTTGTTGATTATTTGTCATTTTTTCCGAGTGCTGTAAACATACCTCTTCCTATATCTCTGTTTTTCCTGTTTGTTATACAGAACTTTGTCTCTTGTTCCTGTTTGTTGTACAGAACTTTCTCTGTTGTTCTGTTTGTTGTACAGAACTCTCTCTCTGTTGTTCCTGTTTGTTATACAGAACTTTCTCTGTTGTTCCTGTTTGTTGTACAGAACTCTCTCGGTTGTTCCTGTTTGTTTTGTACAGAACTCTCTCTGTTGTTCCTGTTTGTTATTAAAAAATAAACTCACTCT
This sequence comes from Megaustenia siamemsis, assembly GCA_032433765.1. Taxonomy (NCBI): domain Eukaryota; kingdom Metazoa; phylum Mollusca; class Gastropoda; order Stylommatophora; family Ariophantidae; genus Megaustenia; species Megaustenia siamemsis. The sequence continues at coordinate 56,052,626 of JAVIAB010000160.1, read as the reverse complement.
GTTGTTACTGTTTGTTATACAGAACTCTCTATGTGTTCCTGGTTGTTATACAGAACTCTCTCTGTTGTTACTGTTTGTTATACAGAACTTTCTCTGTTCTTTCCTCTTTGTTGTACAGAACTCTCTCTGTTGTTACTGTGTTGTTATACAGAAATAAACTGCCTGTGTTGTTACTGTTTGTTATACATAACTCTCTGTTATTACTGTTTGTTATTCAGAAATAACTCTCTCTCTCTCTCTCTCTCTCTCTCTGTTTGTGTGTCGTTCATCAATAAAGGCTTACGCAGAGTTAATACTCAGAGTTACTATAATACTACTCTTCTTCTATACATCCAGACCGTATGTTACAGAAACTCGTTGATAATGTAACTTAAATAACTTATTAAGACAAGAAAATAAAAGAATCTCTGGTTATTGGCACACAACACCGCCCAGCCGCTGGATCAGCAGATACAGAACATGTTTGTCACGTGTAGCAGATTTCTATTTTTGAAAGGTCAACATCCTTGAACCCGTCAGCCAGAGCGACATATATTGACCTTGTGATGTAAGGTGTTGGTGAGGTCTCACGTGACCTCTGTCAGCCCACTTGACGTTGTGTAGCATCACGCCAGTCTTGATTTTTGTGTTCCATGTTTTTGATGTTATTTAGGGGCCGCGCAGTGTGCATCAGCTGAATGCGTCCTGACTGGTTCAGGATCAGTGAACCAGTGCTTTTATCCTTCACTTCCCTGTTCGTTGCCATGGAAACAGATTCATTAGTTCGGCCAAGGAGCATAGATTGAAGAGTGAAGATGAACTTGATACACATCGATATATGTGTTGTTGGGTGGAGATGTTGGTACAGACATATGTGTTGTTGGGTGGAGATGCTGGTACAGACATATGTGTTGTTGGGTGGAGATGTTGGTACAGACATATGTGTTGTTGGGTGGAGATGTTGGTACAGACATATGTGTTGTTGGGTGGAGATGCTGGTACAGACATATGTGTTGTTGGGTGGAGATGTTGGTACAGACATATGTGTTGTTGGGTGGAGATGTTGTACAGACATATGTGTTGTTGGGTGGAGATGCTGGTACAGACATATGTGTTGTTGGGTGGAGATGTTGGTACAGACATATGTGTTGTTGGGTGGAGATGCTGGTACAGACATATGTGTTGTTGGGTGGAGATGCTGGCACAGACATATGTGTTGTTGGGTGGAGATGTTGGTACAGACATTGTGTTGTTGGGTGGAGATGTTGGCACAGACATATGTGTTGTTGGGTGGAGATGTTGGTACAGACATTGTGTTGTTGGGTGGAGATGCTGGTACAGACATATGTGTTGTTGGGTGGAGATGTTGTACAGACATATGTGTTGTTGGGTGGAGATGTTGGTACAGACATTGTGTTGTTGGGTGGAGATGTTTGCACAGACATATGTGTTGTTGGGTCGAGATGTTGGTACAGACATATGTGTTGTTGGGTGGAGATGTTGGCACAGACATATGTGTTGTTGGGTGGAGATGTTGGCACAGACATATGTGTTGTTGGGTGGAGATGTTGGTACAGACATATGTGTTGTTGGGTGGAGATGTTGGTACAGACATATGTGTTGTTGGGTGGAGATGTTGGTACAGACATACGTGTTGTTGGTGGATATGTTGGTACAGACATATGTGTTTGTTGGGTGGAAATGTTGGTACAGACATTGTGTTTTGTGGGGTGGAGATGTTGGTACAGACATTGTGTTGTTGGGTGGAGATGCTGGTACATAATTATGTGTTGTTGGGTGGAGATGTTGGTACAGACATTGTGTTGTTGGGTGGAGATGTTGGCACAGACATATGTGTTGTTGGGTGGAGATGTTGGCACAGACATTGTGTTGTTGGGTGGAGATGTTGGTACAGACATATTTGTTGTTGGGTGGAGATGTTGGTACAGACATTGTGTTGTTGGGTGGAGATGTTGGTACAGACATTGTGTTGTTGGGTGGAGATGCTGGTACAGACATATGTGTTGTTGGGTGGAGATGTTGGTACAGACATTGTGTTGTTGGGTGGAGATGTCGGTACAGACATTGTGTTGTTGGGTGGAGATGTTGGCACAGACATATGAGTTGTTGGGTGGAGATGCTGGCACAGACATATGTGTTGTTGGTGGAGATGCTGGCACAGACATATGTGTTGTTGGGTGGAGATGCTGGTACAGACATATGTGTTGTTGGGTGGAGATGTTGGTACAGACATTGTGTTGTTGGGTGGAGATGTTGGTACAGACATTGTGTTGTTGGTGGAGATGTTGGCACATACATATGTGTTGTTGGTGGAGATGCTGGCATAGACATATGTGTTGTTGGGTGGAGATTCTGGCACAGACATTGTGTTGTTGGGTGGAGATGCTGACACAGACATATGTGTTGTTGGGTGGAGATGTTGCTACAGACATTGTGTTGTTGGGTGGAGATGCTGGACAGACTTTGTGTTGTTGGGTGGAGATGTTGGCACAGACTTAGGTGTTTTTGGGTGGTGATACTGGTAAAGACATTGTGTTGTTGGGTGGAGATGTTGGCACAGACATATGTGTTGTTGGGGTGGAGATGCTGGCACAGACATTGTGTTTTTGGGTGGAGATGTTGGCACAGACATATGTGTTGTTGGGTGGAGATGCTGGTACAGACATATGTGTTGTTGGGTGGAGATGTTGGCACAGACATATGTGTTGTTGGGTGGAGATGTTGGCACAGACATATATGTTGTTGGGTGGAGATGTTGGTACAGGCATTGTGTTGTTGGGTGGATATACTGGCACAGACATATGTGTTGTTGGGTGGAGATGCTGGTACAGACATATGTCTTGTTGGGTGGAGATGCTGGTACAGACATATGTGTTGTTGGGTGGAGATGTTGGCACAGACATATGTGTTGTTGGGTGGAGATGTTGGCACAGACATACGTGTTGTTGGGTGGAGATGTTGGTACAGACATTGTGTTGTTGGGTGGAGATGCTGGCACAGACATATGTGTTGTTGGGTGGAAATGTTGGTACAGACATATGTGTTGTTGGGTGGAGATGCTGGTACAGACATATGTGTTGTTGGTGGAGATGTTGGCACAGACATATGTGTTGTTGGGTGGAGATGGTGGTACAGACATATGTGTTGTTGGGTGGAGATGCTGGTACAGACATATGTGTTGTTGGGTGGAGATGTTGGTACAGACATTGTGTTGTTGGGTGGAGATGTTGGCACAGACATATGTGTTGTTGGGTGGAGATGTTGCTATAGACATTGTTTTGTTGGGTGGATGCTGGTACAGAAATATGTGTTTGTTGGGTGGAGATGTTGGTACAGACATATGTGTTGTTGGGTAGAGATGTTGGTACAGACATTGTGTTGTTTGGTGGAGATGTTGGTACAGACATTGTGTTGTTGGGTGGGAGATGCTGGTACAGAATTATGTGTTGTTGGGTGGAGATGTTGGTACAGACATTGTGTTTTTGGGTGGAGATGTTGGCACAGACATATGTGTTGTTGGGTGGAGATGTTGGCACAGACATTGTGTTGTTGGGTGGAGATGTTGGTACAGACATTGTGTTGTTGGGTGGAGATGTTGTACAGACATATGTGTTGTTGGGTGGAGATGTTGGTACAGACATGTGTTGTTGGGTGGAGATGTTGGTACAGACTATGTGTTGTTGGGTGGAGATGTTGGTACAGACATTTGTTGTTGGGTGGAGATGTTGGTACAGACATTGTGTTGTTGGGTGGAGATGTTGGTACAGACATTGTGTTGTTGGGTGGAGATGTTGGTACAGACATATGTGTTGTTGGGTGGAGATGTTGGTACAGACATTGTGTTGTTGGGTGAGATGTTGGTACAGACATATGTGTTGTTGGGTGGAGATGCTGGCACAGACATATGTGTTGTTGGGTTGAGATGCTGGTACAGACATATGTGTTGTTGGGTGGAGATGTTGGTACAGACATTGTGTTGTTGGGTGGAGATGTTGGTACAGACATTGTGTTATTGGGTGGAGATGTTGGCACATACATATGTGTTGTTGGGTGGAGATGCTGGCATAGACATATGTGTTGTTGGGTGGAGATTCTGGCACAGACATTGTGTTGTTGGGTGGAGATGCTGGCACAGACATATGTGTTGTTGGGTGGAGATGTTGGCACAGACATATGTGTTGTTGGGTGGAGATGCTGGTACAGACATATGTGTTGTTGGGTGGAGATGTTGGCACAGACATATGTGTTGTTGGGTGGAGATGTTGGCACAGACATATGTGTTGTTGGGTGGAGATGTTGGTACAGACATTGTGTTGTTGGGTGGAGATGCTGGCACAGACATATGTGTTGTTGGGTGGAGATGCTGGTACAGACATATGTGTTGTTGGGTGGAGATGCTGGTACAGACATATGTGTTGTTGGGTGGAGATGTTGGCACAGACATATGTGTTGTTGGGTGGAGATGTTGGCACAGACATATGTGTTGTTGGGTGGAGATGTTGGTACAGACATTGTGTTGTTGGGTGGAGATGCTGGCACAGACATGTGTTGTTGGGTGGAGATGTTGGTACAGACATATGTGTTGTTGGGTGGAGATGCTGGTACAGACATATGTTTGTTGGGTGGAGATGTTGGCACAGACATATGTGTTGTTGGGTGGAGATGTTGGCACAGACATATGTGTTGTTGGGTGGAGATGCTGGTACAGACATTGTGTTGTTGGGTGGAGATGCTGGCACAGACATATGTGTTGTTGGGTGGAGATGTTGGTACAGACATATGTGTTGTTGGGTGGAGATGTTGGTACAGACATATGTGTTGTTGGGTGGAGTTGTTGGTACAGACATATGTGTTGTTGGGTGGAGATGTTGGCACAGACATATGTGTTGTTGGGTGGAGATGTTGGTACAGACATATGTGTTGTTGGGTGGAGATGCTGGCACAGACATATGTATTGTTGGGTGGAGATGTTGGTACAGACATTGTGTTTGTTAGGTGGAGATGCTGACACAGACATATGTGTTGTTGGGTGGAGGTGTTGGTACAGACATATGTGTTGTTAGGTGGAGATGCTGACACTGACATTGTGTTGTGGGTGGAGATGCTGGCACAGACATATGTGTTGTTGGGTGGAGATGTGGTACATACATTGTGTTTTTGGGTGGAAATGCTGACACAGACATATGTGTTGTTGGGTGGAGATGCTGACACAGACATATGTGTTGTTGGGTGGAGATGCTGACACAGACATTGTGTTGTTGGGTGGAGATGCTGACACAGACATATGTGTTGTTGGGTGGAGATGCTGGCACAGACATATGTGTTGTTGGGTGGAGATGTTGGTACAGACATTGTGTTGTTGGGTGGAGATGCTGACACAGACATATGTGTTGTTGGGTGGAGATGCTGGTACAGACATTGTGTTGTTGGGTGGAGTATCTAGTACAGACATATGTGTTGTTGGGTGGAGATGTTGGTACAGACATATGTGTTGTTGGGTGGAGATGCTGGTACAGACATATGTGTTGTTGGGTGGAGATGTTCGTACAGACATATGTGTTGTTGGGTGGACATGCTGGTACAGATATATGTGTTTTTGAGTGGAGATGCTGGCACAGACATATGTGTTGTTGGGTGGAGATGCTGGTACAGATATATGTGTTGTGGGTGGAGATGCTGGCACAGACATATGTGTTTTTGGGTGGAGATGCTGGTACAGACATTGTGTTGTTGGGTGGAGATGCTGGTACAGACATATGTGTTGTTAGGTGGAGATGCTGGTACAGACATATGTGTTGTTGGGTGGAGATGCTGGTACAGACATATGTGTTGTTGGGTGGAGATGTTGGTACAGACATTGTGTTGTTGGGTGGAGATGTTGGTACAGACATTGTGTTGTTGGGTGGAGATGTTGGCACATACATATGTGTTGTTGGGTGGAGATGCTGGCATAGACATATGTGTTGTTGGGTGGAGATGCTGACACAGACATATGTGTTGTTGGGTGGAGATGCTGACACAGACATATGTGTTGTTGGGTGGAGATGTTGCTACAGACATTGTGTTGTTGGGTGGAGATGCTGGTACAGACATTGTGTTGTTGGGTGGAGATGTTGGCACAGACATATGTGTTGTTGGGTGGTGATACAGGTACAGACATTGTGTTGTTGGGTGGAGATGTTTGCACAGACATATGTGTTGTTGGGTGGAGATGCTGGCACAGACATTGCATTGTTGGGTGGAGATGTTGGTACAGACATATGTGTTGTTGGGTGGAGATGTTGGCACAGACATATGTGTTGTTGGGTGGAGATGTTGGCACAGACATATATGTTGTTGGGTGGAGATGTTGGTACAGGCATTGTGTTGTTGGGTGGAGATACTGGCACAGACATATGTGTTGTTGGGTGGAGATGCTGGTACAGACATATGTCTTGTTGGGTGGAGATGCTGGTACAGACATATGTGTTTTGGGTGGAGATGTTGGCACAGACATATGTGTTGTTAAGTGGAGATGTTGGCACAGACATATGTGTTGTGGGTGGAGATGTTGGTACAGACATTGTGTTGTTGGGTGGAGATGTTGGCACAGACATATGTGTTGTTGGGTGGAGATGTTGGTACAGACATATGTGTTGTTGGGTGGAGATGCTGGTACAGACATATGTGTTGTTGGGTGGAGATGTTGGCACAGACATATGTGTTGTTGGGTGGAGATGCTGGTACAGACATATGTGTTGTTGTGTGGAGATGCTGGTACAGACATATGTGTTGTTGGGTGGAGATGTTGGTACAGACATTGTGTTGTTGGGTGGAGATGTTGGCACAGACATATGTGTTGTTGGGTGGAGATGTTGCTATAGACATTGTTTTGTTGGGTGGAGATGCTGGTACAGACATATGTGTTGTTGGGTGGAGATGTTGGTACAGACATATGTGTTGTTGGGTGGAGATGTTGGTACAGACATTGTGTTGTTGGTGGAGATGTTGGCACAGACATATGTGTTGTTGGGTGGAGATGTTGGTACAGACATATGTGTTGTTGGGTGGAGATGCTGGCACAGACATATGTGTTGTTGGGTGGAGATGTTGGCACAGACATATGTGTTGTTGAGTGGAGATGTTGGTACAGACATATGTGTTGTTGGGTGGAGATGTTGGTACAGACATATGTGTTGTTGGGTGGAGATGTTGGTACAGACATAATTGTTGTTGTGTGGAGATGTTGGTACAGACATATGTGTTGTTGGGTGGAGATGTTGGCACAGACATATGTGTTGTTGGGTGGAGATGTTGGTACAGACATATGTGTTGTTGGGTAGAGATGTTGGTACAGACATTGTGTTGTTGGGTGGAGATGCTGGTAAAGAATTATGTGTTGTTGGGTGGAGATGTTGGTACAGACATTGTGTTGTTGGGTGGAGATGTTGGCACAGACATATGTGTTGTTGGGTGGAGATGTTGGCACAGACATTGTGTTGTTGGGTGGAGATGTTGGTACAGACATTGTGTTGTTGGGTGGAGATGTTGGTACAGACATATGTGTTTTTGGGTGGAGATGTTGGTACAGACATTGTGTTGTTGGGTGGAGATGTTGGTACAGACATTGTGTTGTTGGGTGGAGATGTTGGCACAGACATATGTGTTGTTGGGTGGAGATGCTGGCACAGACATATGTGTTGTTGGGTGGAGATGCTGGCAAAGACATATGTGTTGTTGGGTGGAGATGCTGGTACAGACATATGTGTTGTTGGGTGGAGATGTTGGTACAGACATTGTGTTGTTGGGTGGAGATGTTGGTACAGACATTGTGTTATTGGGAGGAGATGTTGGCACATACATATGTGTTGTTGGGTGGAGATGCGGGCATAGACATATGTGTTGTTGGGTGGAGATTCTGGCACAGACATATGTGTTGTTGGGTGGAGATGTTGGCACAGACATATGTGTTGTTGGGTGGAGATGTTGGCACAGACATATGTGTTGTTGGGTGGAGATGCTGGTACAGACATATGTGTTGTTGGGTGGAGATGTTGGCACAGACATATGTGTTGTTGGGTGGAGATGTTGGCACAGACATATGTGTTGTTGGGTGGAGATGTTGGTACAGACATTGTGTTGTTGGGTGGAGATGCTGGCCCAGACATATGTGTTGTTGGGTGGAGATGCTGGTACAGACATTGTGTTGTTGGGTGGAGATGCTGGTACAGACATATGTGTTGTTGGGTGGAGATGTTGGCACAGACATATGTGTTGTTGGGTGGAGATGTTGGTACAGACATTGTGTTGTTGGGTGGAGATGCTGGCACAGACATATGTGTTGTTGGGTGGAGATGTTGGTACAGACATATGTGTTGTTCGGTGGAGATGCTGGTACAGACATATGTGTTGTTGGGTGGAGATGTTGGTACAGACATATGTGTTGTTGGGTGGAGATGTTGGTACAGACATATGTGTTGTTGGGTGGAAATGTTGGTACAGACATTGTGTTGTTGGGTGGAGATGTTGGTACAGACATTGTGTTGTTGGGTGGAGATACTGGTACATAATTATGTGTTGTTGGGTGGAGATGTTGGTACAGACATTGTGTTGTTGGGTGGAGATGTTGGCACAGACATATGTGTTGTTGGGTGGAGATGTTGGCACAGACATTGTGTTGTTGGGTGGAGATGTTGGTACAGACATATTTGTTGTTGGGTGGAGATGTTGGTACAGACATTGTGTTGTTGGGTGGAGATGTTGGTACAGACATTGTGTTGTTGGGTGGAGATGCTGGTACAGACATATGTGTTGTTGGGTGGAGATGTTGGTACAGACATTGTGTTGTTGGGTGGAGATGTTGGTACAGACATTGTGTTGTTGGGTGGAGATGTTGGCACAGACATATGTGTTGTTGGGTGGAGATGCTGGCACAGACATATGTGTTGTTGGGTGGAGATGCTGGCACAGACATATGTGTTGTTGTGTGGAGATGCTGGTACAGACATATGTGTTGTTGGGTGGAGATGTTGGTACAGACATTGTGTTGTTGGGTGGAGATGTTGGTACAGACATTGTGTTGTTGGGTGGAGATGTTGGCACATACATATGTGTTGTTGGGTGGAGATGCTGGCATAGACATATGTGTTGTTGGGTGGAGATTCTGGCACAGACATTGTGTTGTTGGGTGGAGATGCTGACACAGACATATGTGTTGTTGGGTGGAGATGTTGCTACAGACATTGTGTTGTTGGGTGGAGATGCTGGTACAGACATTGTGTTGTTGGGTGGAGATGTTGGCACAGACTTAGGTGTTTTTGGGTGGTGATACTGGTACAGACATTGTGTTGTTGGGTGGAGATGGTGGTACAGACATATGTGTTGTTGGGTGGAGATGCTGGTACAGACATATGTGTTGTTGGGTGGAGATGTTGGTACAGACATTGTGTTGTTGGGTGGAGATGTTGGCACAGACATATGTGTTGTTGGGTGGAGATGTTGCTATAGACATTGTTTTGTTGGGTGGAGATGCTGGTACAGAAATATGTGTTGTTGGGTGGAGATGTTGGTACAGACATATGTGTTGTTGGGTGGAGATGTTGGTACAGACATTGTGTTGTTTGGTGGAGATGTTGGTACAGACATTGTGTTGTTGGGTGGAGATGCTGGTACAGAATTATGTGTTGTTGGGTGGAGATGTTGGTACAGACATTGTGTTGTTGGGTGGAGATGTTGGCACAGACATATGTGTTGTTGGGTGGAGATGTTGGCACAGACATTGTGTTGTTGGGTGGAGATGTTGGTACAGACATTGTGTTGTTGGGTGGAGATGTTGGTACAGACATATGTGTTGTTGGGTGGAGATGTTGGTACAGACATTGTGTTGTTGGGTGGAGATGTTGGTACAGACATATGTGTTGTTGGGTGGAGATGTTGGTACAGACATTGTGTTGTTGGGTGGAGATGTTGGTACAGACATTGTGTTGTTGGGTGGAGACGTTGGCACAGACATATGTGTTGTTGGGTGGAGATGCTGGCACAGACATATGTGTTGTTGGGTGGAGATGCTGGTACAGACATATGTGTTGTTGGGTGGAGATGTTGGTACAGACATTGTGTTGTTGGGTGGAGATGTTGGTACAGACATTGTGTTATTGGGTGGAGATGTTGGCACATACATATGTGTTGTTGGGTGGAGATGCTGGCATAGACATATGTGTTGTTGGGTGGAGATTCTGGCACAGACATATGTGTTGTTGGGTGGAGATGCTGGCACAGACATATGTGTTGTTGGGTGGAGATGTTGGCACAGACATATGTGTTGTTGGGTGGAGATGCTGGTACAGACATATGTGTTGTTGGGTGGAGATGTTGGCACAGACATATGTGTTGTTGGGTGGAGATGTTGGCACAGACATATGTGTTGTTGGGTGGAGATGTTGGTACAGACATTGTGTTGTTGGGTGGAGATGCTGGCACAGACATATGTGTTGTTGGGTGGAGATGCTGGTACAGACATATGTGTTGTTGGGTGGAGATGCTGGTACAGACATATGTGTTGTTGGGTGGAGATGTTGGCACAGACATATGTGTTGTTGGGTGGAGATGTTGGCACAGACATATGTGTTGTTGGGTGGAGATGTTGGTACAGACATTGTGTTGTTGGGTGGAGATGCTGGCACAGACATGTGTTGTTGGGTGGAGATGTTGGTACAGACATATGTGATGTTGGGTGGAGATGCTGGTACAGACATATGTGTTGTTGGGTGGAGATGTTGGCACAGACATATGTGTTGTTGGGTGGAGATGTTGGCTCAGACATATGTGTTGTTGGGTGGAGATGCTGGTACAGACATTGTGTTGTTGGGTGGAGATGCTGGCACAGACATATGTGTTGTTGGGTGGAGATGTTGGTACAGACATATGTGTTGTTGGGTGGAGATGTTGGTACAGACATATGTGTTGTTGGGTGGAGATGTTGGTACAGACATATGTGTTGTTGGGTGGAGATGTTGGCACAGACATATGTGTTGTTGGGTGGAGATGTTGGTACAGACATATGTGTTGTTGGGTGGAGATGCTGGCACAGACATATGTATTGTTGGGTGGAGATGTTGGTACAGACATTGTGTTGTTAGGTGGAGATGCTGACACAGACATATGTGTTGTTGGGTGGAGGTGTTGGTACAGACATATGTGTTGTTAGGTGGAGATGCTGACACAGACATTGTGTTGTTGGGTGGAGATGCTGGCACAGACATATGTGTTGTTGGGTGGAGATGTTGGTACAGACATTGTGTTTTTGGGTGGAAATGCTGACACAGACATATGTGTTGTTGGGTGGAGATGCTGACACAGACATATGTGTTGTTGGGTGGAGATGCTGACACAGACATTGTGTTGTTGGGTGGAGATGCTGACACAGACATATGTGTTGTTGGGTGGAGATGCTGGCACAGACATATGTGTTGTTGGGTGGAGATGTTGGTACAGACATTGTGTTGTTGGGTGGAGATGCTGACACAGACATATGTGTTGTTGGGTGGAGATGCTGGTACAGACATTGTGTTGTTGGGTGGAGTGGCTAGTACAGACATATGTGTTGTTGGGTGGAGATGTTGGTACAGACATATGTGTTGTTGGGTGGAGATGCTGGTACAGACATATGTGTTGTTGGGTGGAGATGTTGGTACAGACATATGTGTTGTTGGGTGGAGATACTGGCACAGACATATGTGTTGTTGGGTGGAGATGTTGGTACAGACATATGTCTTGTTGGGTGGAGATGCTGGTACAGACATATGTGTTTTTGGGTGGAGATGTTGGCACAGACATATGTGTTGTTGGGTGGAGATGTTGGCACAGACATATGTGTTGTTGGGTGGAGATGTTGGTACAGACATTGTGTTGTTGGGTGGAGATGTTGGTACAGACATTGTGTTGTTGGGTGGAGATGTTGGCACAGACATATGTGTTGTTGGGTGGAGATGTTGGTACAGACATATGTGTTGTTGGGTAGAGATGCTGGTACAGACATATGTGTTGTTGGGTGGAGATGTTGGCACAGACATATGTGTTGTTGGGTGGAGATGCTGGTACAGACATATGTGTTGTTGTGTGGAGATGCTGGTACAGACATATGTGTTGTTGGGTGGAGATGTTGGTACAGACATTGTGTTGTTGGGTGGAGATGTTGGCACAGACATATGTGTTGTTGGGTGGAGATGTTGCTATAGACATTGTTTTGTTGGGTGGAGATGCTGGTACAGACATATGTGTTGTTGGGTGGAGATGTTGGTACAGACATATGTGTTGTTGGGTGGAGATGTTGGTACAGACATTGTGTTGTTGGGTGGAGATGTTGGCACAGACATATGTGTTGTTGGGTGGAGATGTTGGTACAGACATATGTGTTGTTGGGTGGAGATGCTGGCACAGACATATGTGTTGTTGGGTGGAGATGTTGGCACAGACATATGTGTTGTTGAGTGGAGATGTTGGTACAGACATATGTGTTGTTGGGTGGAGATGTTGGTACAGACATATGTGTTGTTGGGTGGAGATGTTGGTACAGACATAATTGTTGTTGTGTGGAGATGTTGGTACAGACATATGTGTTGTTGGGTGGAGATGTTGGCACAGACATATGTGTTGTTGGGTGGAGATGTTGGTACAGACATATGTGTTGTTGGGTAGAGATGTTGGTACAGACATTGTGTTGTTTGGTGGAGATGTTGGTACAGACATTGTGTTGTTGGGTGGAGATGCTGGTAAAGAATTATGTGTTGTTGGGTGGAGATGTTGGTACAGACATTGTGTTGTTGGGTGGAGATGTTGGCACAGACATATGTGTTGTTGGGTGGAGATGTTGGCACAGACATTGTGTTGTTGGGTGGAGATGTTGGTACAGACATTGTGTTGTTGGGTGGAGATGTTGGTACAGACATATGTGTTTTTGGGTGGAGATGTTGGTACAGACATTGTGTTGTTGGGTGGAGATGTTGGTACAGACATTGTGTTGTTGGGTGGAGATGTTGGCACAGACATATGTGTTGTTGGGTGGAGATGCTGGCACAGACATATGTGTTGTTGGGTGGAGATGCTGGCAAAGACATATGTGTTGTTGGGTGGAGATGCTGGTACAGACATATGTGTTGTTGGGTGGAGATGTTGGTACAGACATTGTGTTGTTGGGTGGAGATGTTGGTACAGACATTGTGTTATTGGGAGGAGATGTTGGCACATACATATGTGTTGTTGGGTGGAGATGCGGGCATAGACATATGTGTTGTTGGGTGGAGATTCTGGCACAGACATATGTGTTGTTGGGTGGAGATGTTGGCACAGACATATGTGTTGTTGGGTGGAGATGTTGGCACAGACATATGTGTTGTTGGGTGGAGATGCTGGTACAGACATATGTGTTGTTGGGTGGAGATGTTGGCACAGACATATGTGTTGTTGGGTGGAGATGTTGGCACAGACATATGTGTTGTTGGGTGGAGATGTTGGTACAGACATTGTGTTGTTGGGTGGAGATGCTGGCCCAGACATATGTGTTGTTGGGTGGAGATGCTGGTACAGACATTGTGTTGTTGGGTGGAGATGCTGGTACAGACATATGTGTTGTTGGGTGGAGATGTTGGCACAGACATATGTGTTGTTGGGTGGAGATGTTGGTACAGACATTGTGTTGTTGGGTGGAGATGCTGGCACAGACATATGTGTTGTTGGGTGGAGATGTTGGTACAGACATATGTGTTGTTCGGTGGAGATGCTGGTACAGACATATGTGTTGTTGGGTGGAGATGTTGGTACAGACATATGTGTTGTTGGGTGGAGATGTTGGTACAGACATATGTGTTGTTTGGTGGAAATGTTGGTACAGACATTGTGTTGTTGGGTGGAGATGTTGGTACAGACATTGTGTTGTTGGGTGGAGATACTGGTACATAATTATGTGTTGTTGGGTGGAGATGTTGGTACAGACATTGTGTTGTTGGGTGGAGATGTTGGCACAGACATATGTGTTGTTGGGTGGAGATGTTGGCACAGACATTGTGTTGTTGGGTGGAGATGTTGGTACAGACATATTTGTTGTTGGGTGGAGATGTTGGTACAGACATTGTGTTGTTGGGTGGAGATGTTGGTACAGACATTGTGTTGTTGGGTGGAGATGCTGGTACAGACATATGTGTTGTTGGGTGGAGATGTTGGTACAGACATTGTGTTGTTGGGTGGAGATGTTGGTACAGACATTGTGTTGTTGGGTGGAGATGTTGGCACAGACATATGTGTTGTTGGGTGGAGATGCTGGCACAGACATATGTGTTGTTGGGTGGAGATGCTGGCACAGACATATGTGTTGTTGTGTGGAGATGCTGGTACAGACATATGTGTTGTTGGGTGGAGATGTTGGTACAGACATTGTGTTGTTGGGTGGAGATGTTGGTACAGACATTGTGTTGTTGGGTGGAGATGTTGGCACATACATATGTGTTGTTGGGTGGAGATGCTGGCATAGACATATGTGTTGTTGGGTGGAGATTCTGGCACAGACATTGTGTTGTTGGGTGGAGATGCTGACACAGACATATGTGTTGTTGGGTGGAGATGTTGCTACAGACATTGTGTTGTTGGGTGGAGATGCTGGTACAGACATTGTGTTGTTGGGTGGAGATGTTGGCACAGACTTAGGTGTTTTTGGGTGGTGATACTGGTACAGACATTGTGTTGTTGGGTGGAGATGGTGGTACAGACATATGTGTTGTTGGGTGGAGATGCTGGTACAGACATATGTGTTGTTGGGTGGAGATGTTGGTACAGACATTGTGTTGTTGGGTGGAGATGTTGGCACAGACATATGTGTTGTTGGGTGGAGATGTTGCTATAGACATTGTTTTGTTGGGTGGAGATGCTGGTACAGAAATATGTGTTGTTGGGTGGAGATGTTGGTACAGACATATGTGTTGTTGGGTGGAGATGTTGGTACAGACATTGTGTTGTTTGGTGGAGATGTTGGTACAGACATTGTGTTGTTGGGTGGAGATGCTGGTACAGAATTATGTGTTGTTGGGTGGAGATGTTGGTACAGACATTGTGTTGTTGGGTGGAGATGTTGGCACAGACATATGTGTTGTTGGGTGGAGATGTTGGCACAGACATTGTGTTGTTGGGTGGAGATGTTGGTACAGACATTGTGTTGTTGGGTGGAGATGTTGGTACAGACATATGTGTTGTTGGGTGGAGATGTTGGTACAGACATTGTGTTGTTGGGTGGAGATGTTGGTACAGACATATGTGTTGTTGGGTGGAGATGTTGGTACAGACATTGTGTTGTTGGGTGGAGATGTTGGTACAGACATTGTGTTGTTGGGTGGAGATGTTGGCACAGACATATGTGTTGTTGGGTGGAGATGCTGGCACAGACATATGTGTTGTTGGGTGGAGATGCTGGTTCAGACATATGTGTTGTTGGGTGGAGATGTTGGTACAGACATTGTGTTGTTGGGTGGAGATGTTGGTACAGACATTGTGTTATTGGGTGGAGATGTTGGCACATACATATGTGTTGTTGGGTGGAGATGCTGGCATAGACATATGTGTTGTTGGGTGGAGATTCTGGCACAGACATATGTGTTGTTGGGTGGAGATGCTGGTACAGACATATGTGTTGTTGGGTGGAGATGTTGGCACAGACATATGTGTTGTTGGGTGGAGATGCTGGTACAGACATATGTGTTGTTGGGTGGAGATGTTGGCACAGACATATGTGTTGTTGGGTGGAGATGTTGGCACAGACATATGTGTTGTTGGGTGGAGATGTTGGTACAGACATTGTGTTGTTGGGTGGAGATGCTGGCACAGACATATGTGTTGTTGGGTGGAGATGCTGGTACAGACATATGTGTTGTTGGGTGGAGATGCTGGTACAGACATATGTGTTGTTGGGTGGAGATGTTGGCACAGACATATGTGTTGTTGGGTGGAGATGTTGGCACAGACATATGTGTTGTTGGGTGGAGATGTTGGTACAGACATTGTGTTGTTGGGTGGAGATGCTGGCACAGACATGTGTTGTTGGGTGGAGATGTTGGTACAGACATATGTGTTGTTGGGTGGAGATGCTGGTACAGACATATGTGTTGTTGGGTGGAGATGTTGGCACAGACATATGTGTTGTTGGGTGGAGATGTTGGCACAGACATATGTGTTGTTGGGTGGAGATGCTGGTACAGACATTGTGTTGTTGGGTGGAGATGCTGGCACAGACATATGTGTTGTTGGGTGGAGATGTTGGTACAGACATATGTGTTGTTGGGTGGAGATGTTGGTACAGACATATGTGTTGTTGGGTGGAGATGTTGGTACAGACATATGTGTTGTTGGGTGGAGATGTTGGCACAGACATATGTGTTGTTGGGTGGAGATGTTGGTACAGACATATGTGTTGTTGGGTGGAGATGCTGGCACAGACATATGTATTGTTGGGTGGAGATGTTGGTACAGACATTGTGTTGTTAGGTGGAGATGCTGACACAGACATATGTGTTGTTGGGTGGAGGTGTTGGTACAGACATATGTGTTGTTAGGTGGAGATGCTGACACAGACATTGTGTTGTTGGGTGGAGATGCTGGCACAGACATATGTGTTGTTGGGTGGAGATGTTGGTACAGACATTGTGTTTTTGGGTGGAAATGCTGACACAGACATATGTGTTGTTGGGTGGAGATGCTGACACAGACATATGTGTTGTTGGGTGGAGATGCTGACACAGACATTGTGTTGTTGGGTGGAGATGCTGACACAGACATATGTGTTGTTGGGTGGAGATGCTGGCACAGACATATGTGTTGTTGGGTGGAGATGTTGGTACAGACATTGTGTTGTTGGGTGGAGATGCTGACACAGACATATGTGTTGTTGGGTGGAGATGCTGGTACAGACATTGTGTTGTTGGGTGGAGTGGCTAGTACAGACATATGTGTTGTTGGGTGGAGATGTTGGTACAGACATATGTGTTGTTGGGTGGAGATGCTGGTACAGACATATGTGTTGTTGGGTGGAGATGTTGGTACAGACATATGTGTTGTTGGGTGGACATGCTGGTACAGATATATGTGTTGTTGGGCGGAGATGCTGGCACAGACATATGTGTTGTTGGGTGGAGATGCTGGTACAGATATATGTGTTGTTGGGTGGAGATGCTGGCACAGACATATGTGTTGTTGGGTGGAGATGCTGGTACAGACATTGTGTTGTTGGGTGGAGATGCTGGTACAGACATATGTGTTGTTAGGTGGAGATGCTGGTACAGACATATGTGTTGTTGGGTGGAGATGCTGGTACAGACATATGTGTTGTTGGGTGGATAAGTTGGTACAGACATTGTGTTGTTGGGTGGAGATGTTGGTACAGACATTGTGTTGTTGGGTGGAGATGTTGGCACATACATATGTGTTGTTGGGTGGAGATGCTGGCATAGACATATGTGTTGTTGGGTGGAGATTCTGGCACAGACATTGTGTTGTTGGGTGGAGATGCTGACACAGACATATGTGTTGTTGGGTGGAGATGTTGCTACAGACATTGTGTTGTTGGGTGGAGATGCTGGTACAGACATTGTGTTGTTGGGTGGAGATGTTGGCACAGACATATGGGTTGTTGGGTGGTGATACTGGTACAGACATTGTGTTGTTGGGTGGAGATGTTTGCACAGACATATGTGTTGTTGGGTGGAGATGTTGGCACAGACATATGTGTTGTTGGGTGGAGATGCTGGTACAGACATATGTGTTGTTGGGTGGAGATGTTGGCACAGACATATGTGTTGTTGGGTGGAGATGTTGGCACAGACATATATGTTGTTGGGTGGAGATGTTGGTACAGGCATTGTGTTGTTGGGTGGAGATACTGGCACAGACATATGTGTTGTTGGGTGGAGATGCTGGTACAGACATATGTCTTGTTGGGTGGAGATGCTGGTACAGACATATGTGTTTTTGGGTGGAGATGTTGGCACAGACATATGTGTTGTTGGGTGGAGATGTTGGCACAGACATATGTGTTGTTGGGTGGAGATGTTGGTACAGACATTGTGTTGTTGGGTGGAGATGCTGGCACAGACATATGTGTTGTTGGGTGGAGATGTTGGTACAGACATATGTGTTGTTGGGTGGCGATGCTTTTACAGACATATGTGTTGTTGGGTGGAGATGTTGGCACAGACATATGTGTTGTTGGGTGGAGATGGTGGCACAGACATATGTGTTGTTGGGTGGAGATGCTGGTACAGACATATGTGTTGTTGGGTGGATATGTTGGTACAGACATTGTGTTGTTGGGTGGAGATGTTGGCACAGACATATGTGTTGTTGGGTGGAGATGTTGCTATAGACATTGTTTTGTTGGGTGGAGATGCTGGTACAGACATATGTGTTGTTGGGTGGAGATGTTGGTACAGACATATGTGTTGTTGGGTGGAGATGTTGGTACAGACATTGTGTTGTTGGGTGGAGATGTTGGCACAGACATATGTGTTGTTGGGTGGAGATGTTGGTACAGACATATGTGTTGTTGGGTGGAGATGCTGGCACAGACATATGTGTTGTTGGGTGGAGATGTTGGCACAGACACATGTGTTGTTGAGTGGAGATGTTGGTACAGACATATGTGTTGTTGGGTGGAGATGTTGGTACAGACATATGTGTTGTTGGGTGGAGATGTTGGTACAGACATAATTGTTGTTGTGTGGAGATGTTGGTACAGACATATGTGTTGTTGGGTGGAGATGTTGGCACAGACATATGTGTTGTTGGGTGGAGATGTTGGTACAGACATATGTGTTGTTGGGTAGAGATGTTGGTACAGACATTGTGTTGTTTGGTGGAGATGTTGGTACAGACATTGTGTTGTTGGGTTGAGATGCTGGTACAGAATTATGTGTTGTTGGGTGGGGATGTTGGTACAGACATTGTGTTGTTGGGTGGAGATGTTGGCACAGACATATGTGTTGTTGGGTGGAGATGTTGGCACAGACATTGTGTTGTTGGGTGGAGATGTTGGTACAGACATTGTGTTGTTGGGTGGAGATGTTGGTACAGACATATGTGTTTTTGGGTGGAGATGTTGGTACAGACATTGTGTTGTTGGGTGGAGATGTTGGTACAGACATATGTGTTGTTGGGTGGAGATGTTGGTACAGACATTGTGTTGTTGGGTGGAGATGTTGGTACAGACATTGTGTTGTTGGGTGGAGATGTTGGCACAGACATATGTGTTGTTGGGTGGAGATGCTGGCACAGACATATGTGTTGTTGGGTGGAGATGCTGGCACAGACATATGTGTTGTTGGGTGGAGATGCTGGTACAGACATATGTGTTGTTGGGTGGAGATGTTGGTACAGACATTGTGTTGTTGGGTGGAGATGTTGGTACAGACATTGTGTTATTGGGAGGAGATGTTGGCACATACATATGTGTTGTTGGGTGGAGATGCTGGCATAGACATATGTGTTGTTGGGTGGAGATTCTGGCACAGACATATGTGTTGTTGGGTGGAGATGTTGGCACAGACATATGTGTTGTTGGGTGGAGATGCTGGTACAGACATATGTGTTGTTGGGTGGAGATGTTGGCACAGACATATGTGTTGTTGGGTGGAGATGTTGGCACAGACATATGTGTTGTTGGGTGGAGATGTTGGTACAGACATTGTGTTGTTGGGTGGAGATGCTGGCCCAGACATATGTGTTGTTGGGTGGAGATGCTGGTACAGACATTGTGTTGTTGGGTGGAGATGCTGGTACAGACATATGTGTTGTTGGGTGGAGATGTTGGCACAGACATATGTGTTGTTGGGTGGAGATGTTGGTACAGACATTGTGTTGTTGGGTGGAGATGCTGGCACAGACATATGTGTTGTTGGGTGGAGATGTTGGTACAGACATATGTGTTGTTCGGTGGAGATGCTGGTACAGACATATTTGTTGTTGGGTGGAGATGTTGGCACAGACATATGTGTTGTTGGGTGGAGATGTTGGCACAGACATATGTGTTGTTGGGTGGAGATGCTGGTACAGACATTGTGTTGTTGAGTGGAGATGCTGGCACAGACATATGTGTTGTTGGGTGGAGATGTTGGTACAGACATATGTGTTGTTGGGTGGAGATGTTGGTACAGACATATGTGTTGTTGGGTGGAGATGTTGGTACAGACATATGTGTTGTTGGGTGGAGATGTTGGCACAGACATATGTGTTGTTGGGTGGAGATGTTGGTACAGACATATGTGTTGTTGGGTGGAGATGCTGGCACAGACATATGTATTGTTGGGTGGAGATGTTGGTACAGACATTGTGTTGTTGGGTGGAGATGCTGACACAGACATATGTGTTGTTGGGTGGAGATGTTGGTACAGACATATGTGTTGTTAGGTGGAGATGCTGACACAGACATTGTGTTGTTGGGTGGAGATGCTGGCACAGACATATGTGTTGTTGGGTGGAGATGTTGGTACAGACATTGTGTTTTTGGGTGGAGATGCTGACACAGACATATGTGTTGTTGGGTGGAGATGCTGACACAGACATATGTGTTGTTGGGTGGAGATGCTGACACAGACATTGTGTTGTTGGGTGGAGATGCTGACACAGACATATTTGTTGTTGGGTGGAGATGCTGGCACAGACATATGTGTTGTTGGGTGGAGATGTTGGTACAGACATTGTGTTGTTGGGTGGAGATGCTGACACAGACATATGTGTTGTTCGGTGGAGATGCTGGTACAGACATTGTGTTGTTGGGTGGAGAGGCTGGTACAGACATATGTGTTTTTGGGTGGAGATGTTGGTACAGACATATGTGTTGTTGGGTGGACATGCTGGTACAGATATATGTGTTGTTGGGTGGAGATGCTGGCACAGACATATGTGTTGTTGGGTGGATATGCTGGTACAGATATATGTGTTGTTGGGTGGAGATGCTGGCACAGACATATGTCTTGTTGGGTGGAGATGCTGGTACAGACATTGTGTTGTTGGGTGGAGATGCTGGTACAGACATATGTTTTGTTAGGTGGAGATGCTGGTACAGACATATGTGTTGTTGGGTGGAGATGCTGGTACAGACATATGTGTTGTTGGGTGGAGATGCTGGTACAGACATTGTGTTGTTGGGTGGAGAAGCGCGACAGACGTTTAGAGATGCTATTTTTATATACTGCGCGCACACACACACCACACACACACACACACACACTTCGAAGGCAGACGCATCGTTCACTCTTTGTATCGAAAGTCTCTCTAATTTGGTATTCGAACTATGGAACGTTTGAAATTACGTTATTTCAAGCACGAACCTCCACCTTGTATATATTACTACGACAATCCACTATGTATATATTACTACGAACCTCCACCTTGTATATATTACTACGACAATCCACTATGTATATATTACTACGAACCTCCACTGTGTATATATTACTGCGAACCTCCACTTTGTATATATTACTACAAACCTCCACTGTGTATATATAACTACGAGAATCCGCTATGTATATATTACTACAAACCTCCACTGTATATATATATATATATATATATATATATATATATATATATATATATATATATATATATATATATATACCGAACCTCCACTGTGTATACTACCAACCTCCACTGTATATATTACTACGAGCCTCCACTGTGTATATATTACTACGAACCTCCACTGTGTATATATTACTACGAACCTCCACTGTGTATATATTACTACGAACCTCCACTGTGTATATATTACTACGAGAATCCGCTATGTGTATATTACTACAAACCTCCACTGTGTATATATTACTACGAGAATCCGCTATGTATATATTACTACGAACCTCCACTGTGTATATATTACTTCGAACCTCCACTGTGTATACTACGAACCTCCACTGTATATATTACTACGAACCTCCACTGTGTATATATTACTACGAACCTCCACTGTGTATATATTACTACGAACCTCAACTGTACATATATTACTACGAACCTCAACTGTACATATATTACTTCTAACCTCCACTGTGTATACTACGAACCTCCACTGTATATATTACTACGAACCTCCACTGTGTATATATTACTACGAACTTCCACTGTGTATATATTACTACGAACCTCCACTGTGTATATATTACTACGAACCTCCACTGTGTATATATTACTACGAACCTCCACTGTGTATATATTACTACGAACCTCAACTGTACATATATTACTACAAGAATTCACTGTGTATATCAGTGGCGTACCGCAGGTAGCCTGAACATATTAACGAAATACACAAGGAAATGATAATTTATTATATTTTTTCATAATTATATTACCAATTTTCAAATATTCTATTACACATTTCGTAGGCCAATATGATTTATTTGCTTTGATTTGTATTTATTAAAGAAAGGTTTTCCTATGGCCACTATAACGTTTGGGAATGAGACCGAAACTACTATAAAAATAATACATGAAACCGCTAATCAGCAGTGGTACATTTCTCTTCTCTCCGACTATGAATTAATTACCTTGACATTAAAAAATTCCCGTCAAAATAATACGGCTAAGCTACCTCTACATTAATGCGGTTTCATGGGTTATTTTTTAGCTGTAGCCAATCAGAATCGTCACAAAGTGAAAGTGCAACTATGTCTGATTATCGGAACTTCCTAACCTAATTATAACAACGTTATGCGCATCAGCATCTGTAGAAAGAACTTTTTCTGCACTCAAGACAATCAAATCTTATTGTCTCTCAACTCAGACACAAGAACGCTTATCTGGTTTGGCAATAATGTCCATTGAGAAATCATTACTTCGGCAACATAGAAACCAACCCAACATTACTTTCAATGACAAAGTCATCGAGACATTTTCGTCCCAAAAAAGACGGATAGAGTTTACATATAAATAAGTAAGTACATGTAATTTAAAATGTAGTGATGTCATTAGCAAATATTACGTCATGTTAGCCTACTGAATATAATGTAGGTCTTTATTTATTACGTCAGCGGTAGCCAAGCCCCCAAAACCAGTATACGCCACTGGTGTATATATTGCTGTGGACCTCATCATCTTTATAGCCATTGTACTTATATATTGTTACGATCTTCACATAACTTTTGTCCTGGGACATATCCCCTTTCCTCCAGCTTTGAGTAAGTAGTAGATACAGGTAGAGTAATAGTGTAGAAATGTTGTCGTTGGTCATTTCCTGGGGCTTTGCCATTTGGAGTGGAAAGAGGGGGTGTGGGGCGGGGGAGAGAGGGAAAGGGGGTGTTCCGAGAGTAGTTGTGTCATAGAGTTGTCTCCCTGGTTCGTTGTCTATCAGTTAAAACGTGGCTTCTCTGTTTCCTGTGAGTAAATTAACTAGCAATGTTCCAGCTCACAAATGGCTTCTCTTAACGGAGCTACTTCTGTCATGCCAGGAAAGGAGAACGGAAACTGGTTTCTATCTGCGTGGTCTTCACAAGATAAATGTAGGAGAGAATAACCAGATCGCTCCAGATGACCGCTAAGCGGACATCTATGCAGACATTGTCACGAAGTGGAAGATTGAATGGTTGGGTCATATTAACAGAATTGACGATCACATCCCCAGGTAGTTAGTGGACAGATATTTCATTGATGGCAAGAGGTGTAACACATAGGTCTTTTTTTTTTTTTTTTTTTGTTCGTCAACTTTTACATCTGACGAAGTCCCTAGAGACTAGGAACTGAATTTTGCTTGTTAATCCATTTTTCCCTGGCAGCCGAGTGCACAGCGGTCCCTCGTCGCACAGGCAGATAACTCCGTCTTCGTAGGTACTAATTTTTTTTTTCCGTCGATGAGTAATTGACGTTTCAAGCCAGGCCTCGCCGCTGAGACCAGGGGTGGTTGCCGCAGAGAGAAATCATAAATAAAAATTCCAACCGCTGCAGCCAGGATTTCTCGTTATGCTTTGGGTGTTCTCGTTTCCATTTTTCATGGAACTGACCTTTGAGGATAGATTTGGCTTCATCATAACTGAGCGGATGGTTCTCTTGTTGTAATCTCCCTCCCTCTTTAGCTAATTTGTCTGCGCGTTCGTTCCCGTGTATATTACAGTGTGATGGTATCCATTGAATGACTACTCTCTGGAAGTTATTGCATAGTTGGTCCAGGGTTGTTCTCAAGCCATCGAGTTCATTGTTCTTGGGGCTTTTTAGAGCTGATAGTACTGACTGTGCATCAGTAAGAATCACCAATTTATTGTGCATGTTATTTTTGTGTTGAGTAGCCAGTGTTGCAGCATCTCTGATGGCCTCAGTTTCTACTTTAAAGTTGTTTGAGAATTTCCCAGTAGCTATTGACTTGGTGATCTCGTCCTGGTTATTCAGTGTCAAGAACATACATCCCCCTCCATTTCTGGTGGCATTTGTAGCAGAGCCATCTGTGTATATGTGGGACCAAGAGTCCTGTGGGTAGGTATCGTGTATGTGTTTTTCTGCTACGTGTTTTCTTTCTGTGTATGATTGGGTGCCTTTTATCATGATTCTTGTTATATTTTCCTTAAGTTCTGGTATTTTATGTTTTCCACGAGGAGACATATCAGATGGG
Organism: Megaustenia siamemsis; assembly: GCA_032433765.1. Taxonomy (NCBI): domain Eukaryota; kingdom Metazoa; phylum Mollusca; class Gastropoda; order Stylommatophora; family Ariophantidae; genus Megaustenia; species Megaustenia siamemsis. Next base: position 56,028,016 of record JAVIAB010000160.1, on the reverse strand, counting down.
CCCAAGGGTTTCGATATTGTTTGGGAAAGTACTGGGTCTCCAGTAGTTAGTTCATTGGCGATTGCAGCGAAGTTGCTCCTCTTTAGTCGTACAATTCCGGAACCAGTTATTCTTTGGTGCATGGGGTGGCTAAGGAGCCTTCTATATTTCTCCGCTTGTTGCAATAACTTTAGTGACCCGTCTGTCATCTAAGGGTTGTAAACCTGTTACTGTTTCTAGAGTTTTGATAGGTGTAGATTTCATAGCACCAGTTATGATACGGGCAGCTTGGTTCTGTGTTCTGTTAATTTTGCTAAGGTGTGATTTGGAAGCCATAGCCCAGACTGTGACTCCATACTCTAGAACTGGTCTGACTCTTCCAACGTATAGTCTTTTCAAAATATTGCTGCCTCCCCCCCCTCCCCCCCAGTACGTTTCTGCCCCACAACCTCTCTGTCTCAAGGCCGACGTCTTGCTTCGAGACCAACAAGTTCCCTCAGACTTAGGTCTAATATCATCCGTCACTCATAGTTGACTATGGATTTTGCAGCGCCTGAAGGAAATGTCTTTTTTTTCCCTGTTTTTTTTTCCCGTGTATTCTCCTTTTCTACGAAACATTTTGCTTCTTTAACGATCGGACCTACCTAACACCAACATATTTCAGACACGACAGATACATCCGACAAGTTTTTCTGATATGTCTCCATTAACAGCGCAAATATTTGAGTGCCGTGGCCAGTATAACGTCAGACCGCTTTGACACACCCCCCCCCCCCAAAAAAAAAAATAAATCTTCGATACCAATTTTTAAAGTGAGCTCCGCAGCCATGTCGGTCCGAAGAAAAGAAAACTATATCAATCAGGGAATTGAAAAAAGACCAGGGCTGATCTAGAGGTTAGACCTCGCCCTCTGGATAGGAAGGTCCAGGGTTCGAATCCCACCACAAGTGGTGGCCCTCTTCCACTTTGAATTCGTGGTTTCTTCGTGGGCCACATGTCTAACCCTCTTGAACAGAAACAAAAAACAGAAGGTTTAATGGTACTCACGCACGCTACAGAACCATGCACGCTAAAGATCCAGGCACGCTAAATAACCACGCACGATAAAGAGCCAGGCACGTTAAATAACCACGCACGCTAAAGAAACACGCACACCAAAGACCCACGCACGTTAATGAACCAGGCACGCTAAAGAACAACGCACGCTAAAGAACAACGCACGCTAAAGAACCTTTGGCAATTACAAATAGAAATGACTGGGATATGATGGCCGCTACCAGGGCAATATTGTTAAGCAAGTCTATCGATGCCGGAGACAGATGAGGGCCGCTACCAGGGCAAGAGTTGTTAATTAAGCGAGTCTATCGATGCCGGAGATAGATGAGGGCCGCTACCAGGGCAAGAGTTGTTAAGCGAGTCTATCGATGCCGGAGATAGATGAGGGCCGCTACCAGGGCAAGAGTTGTTAAGCGAGTCTATCGATGCCGGAGACAGATGAGGGCCGCTACCAGGGCAAGAGTTGTTAAGCGAGTCTATCGATGCCGGAGATAGATGAGGGCCGCTACCAGGGCAAGAGTTGTTAAGCGAGTCTATCGATGCCGGAGACAGATGAGGGCCGCTACCAGGGCAAGAGTTGTTAAGCGAGTCTATCGATGCCGGAGATAGATGAGGGCCGCTACCAGGGCAAGAGTTGTTAATTAAGCGAGTCTATCGATGCCGGAGACAGATGAGGGCCGCTACCAGGGCAAGAGCTGTTAAGCGAGTCTATCGATGCCGGAGACAGATGAGGGCCGCTACCAGGGCAAGAGTTGTTAAGCGAGTCTATCGATGCCGGAGACAGATGAGGGCCGCTACCAGGGCAAGAGTTGTTAAGCGAGTCTATCGATGCCGGAGACAGATGAGGGCCGCTACCAGGGCAAGAGTTGTTAAGCGAGTCTATCGATGCCGGAGACAGATGAGGGCCGCTACCAGGGCAAGAGTTGTTAAGCGAGTCTATCGATGCCGGAGACAGATGAGGGCCGCTACCAGGGCAAGAGTTGTTAAGCAAGTCTATCGATGCCGTAGACAGATGAGGGCCGCTACCAGGACAAGAGTTGTTAATTAAGCGAGTCTATCGATGCCGGAGATAGATGAGGGCCGCTACCAGGGCAAGAGTTGTTAAGCGAGTCTATCGATGCCGGAGATAGATGAGGGCCGCTACCAGGGCAAGAGTTGTTAAGCGAGTCTATCGATGCCGGAGACAGATGAGTGCCGCTACCAGGGCAAGCGATGTTAAGCAAGTCTATCGATGCCGGAGAAAGATGAGCGCCGCTACCAGGGCAAGAGTTGTTAAGCAAGTCTATCGATGCCGGAGAAAGATGATTGCCGCTACCAGGACAAGAGTTGTTAAGCAAGTCTATCGGAGACAGTTGAGGGCCGCTACCAGGGCAAGAGTTGTTAAGCAAGTCTATCGATGCCGGAGACAGATGAGGGCCGCTACCAGGACAAGAGTTGTTTAGCAAGTCTATCAATGCCGGAGACAGATGAGGGCCGCTACCAGGACAAGAGTTGTTAAGCGAGTCTATCGATTCCGGAGACAGATGAGGGCCGCTACCAGGGCAAGAGTTGTTAAGCAAGTCTATCAATGCCGGAGAAAGACGATGGCCGTTACCAGGGCAAGAGTTGTTAAGCATGTCTATCGATGCCGGAAACAGATGAGGGCCGCTACCAGGACAAGAGTTGTTAAGCGAGTCTATCGATGCCAGAGACAGCTGATATCCGCTACCAGGGCAAGAGTTGTTAAGCAAGTCTATCGACGCCGGAGACAGATGAGTGCCGCTACCAGGGCAAGAGTTGTTAAACAAGTCTATCGATGCCGGAGACAGATGAGGGCCGCTACCAGGGCAAGAGTTGTTAAGCAAGTCTATCGATGCCGGAGACAGATGAGTGCCGCTACCAGGGCAAGAGCTGTTAAACAAGTCTATCGATGCCGGAGACAGATGAGTGCCGCTACCAGGGCAAGAGCTGTTAAACAAGTCTATCGATGCCGGAGATAGATGAGGGCCGCTACCAGGGCAAGAGTTGTTAAGCGAGTCTATCGATGCCGGAGATAGATGAGGGCCGCTACCAGGGCAAGAGTTGTTAAGCGAGTCTATCGATGCCGGAGACAGATGAGTGCCGCTACCAGGGCAAGCGATGTTAAGCAAGTCTATCGATGCCGGAGAAAGATGAGCGCCGCTACCAGGGCAAGAGTTGTTAAGCAAGTCTATCGATGCCGGAGAAAGATGATTGCCGCTACCAGGACAAGAGTTGTTAAGCAAGTCTATCGGAGACAGTTGAGGGCCGCTACCAGGGCAAGAGTTGTTAAGCAAGTCTATCGATGCCGGAGACAGATGAGGGCCGCTACTAGGACAAGAGTTGTTTAGCAAGTCTATCAATGCCGGAGACAGATGAGGGCCGCTACCAGGACAAGAGTTGTTAAGCAAGTCTATCAATGCCGGAGAAAGACGATGGCCGTTACCAGGGCAAGAGTTGTTAAGCATGTCTATCGATGCCGGAAACAGATGAGGGCCGCTACCAGGACAAGAGTTGTTAAGCGAGTCTATCGATGCCAGAGACAGCTGATATCCGCTACCAGGGCAAGAGTTGTTAAGCAAGTCTATCGACGCCGGAGACAGATGAGTGCCGCTACCAGGGCAAGAGTTGTTAAACAAGTCTATCGATGCCGGAGACAGATGAGGGCCGCTACCAGGGCAAGAGTTGTTAAGCAAGTCTATCGATGCCGGAGACAGATGAGTGCCGCTACCAGGGCAAGAGCTGTTAAACAAGTCTATCGATGCCGGAGACAGATGAGTGCCGCTACCAGGGCAAGAGTTGTTAAGCGAGTCTATCAATGCCGGAGACAGATGAGTGCCGCTACCAGGGCAAGAGTTGTTAAGCGAGTCTATCGATGCCGGAGACAGATGAGGGCCGCTACCAGGGCAAGAGCTGTTAAACAAGTCTATCGATGCCGGAGACAGATGAGTGCCGCTACCAGGGCAAGAGTTGTTAAGCGAGTCTATCGATGCCGGAGACAGATGAGTGCCGCTACCAGGGCAAGAGTTGTTAAGCGAGTCTATCGATGCCGGAGAAAGATGAGTGCCGCTACCAGGGCAAGAGTTGTTAAGCGAGTCTATCGATGCCGGAGACAGATGAGTGCCGCTACCAGGGCAAGCAATGTTAAACAAGTCTATCGATGCCGGAGACAGATGAGGGCCGCTACCAGGGCAAGAGTTGTTAAGCGAGTCTATCGATGCCGGAGATAGATTTTGGCAGCTACCAGGGCAAGAGTTGTTAAGCGAGTCTATCGATGCCGGAGACAGATGAGGGCCGCTACCAGGGCAAGAGTTGTTAAGCAAGTCTATCGATGCCGGAGATAGATGAGGGCCGCTACCAGGGCAAGAGTTGTTAAGCAAGTCTATCGATGCCGGAGACAGATGAGGGCCGCTACCAGGGCAAGAGTTGTTAAGCAAGTCTATCGATGCCAGAGACAGATGAGGGCCGCTACCAGGGCAAGAGTTGTTAAGCAAGTCTATCGATGCCAGAGACAGATGAGTGCCGCTACCAGGGCAAGAGTTGTTAAGCAAGTCTATCGATGCCAGAGACAGATGAGGGCCGCTACCAGGGCAAGAGTTGTTAAGCAAGTCTATCGATGCCGGAGACAGATGAGGGCCGCTACCAGGACAAGAGTTGTTAAGCGAGTCTATCGATGCCGGAGAAAGATGAGGGCAGCTACCAGGGCAAGAGTTGTTAAGCGAGTCTATCGATGCCGGAGAAAGATGAGGGCCGCTACCAGGGCAAGAGTTGTTAAGCGAGTCTATCGATGCCGGAGACAGATGAGGGCAGCTACCAGGGCAAGAGTTGTTAAGCGAGTCTATGGATGCCGGAGACAGATGAGGGCAGCTACCAGGGCAAGAGTTGTTAAGCGAGTCTATCGATGCCGGAGAAAGATGAGGGCCGCTACCAGGGCAAGAGTTGTTAAGCGAGTCTATCGATGCCGGAGACAGATGAGGGCCGCTACCAGGGCAAGAGTTGTTAAGCGAGTCTATCGATGCCGGAGAAAGATGAGGGCCGCTACCAGGGCAAGAGTTGTTAAGCGAGTCTATCGATGCCGGAGAAAGATGAGGGCAGCTACCAGGGCAAGAGTTGTTAAGCGAGTCTATCGATGCCGGAGACAGATGAGGGCCGCTACCAGGGCAAGAGTTGTTAATTAAGCGAGTCTATCGATGCTGTATATAGATGAGGGCCGCTACCAGGGCAAGAGTTGTTAAGCGAGTCTATCGATGCCGGAGACAGATGAGGGCCGCTACCAGGGCAAGAGTTGTTAATTAAGCGAGTCTATCGATGCCGGAGAAAGATGAGGGCAGCTACCAGGACAAGAGTTGTTAAGCGAGTCTATCGATGCCGGAGAAAGATGAGGGCAGCTACCAGGGCAAGAGTTGTTAAGCGAGTCTATCGATGCCGGAGAAAGATGAGGGCAGCTACCAGGGCAAGAGTTGTTAATTAAGCGAGTCTATCGATGCCGGAGAAAGATGAGGGCAGCTACCAGGACAAGAGTTGTTAAGCGAGTCTATCGATGCCGGAGAAAGATGAGGGCAGCTACCAGGGCAAGAGTTGTTAAGCGAGTCTATCGATGCTGTATATAGATGAGGGTCGGAAGGCGCAGGTATTGCGGCTTTGCCGTAAACTAGAGATACAACATATGCATGTCCATTTAAGATGTGACCGTTAAGAATAAGAAACAAACCCGAACCGTCACGTAGCAAGCCAACTAACCACTCATCCATGAAGCTCTGAAGTTGTATGGATGACCTTGATATTTCTTTTTTTCTCTCTTGGCAAGACATCTGTTAAATCTCAGACTGGGTTATATTAGACCGTAACCGACATGACAAAAACTGTAGCTACAACGTAAGTCAATAGTTCGGACAAGGCAGAAAAGCGATTTTGGCAATCGAAGTTGTTGCTTTATGCTGTGGTCGCCTATTGATATCAATTTTTGAGACACGCATCGCCAGGTGTTATGAAAGCTGCAGTGGTTGGTGCATGCGCACTGAACCAAATATGCACTTACTTTGATGCCCACGCAAATCCCCTGCGAGTAAATTGACGGTTTGATCAATAACGACAACCCACTAGCAATAGCACTACAGATTATAGCAGTTCTTGACTGCAAGCAACTGGGTAAGCAACAAACAATCCACTAGCAATAGCACTACAGATTATACCAGTTGTTGGCTGCAAGCAACTGGGTAAGCAACAAACAACCCACTAGCAATAGCACTACAGATTATACCAGTTGTTGACTGCAAGCAACTGGGTAAGCAACAAACAACCCACTAGCAATAGCACTACAGATTATACCAGTTGTTGACTGCAAGCAACTGGGTAAGCAACAAACAACCCACTAGCAATAGCACTACAGATTATACCAGTTGTTGGCTGCAAGCAACTGGGTAAGCAACAAACAACCCACTAGCAATAGCACTACAGATTATACCAGTTGTTGACTGCAAGCAACTGGGTAAGCAAAAAGAAAGGTCTCAGTCTGAATAGTAAAAAAACAGAAGTAATGGTCATATCGAAGAAACAATCATCACCAGCATGCAGCATTAAAATAAACAGGACAAATTTGAAACAAGTGCAACATCTGAAATACTTGGGCACAATAATAACATCAGATGGAAGATGCATCACAGAAATAAAAAGCAGAATAGATCAGGCCAAAATAGCATTTCAGAAAATGAAAAATATCTGATGCAACAAATCTATGTCAATAGAAATGAGAAAGAGAGTTCATCGGTGCTATATAGAACAAATTAAGACCTATGAAAGCGATTCATGGACAGTAGATAAACAAATGAAAAGACGATTAGAGGCCACAGAGATGGGATTTCTCAGAAGAATGTTGAAAGTTCCCTGGACAGCTAAAAAGACCAATGAGGAAATTCTCAAATAGGCCAACACAAAAAGGCAGCTCCTAAAAAACATCAGAAAGAAACAATCAACAATTTTTGGGCCCATCATGAGAAGAGGAAAGTTGAAATACTTGGTTACAACTGGCAAATTAAAGGAAAGATAGATCGCGGGCGACAAAGAGAGAAAATACTAGATGGCTTGATGTCATGACATGGAAAGCAGTCAACAACAGAACTGATACGATGCACCGCAGATAGAAGATTGTGCAAAGACATGATCGCCTACGCCAACCGTTATGGCACATGCTGATGCTTGCACTGACCGTGAACAACAGTTAATCTGATTGGCTAAACGATCTCTAGGAAGACTTCCGTCCACGCTCTAAGGACGGCCTTGTGTTGTTAGTGCCCATATATTTAAATTATCAGAGGTAGATTTTGGGGTTTGTGTGGTCGGCATTACGTCAAGCTGCCTTACATTCACTTAACAATTCGGTACCTATCCTATTTAAGGCTGGGTGGGCCTAAGAGCCATCGATTTGTACCATACACTTGTCCTCGTTAGTCCAAGCCTTGTGCTACGGCAGCTCTTTGAACAAGCTCTACAAATCTTGACAACTTGATTTTACGAAATCTGTAACGGATAATCTTTTAAATGATAAATGTTACACACATACACACACATGCACACACACACACGCACGCACGCACACGAACACACACACACACCAATCAAAGAAATGTTCATTCACCGTGATTAATACCGAATTAATTCAATTGATGAACTAACAACCTGCTAACACATTGATGAACTAACAATCCGCTAACACATTGATGAACTAAGAACCCGCAAACACAATGATGAACTAAAACCCGCTAATACAATGAAGAACCAACAACCCGCTAACACAATGATGAACTAACAAACCGCTAATACAATGATGAACTAACAAACCGCTAATACAATGATGAACTAACAAACCGCTAATACAATGAAGAACCAACAACCCGCTAACACAATGATGAACTAACAAACCGCTAATACAATGATGAACTAACAAACCGCTAATACAATGATGAACTAACAAACCGCTAATACAATGATGAACTAACAAACCGCTAATACAATGATGAACTAACAAACCGCTAATACAATGATGAACTAGCAGCACATTAATACAGTGATGAACTAACAACCTGCTAACACAATGATGAACTAACAGCACGTTAATACAATGATGAACTAACAACCCGCTTATACAATGATTAACTAACAGCACATTAATACAATGATGAACTAACAATCCGCTAACATAATGATGAACTAACAAACCGCTAATACAATGATGAGCTAATAACCCGTTAACACAATGATGAGCTAACAACCCGCTAACACAATGATGAACTAACAACCCGCTAACACAATGATGAACTAACAACCCGCTAACTCAATTATGAACTAACAACCCGCTAACACAATGATGAACTAACAACCCGCTAACACATTGATGAACTAACAACCCGCTAACACAATGATGAACTAACACCCGCTAACACAATGATGAACTAACAACCCGCTAACACAATGATGAACTAACAACACGCTAATACATAGATGAACCTGCAGCAATGCCTGGCGGTTAAGATCGTCTTGCCTGCTAATATGTTAACTTGAATTCAAACCTTCAAAACCTGTCAATTAATGCGTCCAGTTCATGTACTCATTTGTTTGGACAATATAAAATACGCATTTGTCGCCATTATTATGGGCAGTAGGGGGTTAACAACTCTTGGCATGTCTGGTGTTTGTCTACTAATACGATTGGCTTGTTGGATAAAACTGCTTCTCTTAAGTCGTCCCAATGCAAGATTTTGGAATCGGTCCTTCATTGGATGTCTCGGCATGCAAGCACATTTTTCTGCCTGTATCAGCACCTTTGTGTCTCTCCGTTCTCTCAGTGCTGGTATCCTCCACAATTTCTCCATCTCCAATATTGGTGTTGATTTCATTGCTCCTGTGATGACCCTAAGTGCCTGGTTTTGTACTTTATCCAGTTCTTGCAGTGTGGTGTTTGATGCTGAGCACCATGCGGATGATCCATATTCTAAATGTGGGCATATGCTCTGTTGGTAAACTTTACTGAGTATTTTCCCACTGGCACCCCATGTGGTTCCACACAGCTTTCTTAGAATAGTCAATTTCCTCCTTGCTTTTTGGTTGCCTTATTTATCTGCTGTTTCCATAATAGTATGTTATCAAACATAACTCCGAGATATGTAGCTTGTATGTCTTCTTTCACAGGCTCATTGTTTAAGTAGATGGCTCCTGCTTTTTGTTTTGGGGAGAGTGAAAAGTGTAGTACTGTATTTGTCTGTATTGATGTTGGTAACCGTCTATTTGTCCATGAATTCAATGCATTCATAGCTCTTTGTAGTAATTTGGAGGCCACTGTTGCATACTCCTCAGTGCACCACATTACCAAGTCATCTGCATACATTGCCACTTTGATACCATGTGGTAGTTCAGTAACTAGGTCATTGATGTAGATCAGAAAAAGTGTTGGAGATTGTACCCCTCCCTGTGGAACGCCCAGGCGCAGTAAGACCTTCTTACTCTTAAGACCATCAAGTTACACTCTGGCTCTCCTGTTATGCAGGTATGCTTTGACCCATTTGTACATCCTGCCATTTACTCCATAATTTCTTAGTTTCTTCAAAAGTCCTTCCATCCATACCTTATCAAATGCTTTCTTTAGGTCTATCCATGCTGCTAGTACCAGTTTCTTTTCTTGAAATGCATCCTCAATTTCCTGGGAAAGATAGGTTGCCTGATCTTCGGTAGAGTAACACTGTCTAAAGCCTGCTTGTTGTGGGACTAGGAGATTTTCACTTTCCAAGTACCACTGCAGTCTGAGATTGATTATACATTCCATTGTTTTACACAAACAGCTTGTAAGGCTGATTGGTCTATAGCTGGATGTCGTTGAACCATCTTTTCCTGTCTTTAGTAATGGTATCATAATTGCTTCTCTCCATGCCTGTGGCACTCTACCTGTGATCCAGCAAATGTTGTAGATCTGCAGTAGTTTTGATTTAGCTGCAGTTCCCAAGTTCTTAATCATTTCATTGGACACTCCATCACTGCCCGGTGGCCTTTTTCATTTTTAATTTGGATATTGCCAGCTCTAGCTCTCTTTGTGTAATTGGTATTTCCATGACTTCATGTGTGGTCTCTTCTTGTCTTGCATTTTGTTGTTTTAGATGGGTTCTTGACGTTTCGCTAGGCTAATTTTAATATTGTTGTCATTTGCAAAGGAGTCTGCAAAGTGATTTGCTGCATGCTTACCTGTTAGGATGTCTCCATCCTTCTTCAGTGTAATTTTGGTGTTCCTTTCTGTACCTTCATCATTCAGCTGTTTTACAAGCTTCCACACTTTTCTTGTGTCTCGTTCAAGATTCAAGGACTCTGTTTTCTCTTTCCAGCTTGTCTGGCTTGTAGTTTAGTCCATTGAAATTTGGCTTTAGCATGCTGATAGTTATTGTGGTGTTCCTGGCAAGGGTTATTTTCTGCTTGCTTTCGAGATGTTTCCATGTCATTGTGCAGTTTCTCTAGTTCACTACTCCAGTATGGTTTGTAGTGTTTCCGTGCCCCTCTATGTATTGTTTCACTGGCAGCTTGTATTATTAGTCTACTGAATTCATCAACTATTTTGTTGATGTCTCTGTCTGTATTTAGATATTTAGTCAGTACACTGGTGTATTGTTGATACATTTTCCAGTCTGCCTTTTTGTATTTCCATCTGGAGAGAGTGCTGCTCTCCCTGACGGCATCATTTTGCACCACTAAAAAGACTGGTCGGTGGTCGCTGCCTCCAAGTTGTTTCCCAACAATACGTGTGATATTCCAATCCAGGTCTGGTGAATGGAAAGCAAGGTCAGGCGTAGATGTGGTATGCCATGATCTGGAGTAGAATGTTGGTGGATCTGTTGTCTGGTTTAATAGTATAAGCCCATTGTCATCCTGCCAATTTTCAAGTTCTTCACCTCTCTTGTCCATATGTTCATAGCCCCAGCTCTGTGAATGGCTGTTAAAGTCTCCACATACAATTATTCTTTCTTTTAATGTAATTGTGTCTAGTGCTAGTGGGCGGTCACTCGGACAGTAATAGTTATGTAGGTGAGAGTTTGTATTCCTGTCCTGAGGTGCAGTATTTGATATTCAGCCCCATCCATATACACTTCAATCGGACATGCATTGATGTTGTTCTTTACAAGTGTCAATATTCCGCCCTTTTGTCTGTTTTTTCTGTCAGATCGGTAGCACTGGTATCCCCTAATCTTCAAGGCTATGTCGTTGTTTAGATGGGTTTCCTGCAAACAGCATATGCTTACTTGTTCTTCATGCAGGATATTTTCTAATTCTATGTTTTTACTGTACACATCTCTTTTGCTGTTGATGCCTTCAGCATTCCAGTGCATTATTTTGAGTGGTCTTATTTTGAATTGGCCAGTAGCTCTATTCTCTCGTCCCCTGACTCCACAGAGCGGTTGAGAAGGACATCCAGTAATAGAGGTTGGGCCCTTTCGAGGCTGAGGGCCTGGCGCTGCACCTGCCTGAGTGTCCATCACAGGGCGAGTGCCATATCGATTTGCTGTTATAGACATACTTCCATTTGCGTTGAGTGCGTGGCATCCTGATTGTTGAAGTGCGCCTTTTGGCTGGTTGCCTTCGGCTTCAGCACTTAAACTTGCCAGAGCAGACTGTGGTCTTGCTCGGGTGAATGAGGGCATGGCCAGTCTTGGTTTTCAGTCTCTGGTGACTTTTAAGCCTCATCCCCACAACAAGGAGCTGGCCTTGATAAGGAATAAACACAGATAAACAGAGGGTGTTTTGGTCATCCCATGAGAACGATGTCAGCAAAATGTGTCATGTTTGAAGTGAAAGTGCTCAATGAATGACGTCTGAATGCCTGGATCAGCGAGTAGAAAGTCTGACTCCACTTCTCGTTTGTAACCATGGAAACAGAATGTTCCATCTGCTAAAACAAAGGATCAAAGAAAAAGTAAAGCTGTAACCGAAAATTTTGTCGGATGTGTTGTGCCGGAAGGAGCAGATATAGTTTTTTGCAAACATCCACACATCGCAAAATAATGGTCTCTCGAGAGCGAGCAATTTAGGGAGTCGCCACAACGCAACTAACAGGTCGTCATTCATGTCGTCGACCTGCCTTCATGGCTCGTCACGACCAAGAGTTAAATGAATAGACAATACCACAGAAAACAGTCGCCAGTTCGTACATTTGATTCAGGGTGGAACACTACACCTTCTCGCCAAGATAAGATAACAAAATAAGGTAAAATACGACAAGGAAAGATACTGGACAAAGTTAAATAACAAAATAAGGTATTGGTTATTGGTTATTGGTTATGGAAGGCCTCGGTATCACTGCAAACGAATTAAAATCCATAATTACTCAACCGCCCGTGCCAGTGGAATCATCCGAATTACTAACTCATCTCCCAAACAAAGAAAGGTAACTGTAGTCCCCATCGTAGCAGTCTCAGCACACGCCAAAAGACATAAGGCGAAACCGCGCAGAAAGTGAACACAGCCAACTGTTCCCTGTCATACAATATCATCATTCATCGTAAACAATTGGAATATCCAAACATGATGAAAACGGATGAGACACACAGCTCACGGTGTGCACAGAGCACTTAACTCAGTAGCTCCTGCAACAAGCCGGACTTGGAATATGAGGAAACTGCAACAAGGAACACTTTTCAGACATAGCCTTCAAAGGTTCCTGCCGCCTATCCACCATATACCGGAATTTCATGTCCTCCGAAAATGATGATCGTCATATTGAGAACAAAAAATGTATAGCGCTTGATGATATTAGGATATCGTTCTTGACTGCAACCGAACATATAAACACACAGTTAGTCGTCGACTTATCCCCCTCACACATCAAACACTAGACCGTACGGTTAACGTACAACGAACGACAAGGTTCTCTCTCTCTCTCTCTCTTTCTCTCTCTCTCTCTCTCTCTCTTTCTCTCTCTCTCTGGGATCAGGACTCAATCAGAGTAGGATTCCAGACTCTCACATGAAGTCAGCTGTCAGGTTAAGTGTGTTGATCGCCCCCACAGACAGAACATCACAATTAGAGTCAGCCAGATCCATTTTTATTGAACACCCGTTAAAACGTTGCACTGTGTTCTGCGCCAGTGGCCCAGTGCATCCGATTTCAACCAGCATTTTATTCAGGTTTGCATTCCTTAGCCTTTGATTTTCCCCAATCTTCCTGCAAGGCAGCAGATTATCTTTTCTGTAGGGGGATTCTGCCCTTAGATGGTCGGCCCTCCCAGGTTTACGAGCACCATCTGTCCGAGTCACTAGAGGTAACTAACACGGACATGCACACACAAAGATATGAGATGTGACCAACACAGACTTGCAAACAGCAATACGAGGCACGACTAACACCGACGCACATCAAGATATATGACACATGACTAACATAAACATGCACATAAAGATATGAGTTATGACTGACATAGACATGTACACAAAGATATGAGATATGACTGACATAGACATGTACACACACAGATATGTGATATGACTGACATAGACATGTACACACAAAGATATGACACATGCCTAACATAGACATGCACACACAATGATATGAGATACGACTAACATAAACATGCACACAAAGATATGAGATATCTAACCCAAACATGCACACACAAAGATATGACACATGACTAACACAGATACACACTAAGATATGAGATATGACTAAACACATACACACATACAGATATGAGACATGATTAACACGGACACACCAAGATATGAGATATGACTAACATGACACACACCAAGAAATGAGCCATGGCCAGCACACACACAAGCTAAGATATGAGCCATGGCTAGCACAGAAGCACATCAAGATATGAGCCATGGCTAACACAGAAACACATCAAGATATGAGCCATGGCTTCACGGAAAAACACCAAGAAATGAACCATGTCCAGCACAGAAACACATTAAGGTATCCATATGCTTAGGTTTGTTGTAGTACTCTTCTTAACGTGGGAATCATCGACATACGAGACGCTGGTCCCGGTTAACTGTTCACAGGTTTCGTTCAAACAGTTGTCCGGAGATTTGAGAGTGCAGTCTGACCCGTAGAATGTTCCCTTGCATGTACAGTTCCCAGTTGACTGTTCACAGGTTTCGTACAAACAGTTGTCCGGACATTTGAGAGTGCAGTCTGATCCGTAGTACGTTTCCTTGCACGTACAGTCTGTACTTTCCGGGTCACATATGATGTCACAGCCATCAGAACACGTCTGTTTGCACTGTAGCCCAAAATTACCATCGGGACAAGTGTCACTACAGGTGTAACCAGGATGTTTACATTGTAAGCATTTTCCGGATTTTTCCTCACATGAAGGACAGACACAAAAGTGTACAAGACCGGGAGCAGTCATGTCCATAGGTCCCATGTGAACAGTTGCCGTGACACGTACCGATGATGACGTTGTAGCCTTTGAAGCACCCACTACACACTGCACAAAACGACCCAGAATGCCCGTCCATACAATAGGTGTCTTTAAATGTTTGCACCTCACACACCGTCAGTGTACTGTCGGCCTGCGAAATGGTCGGTGAGAACTCAATCTTAATGTGTGCCATTGTCGCTTGTGTGGTGACTACAATAGTGTTCACAGAAATGTTTGAGTATGATATATCATTATACTGGAACACTACACCACCACTGTCAGAGAAAGCCTTTAGAGTGGCATTCTTTACCCAAATCATAGTGCTAACTCGATGACAAATTCGAATGGTGTGAGTCTTCTGGGGGTGGCATAGTTCAGATACCAGTAAACAGAATTGGTTCCACTTCTCAATTGTGTGTGTGCAGTCATTGTCATAGAGATTAGTCTTTGTTTTGCCATTAACTGCGGCCTCTGGTCCACATCCATCTCCTGTATAACAAGCATTAAATGTGTCGGTCTGGTTTGTGTTCTGTTTGAGAGCCACATTCCGAACCCCGCCAATGTAGATGGAGCAGATATTTGCAACTATCGCCCCTTCAATCCGTAACTTGCTGATCAGACCAGCTCCAGAGCAAAAGACATAAATCTCGTGCTGACTAACTACAAACCTTGATTCATTGTTACATGAGGCAGAACCATTTAGTTTTACCGTGAAACTGTCCGTATCTGTTAAGTCATTCACATAAATCCTAAACCAGGAGAACGGCAAAGATTGATTGAGAGTTGCCTCAACTGATGTAGAATCTGTGTCCGGATTACATGTGGTGTCGTTGTTATCAAACAGGAAAGTAGGTTCATATTTTTTGGCGTATTTGTACACGAGATCCAAGTACTGACACTGGGGTCCTAAATATTCGGGCTGATTGTTTAGGCATGTCCCTGTAGTTTTGTCACAAACTGAGTCATTATAGCAGTGACATTGTAACGTACAATTCGCCCCAAACCAACCGGCTACACAAATTAGGTCATTAACTTCCAAAGTCTCGAACGAAGCCAGTAGAATAAAGCCTTGATCTACAGCGGTGGTTAACGAACTGTGTACAAACATTTATTATCAAACCCGTGGTTACATTTCTAAAAATCCGCCAACTCGCTGTGATAACAGATAGCGTGATGTTCAAAGTCAACATTGTTTAAACCATGGCTCGGACGCGGACAAGCTTCCATCTTGGTGCGTCTCATCGAACAACAAGGTTTATTATTATATTATTTTACGCAAACTAAGGTAAATTACGACAAGGAAAGATACTGGACAAAATAAGATAACAAAATAAGGTACAATACGACAAGGAAAGATACTGGACAAAATAAGATAACAAAATAAGGTACAATACGACAAGGATAGATACTGGACAAAATAAGATAAGAGAAAAAAAGTAACAATAAAGTAACAATAAAGTAGGATAAGAAATTGTTGGCAAACAATACCTGACAATGCGAGTTAACGCTTTGATCTTTCTTCCTCTTCCTCTTCTTCTTCTACTTCTTCTTTTGTGATCGTTATTGAGTTATTAGCGGGTCATCATCATTGCACACCGAACATGTCCATATTTTCTCAGATCCCCTCCTCAGCAAGTCTCGCAGTGTCCAGCGACTGACGACTCCAGTTCTGTGTTGGTTGATAAGTCTTCTTACAAGTCCACTAAGTTTATTTTTTCTGGTTGTGCCCGTCTTAACTCACATCTCTTTCATCCGAAGGAGTGGCGTGGACTCATGGTTATTGAAGTCCTGTGTCCTTCCCACATCTCGGAGGGCATTGATGATGTCCGCCCGACCCTTGGTTGACAGTCCTCAACAATAGCGCAGCTAGCCAACCTGTCCGCTCTTTCATTTCCCCGTACACCCGCATGTCATGGAACGTTAGACAAAGGTGACATTACGTATTTTTGACTTCTGCAATGACTCTACCCACTGCATACGTACAGATCTCGCCTTCACTTTTCTTATCATGCTCATCGAATCATTCAGTATACAGGCGTGGGTGTAGTCTTGTGACTCTAACCATTTGAATGCCTTGGTCCCTGCCATCACCTCCATTGTCATGCTACTCGTGGTCATGACGTATGCACCACTGTCTTCCTTGACTATTCTGCCTGCCGAGCATGCTGTAAATGCCCATGCACTCCTTTGGTGTCGTATTACAGATCTATCTGTATAGATGACTGCATCTTTCTCATCGGTGTTATCGCAGAGGAGACCGTTGACCTCCTCATTGACCACGAATGAGTTATGTTCCCTACATTTCCTGTCGAGTGTGATAATACACGAGAATGTCCCCCTAAATGACGTAGGTGTCGGTATCCATTCCTCGCCAGCATTGATATTGGTAAGCCCACAGACCTGTTTGATGACATTTTCTGCTCGGCCCACCCATGATTTGCCACGTGATCGTGTTGCTCATTCAGACTAGGACCCCGGATTCTCTTATGAAGCCAGCTATTTCAGTGATTCGGTTGACCCGTATAGTTTCTTTTCCAGGGAGGTGGGTGTGGGCCACATTTTCGTCCTCAGGTCTGTGTACTGGCGGCAATCCTGTAGAACGTGTTTTGTTATCATGTTATCCAGGGTACAGTTGCATTGGCTGGTAGTTCCTAATTTGAGTTTGGTGAACAAGTGGTTTCTCATTCTGTTGTGGCCAATGCGTAGGCGAAGTATGATGACTTATCTCTCCTTAATAGTTGGAGGTATCCGTCCCTCTCGTTATATTTTGGGAGTTCTTGTTTCCATTTTTCATTATACTGGCCTTTAATGATGGATTTGGCTTCATCGTAGCTGACCAGATGGTTCTCTTATGGTAATCTCCCTCCCTCCTTAGCTAGTTTGTCAGCGCATTCGTTTCTTTACAGTGTGATGGCATCCACTGGATGCCCACTCTCTGGAAGTTGTTGCACAATTTGTCTAGGGTTATTCTCAGGTCATCTAGCTCGCAGTTTCTGGGGGTGATTACAGCTGTTAGGACTGACAATGCGTCGGCCAGTATCACCAATTTCTTGTGCACGTTATTTTGGTGTTGAATAGCCAGTTTTGCAGCGTCTTTGAGGGCTTCAGTTTCTCCTTTATAGTTGTTTGATAATCTCCCAGTAGCTGTTGATTTGGTAATCTCTTCCGGGTTATTCAGCCTCCAGAATACGCCCCCCCCCCCATTTCTGGTGGCGTTTATGTAGCAGAGCCATCCGTGGATGTGTGAGACCAGGAGTCATGTGGGTAGATATCGTCTGTGTTTTTCTGCTTTGTACTTTCTCTCTGTGTCTGTTTGGGTGCCTTTTTACATGATTCCTCTTATATCTGCATTAAGTTCTGGTATTTTATATTTCCCGTGTGGGGGGGGGGGTCATACCGGATGGGCATATAGGTTTTGACATTGTTTGGGACAGCACTGAATCGTTAGTTGTTAATTCTTTGAAGATAGTCGTGAAGTTGCCCCACTTTAGTCTTCCTTTTCCGAAATCGGTTATTCTTTGGTGCATGGGGTGGTTAGGGAGCCTTTTGTATTTCTCCGCTCTGTTGCAATACATTAGTTTTCCTTCTAGCATTGAGCTTTCAAATAATAAAATCGAACTTTTAAGGAGATAGATTAACAAACTAGTAGGGCACAGCGATAAAAGAGATAGACCAACAACTTATTAAGGCACAGTGATAAATGCGGTAGACCTACAAGTTATTAAGGCACAGTGATAAAAGCGGTAGACCTACAAGTTATTAAGGCACAGTGATAAATGCGGTAGACCTACAAGTTATTAAGGCACAGTGATAAAAGCGGTAGACCTACAAGTTATTAAGGCACAGTGATAAAATAGATCATCATCATCATCATCATCATCATCGTGTGCCTTCTCCACAACGAAGGTTGGCTACCATGGATCGCCATTCTACTCAGCACTGTGCCCTAATAGTTTGTAGGTGTGTTTCCTTTGTCACTGTACCCTACTAGTTTGTAGGTCTACCTCTTTTATCACTGTGCCTTAATAATTTTTAGGTCTATCTATTTTATGAATAATATGTAACACCTACTCTGAGCAAGAGAAATGGAAATTATACACATGGAAAAGCCCTGGAGATGGAAAGAGGAATCAAATAGATTATATAATGATAAAAGACAGATTCCGGAACAGCGTCAAGAAAGCCAAAACCTATCCAGGAGCAGATATTAATTCAGATCACAATCCTGTAATGATTAAAATAAAAATCAAATTAAAGAGAAATAAACAAAGTACTAATTCTGCAACAGCAATAGATACAACAGCTTTAAATCAGAAAGATGTGAAAGAAACTTATACTGTACAAGTAAAGAATACATATCAGAGGCTGCTAGAAGAAGGGATTGAGCAGTACAGAAGAGAAAATCCTGAAAAAAAAGTCACAACCAAATGGCAATGCATAAAAAACAGCATACAAGAATCCTGCATCACCTTACCCAAAAACACTACCAAATACAAGGAAATTGATAATGAAATACGAAAAATGTGGAAAAAGGCAAACGAAGACTGGCTCAACCAAAGATGTATAGAAATAGAAACTATGGAAAGTAAACAAAATTTAAGAGGAATGCACACAGAAATATAAAAAGAATGACTAATAAAGACAAAAAAGCAGCAGGAAACGGATGCATTGCAAACAAAGAGGGAAGAATGCTAACAGACATATATAATATAAAAGATATAATCGAAAGATGGCAGGAATACGTAACATAATTATTTCATGACGAAAGGGACAAAAAAAAACATTCATAAAATGTACATCCAGCTATAAAATTCTGAAATCTGAAGTAGAAAAAGCTATAAAAACAATGAAAAAGGGAAAAGCAGCAGGACCTGACAATTTACACATAGAGATGATACAGGCACTAGAAGATTTTGGCACTGAAGTGATCACAGACATATGCAATGACATATACCGCACAGGATACATACCAAGTGAATAAAAACATCAACTTTTATAGCATTGCCTAAAAAGAATGGTGCAGTTGAATGCAGCGATTTTAGAACAATAAGCCTAATGAGCCAGGTAACCAAAATTTTGCTAAAAGTTATACAAGGAAGGTTTCAGAATAAAATTAATAATGAACTAGATGAGCAGCAATTCGGATTCAAGAAAAACAGTGGGACAAAAGAAGCCATATTCAGCATGAGGACATTGATTGAAAAGTACATAGAAGTAAACAAACCAATATATGCCTGCTTCATAGACTACACACCAAAGCATTTGATAGAATACACCATAACCAACTCATAGACTGCCTAAAAGATATAAATCGGGATGACACAGACATACGACTGATATGTCATTTGTATTGGGAGCAAACAGCAATAATAAAATATAACAAGGAGAACTCTACACCCATTGATATAAAAAGAAGAGTAAGACAAGGATGCATCCTATCACCAAGTTTGTTCAATCTATACACTGAGCAAATCTTTAAAAAACATCAATGAGATGCTAGGCCTTAATATTAATGGGAAGATAATCAATAACCTCAGATATGCTGATGATACTTTTCTACTAGCAGAAAATCCTAAAGACCTACAACAATTGCTTAATGTGATAAACATGACAAGCAAAAAATATGGACTAGATATGAATATCAAAAAGACTAAAACTATGATCATAAACAAAGAAAATTCTCAAGACCTACAATTAAATATCACAGTTGAGGGAATACATCTAGAGACAGTCCAGAGCTACAACTACCTGGGACATACTATAACCAATGATGGAAAATGCAAAACTGAAATAAACAAAAGAATAGGTATGGCAAAAAGTAATTTTAATACCATAAAAAATATACTAACAACAAAACAAATATCAGCAGGGCTGAAACTAAGAATGGCAAAATGTTACGTCTTCTCAATATTCCTGTATGGTGCAGAAACATGGACATTAGACAAGAAAACAGAACAGAAAATTGAAGCCTTTCAAATGTGGATTTATAGAAGAATAGGTAGAATTGGATGGAAACAAAAGATAACAAACGATGAAGTTTTAAAACAGCTGAAAATAAAAAGAGAACTACTAAATACAATCAAGACAAGACAAATGAAATTTTTGGGGCATGTTAAAGGACACAACAGCCTACTAAAAGTAATATTGGAAGGAAAAATACAAGGTAAAAGAGGCAGAGGAGAACCAAGACTAACATGGACGAGTAACATCAAAAGATGGACAAGTCAATCTATGTCAGCCCGCACCATCAAAGCAAGAAACAGAGTAGAATGGCGATCCATGGTAGCCAACCTTCGTTGTGGAGAAGGCACACGATGATGATGATGATGATGATGATGATCTGTTTTATCACTGTGCCTTAATAACTTGTAGGTCTACCGCTTTTATCACTGTGCCTTAATAACTTGTAGGTCTACCGCATTTATCACTGTGCCTTAATAACTTGTAGGTCTACCGCTTTTATCACTGTGCCTTAATAACTTGTAGGTCTACCGCATTTATCACTGTGCCTTAATAAGTTGTTGGTCTATCTCTTTTATCGCTGTGCCCTACTAGTTTGTTAATCTATCTCCTTAAAAGTTCGATTTTATTATTTGAAAGCTCAATGCTAGAAGGAAAACTAATGTATTGCAACAGAGCGGAGAAATACAAAAGGCTCCCTAACCACCCCATGCACCAAAGAATAACCGATTTCGGAAAAGGAAGACTAAAGTGGGGCAACTTCACGACTATCTTCAAAGAATTAACAACTAACGATTCAGTGCTGTCCCAAACAATGTCAAAACCTATATGCCCATCCGGTATGACACCCCCCCCCCCCCACGGGAAATATAAAATACCAGAACTTAATGCAGATATAAGAGGAATCATGTAAAAAGGCACCCAAACAGACACAGAGAGAAAGTACAAAGCAGAAAAACACAGACGATATCTACCCACATGACTCCTGGTCTCACACATCCACGGATGGCTCTGCTACATAAACGCCACCAGAAATGGGGGGGGGGGGTGTATTCTGGAGGCTGAATAACCAGGAAGATATTACCAAATCAACAGCTACTGGGAGATTATCAAACAACTATAAAGGAGAAACTGAAGCCCTCAAAGACGCTGCAAAACTGGCTATTCAACACCAAAATAACGTGCACAAGAAATTGGTGATACTGGCCGACGCATTGTCAGTCCTAACAGCTGTAATCACCCCCAGAAACTGCGAGCTAGATGACCTGAGAATAACCCTAGACAAATTGTGCAACAACTTCCAGAGAGTGGGCATCCAGTGGATGCCATCACACTGTAAAGAAACGAATGCGCTGACAAACTAGCTAAGGAGGGAGGGAGATTACCATAAGAGAACCATCTGGTCAGCTACGATGAAGCCAAATCCATCATTAAAGGCCAGTATAATGAAAAATGGAAACAAGAACTCCCAAAATATAACGAGAGGGACGGATACCTCCAACTATTAAGGAGAGATAAGTCATCATACTTCGCCTACGCATTGGCCACAACAGAATGAGAAACCACATGTTCACCAAACTCAAATTAGGAACTACCAGCCAATGCAACTGTACCCTGGATAACATGATAACAAAACACGTTCTACAGGATTGCCGCCAGTACACAGACCTGAGGACGAAAATGTGGCCCACACCCACCTCCCTGGAAAAGAAACTATACGGGTCAACAGAATCACTGAAACAGCTGGCTTCATAAGAGAATCCGGGGTCCTAGTCTGAATGAGCAACACGATCACGTGGCAAATCATGGGTGGGCCGAGCAGAAAATGTCATCAAACAGGTCTGTGGGCTTACCAATATCAATGCTGGCGAGGAATGGATACCGACACCTACGTCATTTAGGGGGACATTCTCGTGTATTATCACACTCGACAGGAAATGTAGGGAACATAACTCATTCGTGGTCAATGAGGAGGTCAACGGTCTCCTCTGGGATAACACCGATGAGAAAGATGCAGTCATCTATACAGATAGATCTGTAATACGACACCAAAGAAGTGCATGGTCATTTACAGCATGCTCGGCAGGCAGAATAGTCAAGGAAGACAGTGGTGCATACGTCATGACCACGAGTAGCATGACAATGGAGGTGATGGCAGGGACCAAGGCATTCAAATGGTTAGAGTCACAAGACTACACCCACGCCTGTATACTGAATGATTCGATGAGCATGATAAGAAAAGTGAAGGCGAGATCTGTACGTATGCAGTGGGTAGAGTCATTGCAGAAGTCAAAAATACGTAATGTCACCTTTGTCTAACGTTCCATGACATGCGGGTGTACGGGGAAATGAAAGAGCGGACAGGTTGGCTAGCTGCGCTATTGTTGAGGACTGTCAACCAAGGGTCGGGCGGACATCATCAATGCCCTCCGAGATGTGGGAAGGACACAGGACTTCAATAACCATGAGTCCACGCCACTCCTTCGGATGAAAGAGATGTGAGTTAAGACGGGCACAACCAGAAACAATAAACTTAGTGGACTTGTAAGAAGACTTATCAACCAACACAGAACTGGAGTCGTCAGTCGCTGGACACTGCGAGACTTGCTGAGGAGGGGATCTGAGAAAATATGGACATGTTCGGTGTGCAATGATGATGACCCGCTAATAACTCAATAACGATCACAAAAGAAGAAGTAGAAGAAGAAGAGGAAGAGGAAGAAAGATCAAAGCGTTAACTCGCATTGTCAGGTATTGTTTGCCAACAATTTCTTATCTTACTTTATTGTTACTTTTTTTCTCTTATCTTATTTTGTCCAGTATCTATCCTTGTCGTATTGTACCTTATTTTGTTATCTTATTTTGTCCAGTATCTTTCCTTGTCGTATTGTACCTTATTTTGTTATCTTATTTTGTCCAGTATCTTTCCTTGTCGTATTGTACCTTATTTTGTTATCTTATTTTGTCCAGTATCTTTCCTTGTCGTAATTTACCTTAGTTTGC
The DNA here is from genome assembly GCA_032433765.1 of Megaustenia siamemsis. Classification (NCBI taxonomy): domain Eukaryota; kingdom Metazoa; phylum Mollusca; class Gastropoda; order Stylommatophora; family Ariophantidae; genus Megaustenia; species Megaustenia siamemsis. Next base: position 56,004,615 of record JAVIAB010000160.1, on the reverse strand, counting down.
GTAAAATAATATAATAATAAACCTTGTTGTTCGATGAGACGCACCAAGATGGAAGCTTGTCCGCGTCCGAGCCATGGTTTAAACAATGTTGACTTTGAACATCACGCTATCTGTTATCACAGCGAGTTGGCGGATTTTTAGAAATGTAACCACGGGTTTGATAATAAATGTTTGTACACAGTTCGTTAACCACCGCTGTAGATCAAGGCTTTATTCTACTGGCTTCGTTCGAGACTTTGGAAGTTAATGACCTAATTTGTGCAGCCGGTTGGTTTGGGACGAATTGTACGTTACAATGTCACTGCTATAATGACTCAGTTTGTGACAAAACTACAGGGACATGCCTAAACAATCAGCCCGAATATTTAGGACCCCAGTGTCAGTACTTGGATCTCGTGTACAAATACGCCAAAAAATATGAACCTACTTTCCTGTTTGATAACAACGACACCACATGTAATCCGGACACAGATTCTACATCAGTTGAGGCAACTCTCAATCAATCTTTGCCGTTCTCCTGGTTTAGGATTTATGTGAATGACTTAACAGATACGGACAGTTTCACGGTAAAACTAAATGGTTCTGCCTCATGTAACAATGAATCAAGGTTTGTAGTTAGTCAGCACGAGATTTATGTCTTTTGCTCTAGAGCTGGTCTGATCAACAAGTTACGGATTGAAGGGGCGATAGTTGCAAATATCTGCTCCATCTACATTGGCGGGGTTCGGAATGTGGCTCTCAAACAGAACACAAACCAGACCGACACATTTAATGCTTGTTATACAGGAGATGGATGTGGACCAGAGGCCGCAGTTAATGGCAAAACAAAGACTAATCTCTATGACAATGACTGCACACACACAATTGAGAAGTGGAACCAATTCTGTTTACTGGTATCTGAACTATGTCACCCCAGAAGACTCACACCATTCGAATTTATCATCGAGTTAGCACTATGATTTGGGTAAAGAATGCCACTCTAAAGGCTTTCTCTGACAGTGGTGGTTTAGTGTTCCAGTATAATGATATATCATACTCAAACATTTCTGTGAACACTATTGTAGTCACCACACAAGCGACAATGGCACACATTAAGATTGAGTTCTCACCGACCATTTCGCAGGCCGACAGTACACTGACGGTGTGTGAGGTGCAAACATTTAAAGACACCTATTGTATGGACGGGCATTCTGGGTCGTTTTGTGCAGTGTGTAGTGGGTGCTTCAAAGGCTACAACGTCATCATCGGTACGTGTCACGGCAACTGTTCACATGGGACCTATGGACATGACTGCTCCCGGTCTTGTACACTTTTGTGTCTGTCCTTCATGTGAGGAAAAATCCGGAAAATGCCTACAATGTAAACATCCTGGTTACACCTGTAGTGACACTTGTCCCGATGGTAATTTTGGACTACAGTGCAAACAGACGTGTTCTGATGGCTGTGACATCATATGTGACCCGGAAAGTACAGACTGTACGTGCAAGGAAACGTACTACGGATCAGACTGCACTCTCAAATGTCCGGACAACTGTTTGTACGAAACCTGTGAACAGTCAACTGGGAACTGTACATGCAAGGGAACATTCTACGGGTCAGACTGCACTCTCAAATCCCCGGACAACTGTTTGAACGAAACCTGTGAACAGTTAACCGGGACCAGCGTCTCGTATGTCGATGATTCCCACGTTAAGAAGAGTACTACAACAAACCTAAGCATATGGATACCTTAATGTGTTTCTGTGATGGACATGGTTCATTTCTTGGTGTTTTTCCGTGAAGCCATGGCTCATATCTTGATGTGTTTCTGTGTTAGCCATGGCTCATGTCTTGATGTGCTTCTGTGCTAGCCATGGCTCATATCTTAGCTTGTGTGTGTGCTGGCCATGGCTCATTTCTTGGTGTGTGTCATGTTAGTCATATCTCATATCTTGGTGTGTCCGTGTTAATCATGTCTCATATCTGTATGTGTGTATGTGTTTAGTCATATCTCATATCTTAGTGTGTATCTGTGTTAGTCATGTGCACTATCTTTGTGTGTGCATGTTTGGGTTAGATATCTCATATCTTTGTGTGCATGTTTATGTTAGTCGTATCTCATATCATTGTGTGTGCATGTCTATGTTGGTCATATCTCATATCTTTGTGTGCATGTCTATGTTAGGCATGTGTCATATCTTTGTGTGTACATGTCTATGTCAGTCATATCACATATCTGTGTGTGTACATGTCTATGTCAGTCATATCTCATATCTTTGTGTACATGTCTATGTCAGTCATAACTCATATCTTTATGTGCATGTTTATGTTAGTCATGTGTCATATATCTTGATGTGCGTCGGTGTTAGTCATGCCTCGTATCGCTGTTTGCAAGTCTGTGTTGGTCACATCTCCTATCTTTGTGTGTGCATGTCCGTGTTAGTTACCTCTAGTGACTCGGACAGATGGTGCTCGTAAACCTGGGCGGGCCGACCATCTAAGGGCAGAATCCCCCTACAGAAAAGATAATCTGTTGCCTTGCAGGAAGATTGGGGAAAATCAAAGGCTAAGGAATGCAAACCTGAATAAAATGCTGATTGAAATCGGATGCACTGGGCCACTGGCGCAGAACACAGTGCAACGTTTTAACGGGTGTTCAATCAGAGTGGATCTGGCAGACTCTAATTGTGATGTTCTGTCTGTGGGGGCGATCAACACACTTAACCTGACAGCTGACTTCATGTGAGAGTCTGGAATCCTACTCTGATTGAGTCCTGATCCCAGAGAAAGAGAGAGAGAGAGAGAGAGAGAACCTTGTCGTTCGTTGTACGTTAACCGTACGGTCTAGTGTTTGATGTGTGAGGGGGATAAGTCGACGACTAACTGTGTGTTTATATGTTCGGTTGCAGTCAAGAACGATATCCTAATATCATCAAGCGCTATACATTTTTTGTTCTCAATATGACGATCATCATTTTCGGAGGACATGAAATTCCGGTATATGGTGGATAGGCGGCAGGAACCTTTGAAGGCTATGTCTGAAAAGTGTTCCTTGTTGCAGTTTCCTCATATTCCAAGTCCGGCTTGTTGCAGGAGCTACTGAGTTAAGTGCTCTGTGCACACCGTGAGCTGTGTGTCTCATCCGTTTTCATCATGTTTGGATATTCCAATTGTTTACGATGAATGATGATATTGTATGACAGGGAACAGTTGGCTGTGTTCACTTTCTGCGCGGTTTCGCCTTATGTCTTTTGGCGTGTGCTGAGACTGCTACGATGGGGACTACAGTTACCTTTCTTTGTTTGAGAGATGAGTTAGTAATTCGGATGATTCCACTGGCACGGGCGGTTGAGTAATTATGGATTTTAATTCGTTTGCAGTGATACCGAGGCCTTCCATAACCAATAACCAATAACCAATACCTTATTTTGTTATTTAACTTTGTCCAGTATCTTTCCTTGTCGTATTTTACCTTATTTTGTTATCTTATCTTGGCGAGAAGGTGTAGTGTTCCACCCTGAATCAAATGTACGAACTGGCGACTGTTTTCTGTGGTATTGTCTATTCATTTAACTCTTGGTCGTGACGAGCCATGAAGGCAGGTCGACGACATGAATGATGACCTGTTAGTTGCGTTGTGGCGACTCCCCTAAATTGCTCGCTCTCGAGAGACCATTATTTTGCGATGTATGGATGTTTGCAAAAAACTATATCTGCTCCTTCCGGCACAACACATCCGACAAAATTTTCGGTTACAGCTTTACTTTTTCTTTGATCCAACTTACTAGCTGTCACAGAATATGGAAAGTTATGTTGGTGTCACAACTTATTAGCTGTCACAATATACGGAAAGGTATGTTGGTATGACAACTTACTAGCTGTCACAATATACGGAAAGGTATGTTGGTGTCACAACTTATTAGCTGTCACAATATACGGAAAGGTATGTTGGTATGACAACTTACTAGCTGTCACAATATACGGATAGGTATGTTTGTGTGACAACCTACTAGCTGTCACAATATACGGAAAGGTATGTTGGTGTGACAACTTACTATCTGTCACAGAATATGGAAAGGTATGTTGGTGTCACAACTTATTAGCTGTCACAAAATACGGAAAGGTATGTTGGTGTGACAACTTACTAGCTAACACAGAATATGGAAAAGTATGTTGGTGTGACAACTTACTAGCTGTCACAGAATATGGAAAGGTATGTTGGTGTGACAACTTACTAGCTAACACAGAATATGGAAAGGTATGTTGGTGTGACAACTTACTAGCTAACACAGAATATGGAAAGGTATGTTGGTGTGACAACTTACTAGCTAACATAGAATATGGAAAGGTATGTTGGTGTGACAACTTACTAGCTGTCACAGAATATGGAAAGGTATGTTGGTGTGACAACTTACTAGCTGTCACAGAATATGGAAAGGTATGTTGGTGTGACAACTTACTAGCTGTCACAGAATATAGAAAGGTATGTTGGTGTGACAACTTACTAACTGTCACAATATACGGAAATGTATGTTGGTGTGACAACTTACTATCTGTCATAATATACGAGGAGGTATGTTGGTGTGATAACTTACTAGCTATCATAATATACGAGGAGGTATGTTGGTGTGACAACTTACTAGCTGTCACAGAATATGGAAAGGTAGGTTGGTGTGACAACTTACTAGCTGTCACAGAATATGGAAAGGTATGTTGGTGCAACAACTTACTAGCTGTCACAGAATATGGAGAGGTATGTTGGTGTGACAACTTACTAGCTGTCACAGAATATGGAAAGGTATGTTGGTGTGACAACTTACTAGCTGTCAAAATATACGGAAAGGTAGGTTGGTGTGACAACTTACTAGTTGTCACAATATACGGGAAGGTGTCACAATATACGGGGAGGTATGTTGGTGTGACAACTTACTAGCTATCATAATATACGGGGAGGTATGTTGGTGTGACAACTTACTAGCTATCAAAATATACGGGGAGGTATGTTGGTGTGACAACTTACTAGCTGTCATAATAAGCGGGGAGGTATGTTGGTGTGACAACTTACTAGCTATCATAATATGCGGGGAGGTATGTTGGTGCGACAACTTACTAGCTATCATAATATACGGGGAGGTATGTTGGTGTGACTACTTACTAGCTATCATAATATACGGGGAGGTATGTTGGTGTGACAACTTACTAGCTGTCATAATAAGCGGGGAGGTATGTTGGTGTGACAACTTACTAGCTATCATAATATGCGGGGAGGTATGTTGGTGCGACAACTTACTAGCTATCATAATATACGGGGAGGTATGTTGGTGTGACAACTTACTAGCTATCATAATATACGGGGAGGTATGTTGGTGTGACAACTTACTAACTGTCAAAATATACGGGAAGGTATGACAATATACGGGAATGTATGACAATATACGGGAAGGTATCACAATATACGGGAAGGTAAGACGACTGACACAACGTTAACAAAAAGTTAGTTGTCTAGGACGCGTTTACAACTTTTATAACGGTATGTTGGTATGTCAGGCAGCTGAATATCTGTCACAAAATATAGAATGGTATATTAGCAAGTGGTCCCATGGTTGTCACAAGACAGCTCGTAAACATGGGAAAGGTTTTCAAAGCGGGCAGATCATACCCTAAAAAGTGCGGTGATCTGTAACCCGTGGCACTTTGTGTGCTCCAAGCACAGACCAGGAGTTTCGGACACGCGGAAGAAAATAGAATAAGAGCGTGGAATAAATGGAAAGTGTAAGACATGCTACAAAAACAAACAAACAACAAATAATATGACATGTTTATCACTAATGCTACTTTGACGTTGTTTCACAGCATGACTGCTCTGACCTCTCTATAAGCAATGCCTGGGGAGGGGGGGGGGGGCGCAAGTTCTACCTAGTTTGACAGATTTAGCAGGTAGGGGTGGGACTAAAAGGGAGGTAACCCTGGACCTCCATGTTGGGGACTGACAACTCTGTGTAAGCAAGCACATCATCTTACAGGCAAAACAGAGGACGTCATTTGATCGCGGGGTGGACATTCAGAGCTTAGAACTTGAGCAACTGGCGGTGGTGATTGATAGTGTGAGCCAGACAAGGCGCATCCTCTCAATGACGGACATTCATCGCACGAAGGGAAAGAATTGTGTTGCTACAAGACATCATTAAGAGCAATGGCCACTGTCTGATTGGTCTGTGGTCACAATGCGATTAAGAAGAAGACAAAGACAAAACATTTGATTAAAACATATTTCTAATTTCTGTAAACATATAATCAGTGATATACGTGTCTGAAATCTGTGTATCTTTCAAGATTTCATTGTCAGTGTTTATGTACCGTTCAAATCATTTGTTCACAGCTAGAGCAAGGCAGAGGAGCTGAAAGCTGTCAGCGACCCACAGCTGATGGTTGGCTCACACATCGGTGAACCAGAATCATCAAGACCCTGTTCCACCTTTTGCTGTGCCCCTATAGACAAACTAACCAGATCATCATCATCATCATCATCATCATCAGCACCGTCATCATCATCTTTATCATCATTATCAACATCATCTTCATCATCGTCGTCGTCGTCATCATCAAAATCTTTATTATCATCGTCATCATCATCTTTATTATCGTCGTAATCATCATCGTTATCATTGTTGTCATCATCATCATCATCATCATCATCTTTATTATCATCGTTATCATCGTCGTCGTAATCATCATCTTTATCATTGTCATCATTGTTGTCATCATCATCATCATCATCTTTATTATCATCGTTATCATCGTCGTCGTAATCATCATCTTTATCATTGTCATCATTGTTGTCATCATCATCAAAATGGTTATCATCAGAATGGCTATCGTCATCATCAAGGTAGTTATCACATTCGTCACCACCATGGTAGTTATCACATTCGTCACCACCATGGTAGTTATCAAAGTCGTCACAATCATAGCAGCTATCACAGTCGTCACCATCATGTAGTTATCACAGTCGTCACCATCATAGTAGTTATCAAAGTCGTCACAATCATAGCAGCTATCACAGTCGTCACCATCATGTAGTTATCACAGTCGTCACCATCATAGTAGTTATCAAAGTCGTCACCATCCTGGTAGTTATCAAAGTCGTCACAATCGTAGCAGTTATCACATTCGTCACCATCATGGTAGTTATCACAGCCGTCACAATCATTGCAGCTATCACAGTCGTCACCATCATCATTGTAGTTATGACACCATCATCATCATGAAACACTTGCTCGACGGGGGGGTCTCTGTGTCCGATGATCAGATTGCCTCCTGCTGCGAAGCTCCGTATAAAGAGTTACCTATTAAGTGTTGCTTGTTTACCTGACCGCAGTTTAAACAAATAAAAGCAACCCTGTCAGTGGCTGATACACGTATTGTATTGTTATTGAGCTCAAGAAGTCACAACATAGAACTGAGTGCCAACAACTAACAGCATGAGTTGAGGCGGTCCCACCTTTACAAGGGTTATATTGTACAAAACAGGCAAGAAAGCACCTGTAACAGCACCCACTATACAATACTGCTTGTATTTATTTCCCTTCCAGCCGCCAGTTTTGCCCTGGTCTCAACCATCGGGCCCATCCCTTGGTGAACAGTTACATCCGGACCAGGTTTTCAAAGACAGAAAAGGTCAGACCTTCTGCGTCAAGTCACATGATCTACATCCTCTAAATTTTACATTTCCTTCTCATAGGTGACCTCTTTCTGAAAACTATAGTCTAGATTTGCTGGTGGAAAAACTCATTCCTTACTTCACCCTCCCTCCCTCTCCTTATCTCTCACCGTCACGTGTACATAATTCTAGTCTGCAGCTTTCTTTTTCGATTATGACCTAATGTTATGGCACTTTTACAGATAGACCCGTATATATAGTACATTTTATAATGAAATGTCACTGTTATAGATAGACCCGTATATCCACAATATTTTATAATGATATGTCACTCTTATAGACCCACAGATCAACAACAATTTCTAATGAAATGTCACACTCATAGACCCACAGATCAACAACAATTTCTAATGAAATGTCACACTCATAGACCCACAGATCAACAACAATTTCTAATGATATGTCACTCATAGACCCACAGATCAACAACAATTTCTAATGATATGTCACTCATAGACTCACAGATCAACAACAATTTCTAATGATATGTCACTCATAGACTCACAAATCAACAACAATTTCTAATGATATGCCACACTCATAGATCCACAGATCAACAACATTTTCTAATGATATGCCACACTCATAGACCCACAAATCAACAACAATTTCTAATGATATGTCACACTCATAGACCCACAAATCAACAACAATTTCTAATGATATGTCACACTCATAGACCCACAGATCAACAAAAAATTCTATTGATATGTCACACTCATAGACCCACAAATCAACAACAATTTCTAATGATATGCCACACTCATAGACCCACAGATCAACAACATTTTCTAATGATATGCCACACTCATAGACCCACAAATCAACAACAATTTCTAATGATATGTCACACTCATAGACCCACAGATCAACAACAATTTCTAATGATATGCCACACTCATAGACCCACAGATGAACAACAATTTCTAATGATATGTCACATTCATAGACCCACAGATCAACAACAATTTCTAATGATATGTCACACTCATAGACCCGCAGATCAACAACAATTTCTAATGATATGTCACTCATAGACCCACAGATCAACAACAATTTTTAATGATATGTCACACTCATAGACCCACAAATCAACAACAATTTCTAATGATATGTCACACTCATAGACCCACAAATCAACAACAATTTCTAATGATATGTCACACTCATAGACCCACAAATCAACAATAATTTCTAATGATATGTCACACTCATAGACCCACAGATCAACAACAATTTCTAATGATATGTCACACTCATAGACCCACAGATCAACAACAATTTCTAGCGCAATCGATAGGCGGTTGGCTTACCACGGCAACAGCCGGGGTTCGTAATCCTGGCGAGGACACCTGGGTTTTACTAATTCCCTAAAAATTAGTAGGAGCCGTGATAGCTCAGTGGTTAGTGAACTGGACTACTACGGACAAGGGGTAGGGTTCGATCCCAACCGACGACTCCGGGTTCACCCAGCCTTAAATGGGTACCGGATTTTTTCTGGGAAAGTAAAAGCAGCACGGGCGTAATACTGACCACATTACCCCAAAAAATCATGTGCTGAAGGTCTGTAAAATATAGGGTCACTAACACCATATTTCCCTATACGCCACTTGGCGTGACGGGGGGTACTTTACTTTTTTTACTATGTCACACTCATAGACCCACAGATCAACAACAATTTCTAATGATATGTCACACTCATAGACCCACAGATCAACAACAATTTCTAATGATATGCCACACTCATAGACCCACAGATCAACAACAATTTCTAATGATATGCCACACTCATAGACCCACAGATCAACAACAATTTCTAATGATATGCCACACTCATAGACCCACAGATCAACAACAATTTCTAATGATACGGTTGGTTGCGTTCGTCCGATGACTAAAGTATTCTAAAGTATCGTGGTAGACTAGAAGATTCCTCTTCATCATCCGCCCTTACAAGGACGTTGTGGACTTGTCTGCATTGTGTTGTGGTTTGCAGTATAACTGTTATATTTGCGCCTTTCGGCCCAACACATCCGACTTCAGCACGACATTTTTGAGTACCGGGTTGTCTTCCCTCTTCGATCCCTGCACGCTTGGCCAGACTAGACAGGTTAGTCTGTTACTGGATGCACCACGGAGAGGTGGAGCAGGGTCTGGATGGTTTTGGTTCACCGATCCTGGCGCAAGCCATCAGATGTGGGTCACTGACAACTTCCAGCTCTGGTGCTGGTATGCGCGCCTTCGCCTCCATAATGGTATGCCACACTCATAGACCCACAGATCAACAACATTTTCTAATGATTTGCCACTCTAATAGACCCACAGATCAACAACATTTTCTAATGATATGCCACTCTAATAGACCCACAGATCAACAACATTTTCTAATAATATGCCACTCTTATAGACCTATAGATCAACACTATTTTCTAATGATATGCCACTCTTATAGACCTATAGATCAAGGACATTTTCTAATTATATGCCACTCTTATAGACCCACAGATCAACACTATTTTCTAATGATATGCCACTCTTATAGACCTTTAGATCAAGGACATTTTCTAATGATATGTCACTCTTATAGACCCACAGATCAACACTATTTTCTAATGATATGCCACTCTTATAGACCTATAAATCAAGGACATTTTCTAATGATATGTCACTCTTATAGACCCACAGATCAACACTATTTTCTAATGATATGCCACTCTTATAGACCCACAGATAAACAACATTTTCTAATGATATGCCACTCTTATAGACCTATAGATCAAGAACATTTTCTAATGATATGCCACTCTTATAGATCCATAAGCTACTGTATGCACGATCAAAAATAAAGAGCCACTAGCAATAGGAACTTGGAACATTAGATTAGCATTCCAGGTTGGCAAACTAGAAAACATCGGCCAAGAAATGAAGAGAATGAAATTGAACATCTTGGGACTATGTGAAATGAGATGGAAAGGTGCAGGATTATTACAACGCGACAGTGGAAATGTAATTTACTCTGTGGGAACCAAACACGCAAGAGGAGTAGGCATCATGTTAGAGAAAGAAGCAAAACAGTGAAGAGATTTTGGCCAGTATGAGATAAAATTCTGCTAGTAAAATTTAGAGGTAGACCAAAGTAGTATATATCCAGTGATTGGACCCCTGAATGTGCGTTCAAACGCGCATAAATCCTTATATAAATAGTCTACACGCAGATCAACGCACATTTTTTGGTGCGGTTTTTCCTTATATGAGAGTCTACCGTTTTTCCTTATATGAGAGTCTACCCGCCCATTTTGGTTCCGGTGACCTCTCGTTGACCTCTCAACCTCTCGTGGTGTTGTGAAGGCGTCGAAACGCACCTAATTCCTTATATGAGAGTCTACCCGTACATGGAAGCACATTTTTTCCTTATATGAGAGTCTACCGTTTTTTCCTTATATGAGAGTCTACCCGCCCATTTTTGTTCCGGTGACCTCTCGTGGCGGTGGTGGTGACCTCCCGCGGCGGTGGTGAAGGGGTGGTGAAGGGGCGGTGGTGGTATCATAAATCTATTATATTCTTTGTACTTTCAATGGTGCCGTAACTTTCATAAATCTATTCTTTCTTTATACTCTCAGGCAATAAAAAAACAGTGACAAGTTTATTTATTTATTTATTGTTTTATTCGTATATATTGAACAATAGATAATACATGGTTTAGACAAAAATGTATTCTTTAACTAATGTATATTATACTCATATTTAATATATAGAAAACAAAGTAGTTTATTTACAAGCAGTAATACATGATTTAGACAAAAAATGTATTCTTTAACTAATGTACATTATACTCATATTTAATATATAGAAAACAAAGTAGTTTATTTACAAGCAGTAATACATGATAGTGTTAAATGGATAAAGGGGAGGTGGTCACATCAGAATGGAAGTTTATTGTTTCATTCGTATATATTGAACAATCGATAACACATGGTTTAGACAAAAAATGTATTCTTTAACTAATGTACATTATACTCATATTTAATATATAGAAAACAAAGTAGTTTATTTACAAGCAGTAATACATGATAGTGTTAAATGGATAAAGGGGAGGTGGTCACGTTGTCAGAATGGACCTGACGCTTGATGTAGAAATACGAGAGTGAGTTCCGATGTTGTGTATATGTGTATACCGACCCCTTGTATGTTTTAAACCCTATGTTTTTACCACCCCCGGCTTGTTTTTTGGTTAGGACCTCTGTGAATGTATCCTTATCTAACTTATTGTGGCGTTTATTAAGACCCTTGGTGCTAACTTTAGCATAATCTCCAAAACAGTAATAGGTCTTGCTACACAAAGAAATCATCCCATCCCCCGAATATTCCAACTTGAACAGACCCGGAGTCCGTTTGTCGTATAACTGTCTCGTCTTACAATCTAAACAGTCATACTTTACGCCCCTGTGTTGAATGAAACCTGCCCGATGGACTTCACAAGTCTCTGAAGGGAACCATTTATCGTACTGTGAGAAAAACTCATCTACCTTATCGGTTTTAACGACCTCTTCTAACGATGACTCGCTGAGGGCCAAGTACAGGCTATCGGTATCCATCTCACAGAGTTGAAAGTTGGACCTATCTACAAACTTATCGAGGAAGTCATAATAAAATTCCAACATCCGCAATTTGGCGTACTGGTAGACGAAAAAACCAATCTGCGAAGGAAGATCCCACATGATACCTCTTTTGCCCATCGATACCTCGTACAGGTCCTCACCAATAGATGTCATGTTTTTAAATCGTGGGTTATTTACCAACTTGGTTGTATCAGCCCCCTCTTTAACATAGGAGACGTCCACGTGTTTCGCCATATTCGTCAAGGTCTTCCCGTAGGCCGAGTTTCCTAAGAGCTTCATCGTTTCGCTTACTATAGATTGACTTGGATCTAAATCACCAGCCCGACGCGCCTCTGTGACCTTGTCCCCAAACTCCTTAAAACAACTAATGGGTAGGTACTCTACCACCTGATAAATTTTTGTTACCTCTAGCCCATGCTCTAAATACCACTTTAACAGCGGTGTGGCCAACAGAATCTTTGTTCCACTATAACTACCCACGAGAGTACGTCTGGGGGTACGTAATAGTTTGTTTTTGGTGGCGTACTCCCGCATAAAGGGACCGATATCATCTAGACCTACATCTACATTTTTAAAGATGGGGGTCATCTCACTAAAATACTCTTTTAACTTGTCGGGAACGTGAATGTCACACTCGACGAGCCCAAAAAACGACTCGTCTGAAACTGAATCTATAATAGCTTTATCAGTGATTGGTTTATATTTACCAAAAGATGGTTTAGAACCACGTAGGTTCTCATCTATAAAGACCTGAATAGCTGGCGTTGTTTTCTTTAACCGTTGCCACTCACACTCCCACATAACTACTACGCGAACACGGTCGAGGCTCTTTAAATAAGCCGTTATTTCACAGGTTTTCGCGTACAAATCAGACAACTGTATATTATTCACCGGATTGACTTCTCGATCCCTGGTGATGTCACAGTTTGGATGACCGTGAAAGAGACAGCCATGGAACTGATACACAGTCCTACTGGATTTATCCCACCCATCCACTCTAATCTTGCGCTCACCCAAAGCGATCTCGCGAGCATTAAACTGGGTTCTCAAATGAACCTGGTTTTGGTGGGCAATCCAAGTCAGATACTCTCTGCACTGACGCGTGTAGTAGTTCATTTTAAGGGGTTTATACCCATCTTCAGCCTTACGTATGACCGTATAATCGGTGGGCATCTTTTGCATAAGTGCCCATAGATAAAGGGCGTTGGCATCATAGCCTTTAATGGATTTGACCACTTTTCCGCCCCTAATAAAGGTTTTATCCTTCTCGTGGTACCGATGAAAGATAATAGAGGGGCCTCCGACAATATTCTGTCTTATGGTATGATGCAAATCGGCTTCCTTTTTTGCAATCAGGGAAAAACCCACATCCCTGGAGAGAGTTTTAAATAGATACCTCAGAGTTATTCCGGGGACCGAAATCGCATTCTTAAACATATCGATGTCTAATTTCCTATAAAACCAAAACTGTTGTGCTAAGGCCTCTAAGAAGGGGACTACATCTTTGTTGTTATACCAAACTAAAAAGTCCCTAAGGGTCGTCATTTTATTGTCCTTCCAGACCTTTTGACACAGAGCATACTCCTCCTCGGAAATATTACAATTTTTTAGTTTCGAAAAGAACGCTTCGTATGGGGGTAACTCCCTCTCATTCAATTTATTTAAATCTGTTACGTACTCGTAACAGAAAACACCCTTGGTCTCCTCTACTTTATAAGCTGCCAAGTACTTACTATAACTAAACCCAGGGGCTAAATAATTTACTATATCTAAGAATTTTAGATTCTGTGTTGCAATACACATAAAGTTATTATTTCGTTTAACTATAAAATTTATTTCACCAAGTCGGTTTTCTTCTTCTTCTATCCGCTCCTCCTCAGCATCCTGTATCATGCTTTCCTGCTCGTGCTCCTCATCCTCTCCCTCGTCTTCCTGATCGCTGTCCTCAATGTAGTTGTCACTCTTTCCAGATGTTTCAGGTACGGAGGCGGCAGCGAAGTAATGTATTAAATACGGCTTTATTAAATTTATGTCGTACTTGCCCGAGTTGAAACCTATCACTGGGAGCTGCTTCAAGTAAGCTTTTAGACGACCTCTTGGGTCAGATTTCTTCCGATCACGCCTTTGCGCACATCCGGCCAGCTTTTCAAACAATTCTCTGAAATCCTCTTTTAAAATTTTATACGCCTCCTTCGAGATAGATTTTAGATACTTAATCATTTTATTTACTAATTTCTGAGGATCTCCCTCGCTGACAAAACAGACAGGATCTTCAAACCCAGGAACGTTAGAGGCCACAGATACAGACAGAGGGACATGTTTTGTTAAAAAATGTGTACTAGCAGAGGTACCTTTGGTGGTGGGCAAGTTGCTATTATCAAAATAACATTCCATATCAAAGGTGGCCCTAAAGGGATACACGAAACCGCCGGGCACGTCAATACCCTCTTCCTCTATTACATCCCCAATAGTCTCGCTAGGTGTATAAATTCCACCTCTAAAATAATCTTTAGGTTTACCACCATTACATATTTTTTCATGGGCATTCATATTGGGAAACCGCTTCCATAATTTCCCACACTGTGGACAAGAGAAAGCACTAGCTGCTTTATTAATATTACTAATGTACATGAAATGGTCCTTGTGAAACAAGACCCGCATAGTATCATCATGTGATCCCCTGCTTCGGAGTTTTGGACAGAGGGCCTCTTCATCATTGAACTCAAATACATCAATATTTATATTGAAACATTCTTCCAAGTGTGGTAGTTGTTGTAACGTCACACCTGGAAAAGTGTCAACGAAAAGAATGTCCCAGTGCAAGTGCCACTGACTCACGAGATGACGAGTGGGCAATTCTAGATTGTTGATATCGCTCCCTTTAAATAACGCCAAACAGCGGAAAAAACATAGATTGTCATTATAAGAAATAGAACTATACCAATTTTTCTGCAAGGTGTAAATGTACCTATTGTTAGTAATATAAGATGGTAATTCCTCTAGGCAACATCCAATGGGGAAGTCACGTATGTGGAATAAATAGAAACTAGTTGCTGGAATACTCTCCACCATCCACTTAGTATCGGGTCTGTTGATCATGGCAATGTCTACAGGGTTCTGTTCGTTTAGAGAATCAACGAAGCTGTTGAAATCTCCAAGATTATTGATTAATTGGGGAAATTCTAGAACAGCTGAGTTGTTGAGGGAAGAGTGGAAAAAACGTAGATCACCGGTGTCCCGGTGTCTAAGGATCAGATGGTGACCATAGTTAATTTTGAATCGGGTTGTCTGAGTGTCAAATATATCCCTTAAAAGAGCAGACCAGTCTGTGATAAATGGACGTGCTGGTGAATGTAAAAATGTATATGTAGAAACTGTCTTGTTGATTGTAGCATGGGTGTTTATAGCTGCCCAATTTTGCTCATATACAACCCGTACATCATCAGGCAGTGTTGCTAATGGATCATCATCTTTGAATTTTTTACTTGGAGTTGAATGTTCTGCATCTATCTTTCGTTTGTTTGTTGTAGAAGAGGTCGAGGGTGAAGTGGGTGATGTTGTTTCAGTCGCTGATGCTGTTGTTGATGGTAAATTGGGTGTTGTAGCAGGTACCGATGCTGAAGCTGGTGTTGTTGTAGAATGTTTTACTCTCATATGTCTGGCTAACGAACTTCGACTCGTATACGTACGTTGACAAATGTCACACGCGTGTCCTATAAGTCGATGTGCGGCCCGTATATGCTGAAGCATAGCGTGGCGCCATTTAAACCTCTTTGGACACAACGGACACTCATGGTCATCAGAAGATACCTCATTATGAGAAACCATCTGTAGAAAAATAAATAACCCTTTGTCAATGATACTTTACATTTCTAGGTTTAAACATGTTAATAACATCGAATTGTAAGACATAAAATACTTAGTTTAATCATCCAATAAACGAGGGAATTCAACAATACTTAGCATACCTACATTAAATACCTTGAATAACCTATTATCGATAACACTTAACATACTTTAAGAGAAAACAAGCCAACTTATAACGCAAAATATAGTCTCAAGTATCTACACTGAATATAACCTATTATCGATAACCCTTAACATACTTTAATAGAAAACAATCCAACTTATAACGCAAAATATAGTCTCAATCATCTACACTGAATATAACCTATTATCGATAACCCTTAACATACTTTAAGTGAAAACAATCCAACTTACAGTGCAAAACTCCGCTAGAATGAACAGTAACTTTCCTTGAAGCAACCAAACTTATGACACAAATTCTCACATGAGACTAGTTTAAATATATCCTGGTACAAGATTTTAACCAATCAGCGAGTGACTATGAAAACATCGACTGATATCTGGATTAACCAATCAGAGAAGAGTATTAGTATAGGAGGCGGGGCAAAAAAATGACTGACAGCTAGATTAACCAATCAGAGAAGTGGGTGAATACTGACCTCATTTCCCGGTTGACAGGCCGTCGACTCTGGTTCATCAGTGGGGTCGGCAAATAGGGGTGGTGGCGGTAAAATTTCATCATCCTCCGCGTTATATGTAGTGGCTGTGGGTTCAGTGGTGGGGTCAAGTAATGCGGGTGGTGAGTTAGTTGAACTGACAGGGGAGGGTGGTGCAGAGTCAGCTCCTTCCCAATTAATGTATTCCTTTATTCGTTGGGCTAAATGTTCCCCACACAAGAAGACTACATCCTCTTTCGTGAACTCATGATATAAAATATCATTTATTTGCGCGCTAAGGCGTTCCTCAAACTCTAGAAGACACGAGTGAGGTAACGAGTTGTCATGTTTCACCTGACACCCTTTACAATAGTCATATGGTTGATACTGTAGAATGCACAACACCTTGTCAAATAGGATGTAAGGTCTGATAAGTGCCATTTTACGGGAATCTGTAATATAAGAAAACCACATCACAAATATTTGGAATGGGACAGAACATGTAATACATGATAAAAAATACTTTAAATGTGATAATACTCAATCAAAGTGTCATTAGTGATGATGGACCCTCGGTGGAAACACCCCTTCACTGCTCTTATTGCTGGTCCCACCGGTTGTGGAAAAACTGTATTTGTTCATAAGTTTCTACAGAATCTACAAGAGCTAGTTGTCCCCGTACCCGAGGAAGTTATATGGTGTTACGGGGAATGGCAACCAATATACGAGACTATGGAGAAAGTGAGATTTATCGAGGGTCTACCAGATATCGATAACTTGGAAGGGGGTAAGAAGAGAAGACTCATCATCCTCGACGACTTGATGTCAGAAACAGATGAGAGGGTGACAAAATTATTCACCAAAGGTAGTCATCACAGAGATATGAGCGTGATCTACATTGTTCAAAATCTATTTGGAAAAAATAAGGAACATCGAACTATAAGCCTCAATACTCATTATATAGTCCTTTTCAAGAATCCAAGAGACGGAAGTCAAATTACAAATCTGGCTAAGCAAATGTACCCTGGTCAAGTGGCGTATCTCCAAGAGAGTTTTAAGGACGCGACAGCGTCTCCCCACTGTTATTTGCTGGTAGACCTTCGACAGGAAACACCGGATCATCTGAGGCTGAGAACAAAGATATTTCCAGGGGAGAGACAAATCGTCTACGTTCCAAAGTAATAGAATGGAAGCTTCACTTAGACGACACGGTGAAATGTTGAAATGTCTGCGCTCAGCCACGCCGAGTGGTTTAAGAGCCATATTGAAAACGGCCTCTCCAGAACTCATTCGCTTTTTATGTGAGTGTTGTCATAACATATTAAAAGGTAATGTTAGACTCACTCAACATCAGAAGTGCGAGCTACGTCGACACAAGAACAAGCTGAGATTCCTCACTAAAAAGAAACCGAATCTTACGCAGAGGAAAGCAATTCTACAAACTGGTGGATTCATAGGTGCTTTGATCAAGCCTATATTAAGTGTTCTAGGTGGTGTATTAGGTCTGTAAACATGGCCAAGAAAATGATTTTGATGGATCCTCGGTTATTAGAGGGTTTGAAACAGACTTCCACGTATACACCACCCGAGGCGATCAATGATAACTTGAGAGATTTAGATGATGAAATGCAACGTATCTTAGACCGTAACGATTTAGCCCCTGCTGATAAGGCCAGAGTGTACCAACGTACTTTGCAACAGTATTTGACTAGAATGGAGCAGTATAAACGACGTCCTTTGGGATCAGTCGATCTCATTCAACATAACTCGTCAACAGAAAGAATACCTTCTCCTCCACCTTCGCCGCCACCAGTCAATGTGCAACCAGAACAAGCCAAGGTACCCGAAACCCCAAAGACCAGTGATGAAAACACTTCACGGCTAACCTCGTATAAATTGAGGTCCAAAAGAAAAAAGTCCAAAATCCCAACACCAAAATGGGAAAGGTGGTCAAAGTATTGAGACGTTATTACTTTGACCCTAATCAACCAGGGTCGTATAGTGGTGCAAGAGCCTTGCAACGTAACACCAAAGTAGGAATTAAAGCGATCAATCGTTGGTTGAGTAACCAGGATACCTATACCCTTCATAAACCGATTCGACATAAATTTGAACGGCGTCCCGTTATAACGAGTGGACCCAAACAACAATACCAAGCAGACTTAATCGATTTAAGACATTTGAAAAAACACAATGATGGGTACTCCTATTTGGTTTCTTGTGTGGATGTTTTCAGTAAATTAGCGTGGGCCGTCCCAATACGAACAAAAACAGGGAAATCATTAGTGGAGGCTGTTGGTAAAATATTTATCGATGGGAAACCTGCGAGTCTTCAAACCGACAAGGGGTCAGAGTTTCTGAACAAAACATTTAAGAAATTTCTCGAAGACAACAATATTCACTTTTTCACCACCCAGAATGAAGATATTAAGGCTGCTGTTGTGGAACGTTTTAACAGGACTCTGAAACAAAGGATGTGGAGATTTTTTACGAAATCCAATCGACTTTGTTATGTACATGTGCTACCCGCCCTACTTCGAAGTTATAATCATTCGTACCACAGAAGTATAAAAATGGCACCGGTCGACGTTAGCAGAGACAATCAAGAACAAGTGTGGAACACGTTGTATAGCAAACACAACTTGAAATTTGAAAGACCCCTGTATAAGGCTGGTGATCGAGTTAGAATGGTCCTGGGCAGAGCTAATTTTAAAAAGGGTTATGCCCCAGCTTGGACGGAGGAACTCTTTACCATCAGTCGAGTAACTGAAACAAAACCCGTTACATATGTGCTGAAAGACGATAAGGGTGATGAAATAGAGGGGTCATTTTACACACAAGAAATTCAAAAGGTTGGAGACAAGAATGAGTACAGGGTCGAGAGGGTTATAACCCAACGTCGCACGTCATTGGGACGAAAAGAGAGTTTAGTCAAGTGGTTTGGTTATGGTTCCTCATTCAACAGTTGGATACCGACCAAGGACATTGTCAGATACAAAAACTAGAGATGGTGGAAGAAGAAGGTGAATCGTTTGAAGATCCTGTTTTGCGAACCCTGAGCTCTGGTGGGGAGAGAACCTCGCTCTGGCCAGTATTTGGGAAACTATTCCCCCGTTTAGAGATTGTCTTTATGTGTCAAATGCTTGTTATATATGCCGTTGTCGCGGTCTCGCTATTCAATCTGTCCACTGAAAAGCCAGACGCGAAGGACGGAAAACTGTGGATAGCCCTACTGAGCAGTTGTTTAGGTTACATGCTCCCGAATCCAAAGTTGGAGACGAGAAGGTGAATAGAGGAAAATGAGTTTTTATTTCACGTTACCCAGCAATGCTTCTATGGATATTTTTAAGGAAAATAATCCCGGCCACTTTTTCGTCAAGCTTCCTCAGACCATTGATATTACAACACAATATGAGATTGCACTGGTCGAGATACAGTTTCCGCTAAATTATTTCAATGTAATAGAGGGTGATGTCTGGATTCGATACGAATCTCTCGCTAACGACGATATTTGCGACGCTAGATTTTATTTCAACGTGACATTGGAGCCTGGGTTATATACGAAACCCGATGCATTCATCGGCGCGTTGAATGCGTCGATCATAAAAGCGGAGGATGAGTCGAACGGGGATGTGAAAGGGAAAAAAATGAGATTCATTTACGCAAAAGAGGTGAATAAAGCCATCTTGAAACTTTACGAAAAAGGAGTCAGTGTTACCATAAGCGACACTTTGAAAAACATGTTAGCCTTCCCCACGACCTCAATAGCAGACACGGCTCCCGATATCTTCAGCGTGGGTGAAATGGACTTGGAAAGTGTTGCAAAAAATGTCTACGTCTACTGCGATCTCGTTTCACCCAGACCCGTCGGGGATGTGATGGTACCTCTCCTCAGGAGCGTGCCTGTTCTCAATAGAAATCACACCTCGGTGTTTCAGATCTACGATAAGCCTCACTACCTGCCCCTGAGTAGATTTTCCTTCGATACCGTGGAAATCCTTTTAGCCAACGAACACGGAAAAACCATTCCATTCACCAGTGGGACGTCGGTGCTAACGGTACACTTTCGAGTGAAGAAACATCTCGAGCTGGTATAATGGTGAGACATACACCCTTTCACCGCAATGCCAGGTTATACGAAGACTTTTATTGCTGTCAGGCGGGTGATGGGATGCCTGTGTTTATAGGAGGTCGAAATCAACGAGGACGAGGAATCGGTAGTTTCTTTGGTGGAATCGGGAGGGCTATTTTACCCTGGTTAAAAACAGGGGGTAAAGCCTTACTCAGAGAAGGCGTGGGGACCGGTCTACAGGTCGCGCAGGACGCATTAGCTGGCAGAAATATCGGCGATGCTTTCAAATCACGAGCTAAGGAGGCCGGCATGCGGTTATTAGACGGGGCCGTAGACCACCTGACGGGTAACAACCAATCAGGAAGTGGTTTACGACGACGAATCAGAAAGCGAGTCGGGAAGGCAGCCCCACCTGGCCAACCCGTTACGAAGAGAATAAAACCATCAGCTAGACTGTTCCCCCTTCATTCTGCAACCAAGAGGCGAACTAAACTGTCGGTACCAAAAGATATATTTGATTAATGATGTCTCTCATTCACCCCAAGTCATGTGAATGTCTTCATTCTGGTTTGGATTTATTTAGCGTTCCACCAACTCAGACTGCTGTAGACTCGGGCCAATTTACTGAAATTCGACCTCTTGCCTCGTTAGCGCATGGGGCTCCCATAGAGTTTTTCATTTCTGGAAACACTGAAGAGTATCTAGATCTTTTCAACACGTTTTTACATCTGCGGGCCAGGATCACCCTCCCCAATGGTGAAAGTTTACCATTGGATGCCGAGGTAGGACCAGTCAACAATTATCTTCACAGTCTATTTTCTCAAGTCGATGTTTCTCTGAATGATACATTGATTACACCATCTGAGAATACCTATCCATTTAGAGCAGTGTTCGAGACTTTACTAAACTATGGGGAGGATGCGAAAACGGGGCACTTGACGGCTGCTCTGTTCTACAAAGATACAGCAGGCCACCACGATGATATGCAGGCTAACGAGGGATTTAAAATACGACGTGCTTTGACTTCGGATAGTAAAGAGGTTGAAATGATGGGTCGTTTGCATTCTGATCTCTTTGTGCAGGACCGTTACATGTTAAACAGAGTGGATGTAAAGATTAAACTCACACCCTCTAAGGACGTGTTCAACATCATGGCTCAGGATAAGTCTGTGGGTTATAAGAGTGTAATCACTTATGCTGCCCTCGTGGTCAGGAAAGCCAAGCTAAACCCAGCAATTTCTCTGGCCCACGAAAAAGCGCTTTTAAGTGGGAATGCACGGTACCCAATCAAGCGGGTTACCCTGAAAACATTTGCCATTGCTCGTGGGATGTATTCCCACAACCAAGACAATTTATTCCTATCTCAAACCCCAACACGTATAGTGATAGGTCTGATTACCGCCGGTGGTTTTAATGGAGTTTATAACATTAACCCATTCAATTTTCAACACTTTGGTTTGACTTATATGAACCTGATGGTTGACGGGAGATGTGTATCCGGAAAGCCCCTAGCTATGGATTTTGAAAACAATCACTATGCGCGAGCCTTTTTTGGTACAAATTTGGCCATGGGTTTGATTGGTAGAGATGCTGGCAATGGTATTGATTATCATCAGTTCAAGGATGGCTTTTGTCTATTTGGTTTTGACCTCTCACCCAGTCTGCTAGATGGAACCCAGTTTGAGCTAGCCACGAGTGGACCCTTGTCGATAGAGCTCAAATTCGCCGCTCCCACAACTCCCCTACAGGTTATTGTCTACGCCGAGTTGGATTCAGTACTGGAAGTGTCCAAGACAAGACAGGTTCTAACAGACTACGCTATTTGAGAAAATGAACACGGGGGATATTTACAGTCTATTGATGTCCGATGTTTTTGTTCGACGTTGCGCCCTTGTTAGTGTCCTCCCACGAGACCACTTACCACCCACCATCGATCAAACCAAGACTGCCGCCTTTGTCGTAAACACCGACCCTGCCCACAAACCTGGTGAACACTGGGTGGCCATTTTTTACAATGGCCTCGGACAAATAGAGTATTTTGATTCCTACGGTTTACCTCCCAGGCACATTGATATTTTAAACTTTATCGAGAGGAATTCACATGTTCCATTCGTCTACAACCCACGAGTGTTACAAGACTTGTTTAGCAACACGTGTGGTCTATATTGTGTTTATTATATAATTTTAAAGTGTCGTGGTGCGAGCATTAACAGAATTCTCATGCCATTTTCAACGAAACAACATATTAACGACCGTATCATTTATCGGTTGATGACGCCCTGGATCCATCGACTGAGTGGAACAAACTTCCCATGACTCATCAAAGATGGCGGCTCTCTGAACATGTCTCAACATGTCCGATGACGTATTGCATCAGTTACTATAAATAGAACGTATTCCATTGGTTACTATAATTAGGCTGGCCACGCCCCACTTGTTACAGGGTATAAAGGTCAGCCGTTCTCAGTTCTACTACATACAGAAAGTCAGAGCCCTGCTACCAAGTCGTGTGATTCAAACATGGAATCGGCTAGCGTTAATATGCCAGCTTCATTTGATGTATGTGATCAACGTATTTTCATGTCTCGTAGAAATGAGAATATAATTCCACTGTCCAAAGATGGTGTTAAGGCAGTCTCAGTTTCTGCTTTTCATAACAGACCATTGATAAACATAAGGTCATATCGTGGTGAGAGTCTTCTTAAGTTTCCTACCAGAACTGGAATAACACTCTCGAGAGATGAATTTATCACGCTAGTTGATATGCGAGATGACATTTTAGCAACTTATGATAACATCAACTATACTACGCCTCTTGTTGAGCAACCGAAAGAACCAAGCGATATGTATGCCTCGAGTGATTCAATTTCCACTCAGTCGCCAATTACCTACGCCGTCTTTGATCAAGGCTTTGTCAAAATGGAGGGTGGCTGTGTTTTGAACTCTAATCAACCTTCGTATTCACCCGTGTTTGATAACCATTTAGCCCAAACAGACAGTTCCAACAAAGCGAGGAAGCCGAGACGAGTAAAATTAATAAATTCTGCAGTGGGACAGTGACATTTTTTATTACTTATACATGACTATGTTGTTATTTGTGTACTTTTTTCAGATGATTTGAATTCATATTTGTACTATTGAAATCATCATTGTTCAATTATAAACATTTGAATGTGTAACATGTGTTGTCCACGTTGATGTATTGAAATAAATTTATGTTTCATTGTGAAAATAAACATTATAAAAAGAGCATATTTGTTTGTTTTTTTTTTAGTTGTTTTAATTTATTTAATTTTAAATTATTTTTGTTAAATTAAAATAAATGACAGTATAGAATCTATGAAATAAGGTTCTACTTACGATTTGTAAAGTAAATTTACTTGCACAGCCAAGCACACTCTTGCTTGAGTTACAGCCAAGACACTCGTTGAAACTGCTTCAGAGAGTGAGAATAAAATCCTGGCTGCTTGGATCTACTTATATACAGTTCTAACCTCTTTGATCGATCAAGTACTCTCTACTTCAAACATATTAATTTCCCCCTAAACATCCCACATTAAAACAACCACCCACTAAAATTCCCCTGATAAGTGGTATTCTAATCTTCAGATGATAAAAAGTCCGTAGCCCTGGCCAGTCTGACACTCAAACATTCAATCAAAACTTTTCACAGCGAAACACGGGCTTTGAACACGAACCAGCGCAAAGATATTAATTACCCCCAAGCGTCTCACATTAAAACATCGGTATCGTAAAATTCCCCTGTTAAATGACTCTCCTGATGAACACTTACCGGCTACGGAGTTTTCACAGCGGGAAGTAAGTACTCACCGGTGGCGGCTTCTTTGATCTTGCGGTCCCTCGCGTCTACCGTGAACTCTTTGATCTTGCGGCCGCAAGCGGCCGCTTGCGGCGCGCCTACAGGGAACTCTTTGATCTCTCGCTTAACGTTAAACACAGTGTTTCGCGTTTGGCGTGTAGTGTGTGTAACGGTCTAAGTTGTTACCTTTAATTCTAAAGGAAGTTTTTAAAAACAATAAATAAACTTGTCACTGTTTTTATTGAATGAGAGTATAAAGAAAGAATAGATTTATGAAAGTTACGGAACCATTTAAACTACAAAGAATATAATAGATTTATGATACCACAACCACCCCTTCACCACCCTTTCACCACCCCTTCACCACCCCTTCACCACCACCGCCACGAGAGGTCAACGGGAGGTCACCACCACCACCACCACGTGAGGTCACCACGACCGGAACAAAAATGGGCGGGTAGACTCTTATATAAGGAAAAACAAATCTGCCGGTGACTATTTATATAAGAAAAAACAACCCGGCTGCAGCGATTTGGCTGCAGATGGAAGCACATTCTGCAGGTAGACTATTTATATAAGAAAAAACAACCCGGCTGCAGCGATTTGGCTGCAGATGGCCGCACTTTCCACGGTCCTAATTGACATTGTATACTACTGACCAATGAATATCAACACAATTCAAGCTTATGCACCAACAAGTAATAAGGAAGAAGACATTGACACTTTTTACAACGATCTAGAGATGACTATGGAACAGTGTAAATCCCAAGAAATAATTATTACATTAGGGGATTTCAATGCAAAGGTAGGAACAGCTAAAGTGCTAAATGTAACTGGGGGGCATGACCTTGGAGAGATGAATGACAGAGAGGATAGTTTGATAGATTGGGCAGACACATGAAATGATTATATGTAACACCTGGTTCAAACAACACCCTAGGCGACTATGGGCATGGCAAAGCCCTGACAAAAAAGTGCACAATCAAATTCATTTTATACTGGTACAGAGAAGATTCAGGACTAGGCTAACATCTGTTAAAACAAGGCTAGTGGCAGATTGCAATAGTGACCATGTACCAGTAGTTGGAAAGATAAGAATAAAACTGCGGAAAACACCCAAGAAATATAAAATTAGAACTAGATATGCTTAGAGTAGATAGACAGATAAGTGATAAGTACATTACGATAGTACAAAATAAATATAATGTCGTTGAGAAGATACAGGACATCGAAGAACAGTGGGAAATGCTCAAACAATTGATTCAACAAACATCAAAAGAAGTAATACCAGTGACTAAAAGAATCAACAAAAAGAAATGGATGAAAGAAGAAATGTTACAACTAATGGACGAAAGACGAAAACATAAGAAAGAAGAACGGACATACAAAATATTGCACAAAGAGATCCAAAACAAATGCAGAGAAGCAAAGGAAGGATGGTTAAAGCAGAAATGTGAAGAAATGGAAAGACACCAAAAGAAAGACTCACAATTTATGCACAATCAATTAAATGAATTAACAGGAAGAAAAAAAGTCAAAGTTTCAGTATGCGTGAAATCAGGAAGGAAATATAATAATGGGACAGGAGAAGATAATGGAAAGATGGATAGAATATACCAGTAAACTTTATGATGATGAAAGACTAGTGCTAAACAATTCAAACAAAGACACATGCCCATCAATAATGCAGAGTGAAGTGGAGGCCGCAATTCAACACATGAAAAGAGGCAAAGCTCCAGGTCCCGACAATATAACAATCGAAGAGATAAATGCATTAGGAGAGCTGGGAGTACAAGTCATGACAAAATTACTCAATGACATATATAACACTGGAAACATACCTGAAGATCTACTAAAATCTATCTTTGTAGCCGTACCGAAGAAGTCAGGCGCCACTGATTGTGAAGACCATCGCACCATTAGTATATAAAAAAAGTAAAGTACCCCGTCACGCCAAGTGGCGTATAGGGAAATATGGTGTTAGTAACCCTATATTTTACAGACCTTCAGCACATGATTTTTGGGGTAATGTGGTCGGTATTACGCCCGTGCTGCTTTACTTTCCCAGAAAAAAATCCGGTACCCATTTAAGGCTGGGTGAACCCGGAAGCCGTCGGTTGGGATCGAACCCTACCCCTTGTCCGTGGTAGTCCAGTTCACTAACCACTGAGCTATCGCGGCTCCCACCATTAGTATATATAGTATATATATTAACGAGCCATATGACGAAAATATTACTAAGAATAATCATGTGTAAGGAACAAAATAAAACTAGAAATAAGCGACAAACAATGTGGATTTGGAGGTAAAGAAAGATCTATATATGTGCTTTATAGACTACACAAATGCATTTGACAAAGTAAAGCATGTGGAAATAATCAATATGCTGGAGAAATTAAACAATGATGGCAAGGATCTACGAATCATAAAAAAAAAACATGTACTGGCAACAAACAGGAACTATATGAATTAACAACCAAACAGGACAATTCCAATATATAAAACAAGGAGTCAGACAAGGTTGTGTTCTGTCACCGGATTTGTTTTCACTTTACAGCGAATATATTATGAGATCAATAGTAGATAAAAAAAAAAAGGAATTGAAGTCAACGGTCAAAACAGAAATAATCTGCGAAATGCGGATGATGCAGTCTTAATAGCAGAGACAGAGAATGAACTACAAGAAATGATAGACATAATAATAAAAGAAAACAACAAAAAAGGTTTCAGTCTGAATAGTAAGAAAACAGAAGTAATGGTCATATCGAAGAAACAATCATCACCATCATACAGCATTCAAATAAACAGGACAAATCTGAAACAAGTGCAACGTTTCAGACAAACAAATGAAAAGACGATTAGAGGCAACAGGGATGGGATTTCTCAGAAGAATGTTCAAAGTCCCTGGACAGCTAAAAAGACCAATGAGAAAGTTATTTATTAATGTTATTTCATCAAAATTTGTCCACGTATACAATATAAGTACATTCCACTTATATCTGTTAATTGTGTGCGTCACTTCTTTCACCTTTCCTACTTGTTAAATGTTCTGGCTCATTCTATTTGAGAACATCACGCTATCTGTTATCACAGCGAGTTGGCGGATTTTTAGAAATGTAATCACGGGTTTGATAATAAATGTTTGTACACAGTTCGTTAACCATCGACCAGAGGCCGCAGTTAATGGCAAAACAAAGTCCAATCACTAAGACAATGACTGCACACACACAAAATTGAGAAGTGGAACCAATCCTGTTTACTGGTATCTGAACGTTGCCACGCCCCAGAAGATTCACACCATTAGAATCTATCATCGAGCTAGCACTATGATTCGGGTAAAGAATGAAACTCTAAAGGCTTTCTCTGACAGTTTCGGCGTAGTGTTCCAGTATAAAGATATATCATACCCTAATGTTTCTGTGAACACTATTGTAGTCACCGCACAAACGCCAATGGCACACATTAAGATTGAGCTCTCACCGACCATTTCGCAGACCGACAGTGCACTGACGGTGTGTGAGGTGCAAACATTTACAGATACCTATTGTATGGACGGGCATTCTGGGTCGTTTTGTGAAGTGTGTAGTAGGTGTAGCAAAGGCTGCAACGTCATCATCGGTACGTGTCACGGCAACTGTTCACATGGGATCTATGAACACGACTGCTCCAGGTCTTGTCTCCTTTATGTGAGAAACAGTCCGGAAAATGCCTACAATGTAAACATCATGGCTATACCTGTAATGACACTTGTCCCGATGGTAATTTTGAGCTTCAGTGCGAAAAGACGTGTTCTGATGGCTGTGACATCATATGTGACCCGAAAAGTGCAGACTGTACGTGCAAGGAAACGTACTACGGGTCAGTCTGCACTCTCAAATGTCCGGACAACTGTTTCAACGAAACCTGTGAACAGCCAACCGGGAACTATACATGCAAGGGAACGTTCTACGGGTCAGACTGCACTCTCAAATCTCCGGGCAACTGTTTGAAAGGAACCTGTGAACAGTTAACCGGGACCTGCGTCTCGTATGTCGATGATTCCCATGTTAAGAAGAGTCTGCTGACTACAACAAACCCAAACATATGGATACTTTTCGCAATCGCCGCTCTTCTACCTACTCTTCTGCTTCTCTTGAATTGAGCCATGGCTCAATTCTCAGTGTATATCCGTGCTAGTCGTAGCTAATATCTTAGTGGGTGTCTGCGATAGCCATGGCTGGTATCTTAGTGGGTGTATGTGCTGACCATGGCTCATATCTTAGTGTGTGTCTGGAATGGCCATAATTCATATCTTAGTGTATATCCGTGCTAGACATGGTTCATATCTTGGTGTGTTTCCGTGCTAGCCATGGCTCATATCTTAATGTATTTCTGTGCTAGACATGGTTCATATCTTGGTGTGTTTCCGTGCTAGCCATGGCTCATATCTTAATGTATTTCTGTGCTAGACATGGTTCATATCTTGGTGTGTTTCCGTGAAGCCATGGCTCATATCTTAATGTGTTTCTGTGCTAGCCATGGCTCATATCTTAGCTTGTGTGTGTGTGTGTGTGTGCGCGCGCTAGCCATGGCTCATATCTTTGTGTGTGTCATGTTAGTCATATCTCATATCTTGGTGTGTCCGTGTTAATCATGTCTCATTTCTTTATGTGTGTCTGTGTTTAGTCATATCTCATATCTTAGTGTGTATCTGTGTTAGTCATGTGTCATATCTTTGTGTGTGCATGTCTGGGTTAGTGATTTCTCACATCTTTGTGTGCATGTTTATGTTAGTCATATCTCATATCTTTGTGTGTGCATGTCTGTGTTTGTCACATCTCATATCCTTGTGTGTGCATGACTATGTTAGTCACATCTCATATCTTTGTGTGTGCATGTCTATGTTAGTAATACCTCATATCTTTGTGTGCATGTCTATGTTAGGCATGTTTCATATCTTTGTGTGTGCATGTCTATCTCAGTCATATCTCATATCTTTGTGTGCATGTCTATGTTAGTCATGTGTCATATCTTTGTGTGTGCATATCTATGTCAGTCATATCTCATATCTTTGTGTGCATGTCTATGTTAGGCATGTGTCATATCTTTGTGTGTGCATATCTATGTTAGTCATATCTCATATCTTTGTGTGCTTGTCTATGTTAGTCATGTGTCATATCTTT
This sequence comes from Megaustenia siamemsis, assembly GCA_032433765.1. Taxonomy (NCBI): domain Eukaryota; kingdom Metazoa; phylum Mollusca; class Gastropoda; order Stylommatophora; family Ariophantidae; genus Megaustenia; species Megaustenia siamemsis. The sequence continues at coordinate 55,974,780 of JAVIAB010000160.1, read as the reverse complement.
GCGTGTATGTCTGTGTCAGTCATATCTCATATCTTGATGTGTGTCAGTGTTAGTCATGCCTCGTATCGCTGTGTGCAAGTCTGTGTTAGTCACATCTCATATCTTTGTGTGTGCATGTCTGTGTTAGTCACCTCTAGTGACTCGGGCAGATGGTGCTCGTAAACCTGGGAGGACCGACCATCTAAGGGCAGAATCCCCCTACAGAAAAGACAATCTGCTGCCTTGCAGGAAGATTGGGGACAATCAAAGGCTAAGGAAAGCAAACCTGAATAAAATGCTGATTGAAATCGGATGCACTGGGCCACTGGCGCAGAACACAGTGCAACGTTTTAACGGGTGTTCAATCAGAGTGGATCTGGCAGACTCTAATTGTGATGTTCTGTCTGTGGAGGCAATCAACACACTTAACCAGACAGCTGACTTCATTTGAGAGTCTGGAAGCCTACTCTGATTGAGTCCTGATCAGAGAGAGAGAGAGAGAGAGAGAGAGAGAGAGAGAGAGAGAGATATTTTGTGCGTTATTTTCCCCAGTAGCCTACTTATCGCCTTTGTCTTGGTGAACGACTAAAGGTACAATAATTGTAACCTGGGTTGCGACCGACCCAGTGAGAAATCAGATAATCTATTGTTATTTGTGTCTACCACGCTAAGATAGCATGGCTGAACCCACTCCAGGACGAGATTAGCTATATCAGTATCACAACAATCTGTAAATCACAACACGAAGCTAACGTCACTGCAAAGCTGCAAGATGACGTCATCTGGTCTTCGGTGAACGTAAAACTTTCAGTGTGAGCAAGAATTATTTGTTGTGTTGTGTCGGGGCAAGAATTATTTATTATGTTGTGTGGGAGCAAGGATTTTTTTTTTTTGCATTGTGTGTGAGCAAGAATTATTTTTTTGTGTTGTGTGGGAGCAAGAATTATTTATTGTGTTATGTGGGAGCAAGAATTATTTGTTTGTGTTGTGTGTGAGCAAGAATTATTGATTGTGTTGTGTGGGAGCAAGAATTATTTGTTTGTGTTGTGTGTGAGCAAGAATTATTGATTGTGTTGTGTAGGAGCAAGAATTATTTGTTTGTGTTATGTGTGAGCAAGAATTATTGATTGTGTTGTGTGGGAGCAAGAATTATTTATTGTGTTGTGTCGGGGCAAGAATTATTTATTATGTTGTGTGGCAGCAAGGATTTTTTTTTTGCATTGTGTGTGAGCAAGAATTATTTTTTTGTGTTGTGTGTGAGCAAGAATTATTGATTGTGTTGTGTAGGAGCAAGAATTATTTGTTTGTGTTATTTGTGAGCAAGAATTATTGATTGTGTTGTGTGGGAGCAAGAATTATTTGTTTGTGTTGTGTGTGAGCAAGAATTATTGATTGTGTTGTGTGGGAGCAAGAATTATTTATAGTGTTGTGTGGGAGCAAGAATTATTGATTGTGCTGTGTGGGAGCAAGAGTTATTTATTGTGTTTTGTGTGAGCAAGATTTATTGATTGTGTTGTGTGTGAGCAAGAATTATTGATTGTGTTGTGTAGGAGCAAGAATTATTTGTTTGTGTTGTGTAGGAGCAAGAATTATTGATTGTGTTGTGTAGGAGCAAGAATTATTGATTGTGTTGTGTAGGAGCAAGAATTATTGATTGTGTTGTGTGGGAGCAAGAATTATTTGTTGTGTTGCGTGTGAGCAAGAATTATTGATTGTGTTGTGTGAATTAAGAACAAATTATTGATTGTGTTGTGTGTGAGCAAGAATTATTGATTGTGTTGTGTAGGAGCAAGAATTATTGATTGTGTTGTGTAGGAGCAAGAATTATTGATTGTGTTGTGTAGGAGCAAGAATTATTTGTTGTGTTGCGTGTGAGCAAGAATTATTGATTGTGTTGTGTGGAAGGAAGAATTATTTGTTATTTTGTGTGGGAACAAGAATTATTGATTGTGTTGTGTGTGAGCAAGAATTATTTGTTATTTTGTGTGGGAACAAGAATTATTGATTGTGTTGTGTGGAAGGAAGAATTATTTGTTATTTTGTGTGGGAACAAGAATTATTGATTGTGTTGTGTGTGAGCAAGAATTATTGATTGTGTTGTGTAGGAGCAAGAATTATTGATTGTGTTGTGTAGGAGCAAGAATTATTGATTGTGTTGTGTAGGAGCAAGAATTATTTGTTGTGTTGCGTGTGAGCAAGAATTATTGATTGTGTTGTGTGGAAGGAAGAATTATTTGTTATTTTGTGTGGGAACAAGAATTATTGATTGTGTTGTGTGTGAGCAAGAATTATTTGTTATTTTGTGTGGGAACAAGAATTATTGATTGTGTTGTGTTGGAGCAAGAATTATTTGTTATTTTGTGTGGGAACAAGAATTATTGATTGTGTTGTGTTGGAGCAAGAATTATTTGTTATTTTGTGTGGGAACAAGAATTATTGATTGTGTTGTGTTGGAGCAAGAATTATTTGTTATTTTGTGTGGGAACAAGAATTATTGATTGTGTTGTGTTGGAGCAAGAATTATTTGTTATTTTGTGTGGGAACAAGAATTATTGATTGTGTTGTGTTGGAGCAAGAATTATTTGTTATTTTGTGTGGGAACAAGAATTATTGATTGTGTTGTGTTGGAGCAAGAATTATTTGTTATTTTGTGTGGGAACAAGAACTATTGATTGTGTTGTGTAGGAGCAAGAATTATTTGTTGTGTTGCGTGTGAGCAAGAATTATTGATTGTGTTGTGTGGAAGGAAGAATTATTTGTTATTTTGTGTGGGAACAAGAATTATTGATTGTGTTGTGTTGGAGCAAGAATTATTTGTTATTTTGTGTGGGAACAAGAATTATTGATTGTGTTGTGTTGGAGCAAGAATTATTTGTTATTTTGTGTGGGAACAAGAATTATTGATTGTGTTGTGTTGGAGGAAGAATTATTTGTTATTTTGTGTGGTAACAAGAATTATTGATTGTGTTGTGTTTGTATAGGGAAAAACAGAGTGTATTTTGTATGCAAGAATCACTGGTTGTGTTTTATTTCATATATTAAAGTGAATCATGGACAGTAAACAAACAAATAGAAAGACAAGAGGCCACAGAGATGAGATTTTTCTGAAGAATGTTGAGAATTCTTTAGACAACTAAAAAGACCAACAAGGAAATTATCAAAGAGACCAAAACAAAATGAAACCTCCTAAACAACATCAGAAAGAAACAATTTACATTTTTTTAGGCACATCATGAGAAGAGGAATGTTGGAATATTTGGTTACAACTGGCAAAGTAGAGGGAAAAAGAGATAGTAGACGACAAAGAGAGAAGATGTTGGTAACACGGTTGATACGATCACAGAGAATTGATACGATCACAGAGAATTGATATGATCACAGAGAGTTGATACGATCACAGAGAGTTCATACGATCACAGAGAGTTGATACGATCACAGAGAGTTGATACGATCACAGAGAGTTGATACGATCACAGAGAATTGATACGATCACAGAGAATTGATACGATCACAGAGAATTATGGAAGTACAGGATCGCTACGTCAACCAGTATGGTCCATGATGACGCAAGAATGATTTATTGTGTTGCACGTGCTAGAAAGCTTGTTATGTCGGTTATGTGTCCATGAGAATTACTTGTTCTGTGTAACCACGTACACGAATCACTTTGTATGTGTGTGTGTGTATGCAAGAATTATTTATGTTGCTTGCGCCCGCCCTTCAATTGGCATTAAAGGGACGCACAATACGCTGTTATGGTTATGGAAGGCCTCGGTATCACTGCAACCGAATTAAAATCCATAATTGCTCAACCGCCCGTGCGAGTAGAATCATCCGAATTACTATTTCATCTCCCAAACAAAGAAAGGTAGCTGTAGTCCCCATCATAGCAGTCTCAGCACACGCCAAAAGACATAAGGCGAAACCGCACAGAAAATGAACATATCCATCTGTTCTCCATCATGCGATATCATCATTCATTTGTAAACAATTGGAATATCGAAACACGATCAAAACAGATGAAATGCACAGCTCACAGTGTGCACAGAGCACTTAACTCAGTAGCTGCTGCAAGAAGCCGAACTTGGAATATGAGGAAACTGCAACAAGGAGCACTTTTCAGACATAGTCTTTAATGGTTCCTGCCGCCTATCCACCATATTGACCTGTATTGTGGTTTACAGCAATCTGTGATATAATTGCGTTTTTGACCCCACGTATCCGACATCAACATGATATTAATGGAGATGAGATATTAATTCAGATGATTCCACTGGCACGGGCGGTTGAGCAATTATGGATTTTAATTCGTTTGCCGTGATACCGGGGCCTTTCATAACCAACCAACCAACCAACCAACCAACCAACCAACCAACCAACCAACCAACCAACCAACCAACCAACAACCAACCAACCAACCAACCAACCAACCAACCAACCAACCAACCAACCAACCATACAACCAACCAACCAACCAACCAACCAACAAAACCAACCAACCAACCAACCAACCAACCAACCAACCAACCAACCAACCAACCAACCAACCAACCAACCAACCAACCATACAACCAACCAACCAACCAACCAACCAACCAACCAACCAACCAACCAACCAACATACTTATTGAATGGTGTTACCTTTCCTCGCGACCTCAATTGTCCACTTTGGATAGTTTGTTTCCAGGGAAGTGAAAGCTTACACAAACAGGAGGAGGCAGACCGTGATGAATAGTTTTTATCGGACACAATCAGTCAGCGATGAGTCGCTACCCACATTGAATCCAGATATTGTCTTGCGTCTTGGCCTTGTGCTGTCCAAGGTGAGTACATGAATGTGTCAAGATTTGGGTAAAACTAAAACTCGCACAGAAAGAAATCATGAAAATCCCCTTTTTTTCTTAAATTTGGCCAAACACGACAAGGACCTGCCAGTAGTCGGTCTATTGATCTAGATTCGTTATGTCTAAGCAACTAATTTCAATGTTGACGACGTGTCAATGAAACTTGCACGACCCGCCAAATAAATCTTGTAGTGCGTTGGACTGTGGTGACGGATTAGGAGAGTCTGTTAGCGATAGAGTCATTTAGTCAGAAGTCATCGTTGGTGAAGAGAGTCACTGAGTCTGATGGGTGAAGTTAGAGTCACTGAGTCAGATGGATGATGTTAGAGTCACTGTGTCAGATGGATGATGGTAGAATCACTGAGTCTGATGGGTAAAGTTAGAGTAACCGATTCTGATGAATGAAGTTACGATCATTGAGTTAAAATAAAAGGTCATTGAGTTACAATAATATTTTGGATAACGTTAAAGTCTTTAGATCAGATGGATAAAGTTAGTCATTTGGTAAGATCGATAAAGTTAGTCATTTGGTAAGATCGATGAAGTTAGTCATTTGGTAAGATCGATAAAGTTAGTCATTTGGTAAGATCGATAGAGTTAGTCATTTGGTAAGATCGATGAAGTTAGAGTCAGTGAGTGAGAAGATATTTTGGGTGAAGTCAATTGTTTGTAGCTAGTCATCGGACTATATTCATCGCACACCGAACAACTGTCCATAAGCGCTCATATCTTCCTCTCTAGCAAATCCGGCAACGGGAAACGATCAACTGACTCACAAGTATTTCCCAGTTCTCCTCGTAGCTTTTCTTAATTTAGGCAACACCTCTCTTGACTAACATGAAGATCCGGGAGTCGCACCAGGGCTGCAGATTTACTCAAAGCATAGAAATCTTTATCTCCCCCTTCTTTTCGAGCTTATGGTTATACATATACTATCTTCCATCATTGTGACGTGGTACACACTACATTTGCCAACAATGGATGCACCAACAACGCTAGATTAACTTTAAAGACCGCAGCCTGTTGCACGAACACTATTAGCGCAGGAAAAAACAAGTTCTTAAAGTGGAGCCTTCGGTTGACTTGGTACAACAATTTATATGAAGGAGCTGCAAGTAATCAGCGCTAGAACAAATCCAGCGACGGTTATTTAACAGCTGTCAATGTCATGATACGTACATCATGTGGAGGAGGAAGATCGCATGTATAACGCCCGATTCACCCAAAAATTCTCCCTCGCCGAGATTGAACAACTCGCCCGGAACAGAGCCGTGCGGAGAGACACAAAGGAGGTCATGTGCAAGGTCTGGCAGTTGAAAGATCATCGGACACAAGTCAATGATTTCTGTCCTTCTGTCCGTCTTAGGATCGAAAGAACAGACAGACAGGCAGACAGTCAGATAGGCAGGCAGACAGACAGACAGGCAGACAGACAGACAGACAGACAGACAGTCAGATAGGCAGGCAGACAGACAGACAGACAATCAGATAGGCAGGCAGACAGACAGACAGATAGACTGCAGCGGCCGATGGGACATAAACTCTATTCCACCATTTTGGATCAGGAGCTCTCATTGAGTGAAGTCGAAGCTAGGAAAAGAAAAAAAAAGAAAAAAAAACAGTTGGCGGAAGTGAATTGTGTGTATCATCGGCCATAGAGAAATAAATGAGTCTGAGTAGGAGGAGAAAGAAATAAATGAGTTTGAGTAGGAGGAGAAAGAAATAAATGAGTCTGAGTAGGAGGAGAAAGAAATAAATGAGTCTGAGTAAGAAGGAGAAAGAAATAAATGAGTCTGAGTAGGAGGAGAAATAAATAAATGAGTCTGAGTAGGAGGAGAAAGAAATAAATGAGTCTGGGTAGGAGGAGAAAGAAATAAATGAGTCTGAGTAGGAGGAGAATGAAATAAATGAGTCTGGGTAGGAGGAGAAAGAAATAAATGAGTCTGAGTAGGAGGAGAAATAAATAAATGAGTCTGAGTAGGAGGAGAAAGAAATAAATGAGTCTGAGTAGGAGGAGAAAGAAATAAATGAGTCTGAGAAGGAGGAGAAAGAAATAAATGAGTCTGAGTAGGAAGAGAAAGAAATAAATGAGTCTGGGTAGGAGGAGAAAGAAATAAATGAGTCTGAGTAGGAGGAGAAAGAAATAAATGAGTCTGGGTAGGAGGAGAAAGAAATAAATGAGTCTGAGTAGGAGGAGAAATAAATAAATGAGTCTGAGTAGGAGGAGAAAGAAATAAATGAGTCTGAGTAGGAGGAGACAGAAATAAATGAGTCTGAGTAGGAGGAGAAAGAAATAAATGAGTCTGAGAAGGAGGGGAAAGAAATAAATGAGTCTGGGTAGGAGGAGAAAGAAATAAATGAGTCTGAGTAGGAGGAGAAAGAAATAAATGAGTCTGGGTAGGAGGAGAAAGAAATAAATGAGTCTGGGTAGGAGGAGAAAGAAATAAATGAGTCTGAGTAGGAGGAGAAAGAAATAAATGAGTTTGAGTAGGAGGAGAAAGAAATAAATGAGTCTGGGTAGGAGGAGAATGAAATAAATGAGTTTGAGTAGGAGGAGAAAGAAATAAATGAGTCTGAGTAGGAGGAGAAAGAAATAAATGAGTCTGAGTAGGAGGAGAAAGAAATAAATGAGTCTGAGTAGGAGGAGAAAGAAATAAATGAGTTTGAGTAGGAGGAGAAAGAAAGAAATGAGTCTGAGTAGGAGGAGAAAGAAATAAATGAGTCTGAGTAGGAGGAGAAAGAAATAAATGAGTCTGGGTAGGAGGAGAATGAAATAAATGAGTTTGAGTAGGAGGAGAAAGAAATAAATGAGTCTGAGTAGGAGGAGAAAGAAATAAATGAGTCTGAGTAGGGAGAGAGAAATAAATGAGTCTGGGTAGGAGGAGAATGAAATAAATGAGTTTGAGTAGGAGGAGAAAGAAATAAATGAGTCTGAGTAGGAGGAGAAAGAAATAAATGAGTCTGAGTAGGAGGAGAAAGAAATTAATGAGTCTGAGTAGGAGGAGAAAGAAATAAATGAGTCTGAGTAGGAGGAGAATCAAATAAATGAGTTTGAGTAGGAGGAGAAATAAATAAATGAGTCTGAGTAGGGAGAGAGAAATAAATGAGTCTGGGTAGGAGGAGAATGAAATAAATGAGTTTGAGTAGGAGGAGAAAGAAATAAATGAGTCTGAGTAGGGAGAGAGAAATAAATGAGTCTGGGTAGGAGGAGAATGAAATAAATGAGTTTTGAGTAAGAGGAGAAAGAAATAAATGAGTCTGAGTAGGAGGAGAAAGAAATAAATGAGTCTGAGTAGGAGGAGAAAGAAATTAATGAGTCTGAGTAGGAGGAGAAAGAAATAAATGAGTCTGAGTAGGAGGAGAATGAAATAAATGAGTTTGAGTAGGAGGAGAAATAAATAAATGAGTCTGAGTAGGGAGAGAGAAATAAATGAGTCTGGGTAGGAGGAGAATGAAATAAATGAGTTTGAGTAGGAGGAGAAAGAAATAAATGAGTCTGAGTAGGGAGAGAGAAATAAATGAGTCTGGGTAGGAGGAGAATGAAATAAATGAGTTTGAGTAGGAGGAGAAAGAAATAAATGAGTCTGAGTAGGAGGAGAAAGAAATAAATGAGTCTGGGTAGGAGGAGAATGAAATAAATGAGTTTGAGTAGGAGGAGAAATAAATAAATGAGTCTGAGTAGGTAGAGAGAAATAAATGAGTCTGGGTAGGAGGAGAATGAAATAAATGAGTCTGGGTAGGAGGAGAATGAAATAAATGAGTTTGAGTAGGAGGAGAAAGAAATAAATGAGTCTGAGTAGGGAGAGAGAAATAAATGAGTCTGGGTAGGAGGAGAATGAAATAAATGAGTTTGAGTAGGAGGAGAAAGAAATAAATGAGTCTGAGTAGGAGGAGAAAGAAATAAATGAGTCTGGGTAGGAGGAGAATGAAATAAATGAGTTTGAGTAGGAGGAGAAAGAAATAAGTGAGTCTGGGTAGGAGGAGAATTAAATAAATGAGTTTGAGTAGGAGTAGAAATAAATAAACGAATCTGAGTAGGGAGAGAGAAATAAATGAGTCTGAGTAGGAGGAGAAATAAATAAATGAGTCTGAGTAGGGAGAGACAAATACATGAGTTTTTTTTTTTTTTTCGGTCGCCGTGTGCACAGGGGTCCCTGGTCGAACAGGCAGATAACTCCCTCTTCGGAGGTACTCATATTTTTTCCGTTGATGAGTAATTGGCGTTTCAAGCCGGGCCTCGCTGCTGAGACCAAGGGTGGTTGCCGCAGAGAGAAATCATAAATAAAAATCCCAACTGTTGCAGCCGGGATTTGAACCCACAATCTCTCTGTCCCGAAGCCGGCGCCTTGCCTCGAGATCAAACAGTCCCCATAAATGAGTTTGAGTCATCATCATCATCATCAAGTACCACGCCTGCTGGCGTAGGTGATCATGTCTCTCCACAACTTTCGATCTCGGCAGTTCTTTATCATTTCTGTCGTTGACCTTCTGCCAAGCCATTCTCTTGAGCTGTCTGGTATCGTTTCTCTTTGCTTACCTCTATCTCTTCGTCCCTCAATTCTCCCTGTTGTTACAATGTATTCCAGCTGTTCTCTTTTCATTCATCACCATCGAGTGCCGTCTCCGCAACGAAGGTTGGCTATCATGGAGCGCCATTCTGTTCTGTCTCTTGCTTTGATGGTGCAGGTTTTCATCGGCTGATTTGTCCATCTTTTGATGTTACTCGTCCATGCTAGTCTTGGTTTGCCTCTGCCTCTTTACCTTGTATTTTCCCCTCCAGGATTTCTTTTAGTAGGCTGTTATGTCTTTTAACATGGCCTCAAAATCGTATTTGTCTTGTTTGAATTGTGCTTAGTAGTTCTCTTTTCATTTTTAGTTGTTTTAAGACTTCATCGTTTGTTTTCTTTTCCTTCCATTCAATTCTACCTATTCTTCTATAAATCCACATTTCAAAGGCTTCAATTCTCTGTTTTGTTTTCATGTCTAATGTCCATGTTTCTGCACCATATAGGAATATTGAGAAGATGTAACATTTTGCTATTTAGTTTTAGCCCTGGTGTTGTTTGTTTTGATGTTAGTATGTTCTTCATAGTCATCTTTTTTGGCCATGTAATGAGAAGAGCACAGCTGTAATATATTACAACAACTGGAACAATTGAGGGACGAAGAGATAGAGGGAAGCAAAGAGAAAATATACCAGACAGCTTAAGAGAATGGCTTGGCAGGAGGTCAACAACAGAAATGATAAAGAACTGTCGAGATTGAAAGTTGTGGAGAGACATGATCACCTATGCCAGTAGGCCCGGTACTTGATGATGATGTTCTTCATGACATTAAAATTACTTTTTGCCATTCTTATTCTTTTGTTTATTTCAGTTGTACATTTTCTCATTACATGGCCAAAAAAATGATGATTGTTTCTTCCTAATATTGGAAATTAGCTCTCTTTTTGCTTTGACCTCTTTCAGAACATTTACATTACTCTTCTTAGCTGTTCATGGTATTCTCAATATTCTTCTGTAAAACCACATTTCTACAGCCTCCAGTGATTTTCTTGTCTGTTGTGCTATTGTCCATGATTCACATATTTATGTTAAGACCGGCTCTACATAACATTTAAAAACTAAGTCTGAGTAGAAAGAGAGAAATTAATGAATTTGAGTAGGAAGCGCAGCATCCTAATCACAAAGATAGTGTTCATGGGGACACTACTGGTTGGATAATGGGTCGATGAATGATCTCACACCACGAGGCTGTTTTGCAATCCAATTTGAACATAAGCAGTACATCAAGCTCGGAGCTGTCGACCATTAATTGTTTTCTAGCTGCAGGTCAATACTCATTACTTTGCGTGTAATGATAGACCACGTTTTCTATCCTTCCAAAAACAAACAAACAAATTGAAGTAGAGGCATTTCTCCTGGGTTTTTAAAGCAACAAAATAATGATCCTGTCCTGTCCCAACACGCGTTGTGTCAGCACGACTGGCTTTTATTTACTATCTCTGACGTCAGTTTTATTTTCTACAAAAGATTTGAAGCTACCAAAACAAAGTATTCAACTAGAAGAACTGTACATTCTAACCGCCAGGAAAATTGCTTCAATCACCGTCTACAGTTACAATCATGGCTTTCACCTGAGAAACCTTTTTACCCCCCCCCCCCCTCCCACCCTACCCCTCCCTCGCGGGGCCCCCCCCCCTTTTGTATATGAAAGCTGTTTGTTTACCTGTCACCGAGTCGACGAGTTTTCAATCATTTTTCTCGGCACCAGGTCACTGGATATGCATGCCCTCAATTCTGCTGGAACACGGATTCAATATGGTGTCAATATGGTGGATAGGCGGCAGGAACCATTGAATTTGTCTGAAAAGTGTTCATTGTTGCAGTTTCCTCATATTCCAAGTCCGGCTTGTTGCAGGAGCTACTGAGTTAAGTGCTCTGTGCACACTGTGAGCTGTGTGTTTCATCTGCTTCGATATTCCGATTGTTTACGATGAATGATGATATCGTATGATGGAGAACAGATGGCTGTGTTCACTTTCTGTGCAGTTTCGCCTTATGTCTTTTGGCGTGTGCTGAGACTGCTATGATGGGGACTACACTTACCTTTCTTTGTTTGGGAGATGAAATAATAATTCGGATGATTCCACTGGAACGGATGGTTGAGCAATTATGGATTTTAATTCGTTTGCGGTAATACCAGGACCTTCCATAACCATAACTATAACGAATTCGAATATCGTTGTTTACATCTACATGTTTCTATGCAGGTGTGTATCTGTTTGTAAGCGATACACAAATGGTTGTATGTCTGTGTATGTTGCGTAGATATTTACCAATAAAACACACACATACACACACACACACACACACACAGAGAGAGAGAGAGAGAGAGAGAGAGAGAGAGAGTTCCTTTTCTGGAACAATTCTGATGCGAAGTTGATGAAAGTTCTCATCAATGCCCTCCGGCAAGTTGGAAGAACACAGGACTTCGACAACCATGAGTCCACGTCACTCGTTCGGATGAAAGAGATGGGAGTTAAGATGGGCACAGCCAGAAATGAAAAACTTAGTGGGCGTGGGACTAAACAACCAACACAGAACTGGAGTCAGTCGCTGGACACTGCTGTCCTTGCTGAGGAGGGGATCTGAGCACCTATGGACATGTTCGGAGTGCAATGATGATGAGCCGCTAATAACTCAATAACTCAATAACTCAATAACTCAATAAAGTCCTAATCTTTATCGTGTGTTCGTATATCAAACTAGCATCATCTATTGGTATTCATCAGATAAATGTCTGAGGATAGTCTGAATAATCTCAATGAGTAAGTGCAAGTATTATACGACTATATCATCTCTGTCTAATCTAACGTCATTGCAGCTACCGTCGATGCTGGAAGCGTACATCAACTTGCTGATCATCGTCTACAAGTCATCGTTCAGAACTTGTTGAAGTTCGTTACGTCACTAATCCTCTGCCTTTAACAAAATCCTCCTTAGACCAGTTCGTCAAGATCTGAAGCTAGTTCCTATGCTTCGATTATTTCAAGTCTCTTCTCTTCTCTTCTCTTCTCTTCTCTTCTCTTCTCTTCTCTTCTCTCTCTTCTCTTCTCTTCTCTTCTCTTCTCTTCTCTTCTCTTTCTCTTCTCTTCTCTTCTCTTCTCTTCTCTTCTCTTCCTCTTCCCTTCCCTTCCCTTCCTTCCCTTCTCTTCTCTTCTCTTCTCTTCTCTTCTCTTCTCTCTCTCTTCTCTTCTCTTCTCTTCTCTTCTCTCTCTTCTCTTCTCTTCTCTTCTCTTCCCTTCTCTTCTCTTCCTTTCCCTTCCCTTCCCTTCCCTTCCCTTCTCTTCTCTTCTCTTCTCTTCCCTTCTCTTTTCTTCTCTCTTCTCTTCTCTTTTCTTCTCTCTTCTCTTCCCTTCTCTTTTCTTCTCTCTTCTCTTCTCTTCTCTTCTCTTCTCTTCTCTTCTCTTCTCTTCTCTTCTCTTCTCTTCTCTTCCCTCTTATCTTCCTTTCCCTTCCATTCCCTTCCCTTCCCTTCCCTTCCCTTCTCTTCTCTTCTCTCTCTTCTCTTCTCTTCTCTTCTCTCTTCTTTCTCTTCTTTCCCTTCCCTTCTCTTCTCTCCCATCCCCTTCCCTTCCCTTCCCTTCCCTTCCCTTCTCTTCTCTTCCTTCTCTCTCTCTTCTTCTCTCTTCTCTTCTCTTCTCTTCTCTTCTCTTCTCTTCTCTCTCTCTTCTCTTCTCTTCTCTTCTCTTCTCTTCGTTTCTCTCATCTCTTCTCCTCTATTCTCTTGACCTGTGCTAATTCTAATCTTCATTACAGACTATTATTCTCAAGGCTGAGAAATACTCAGATAAAAAAATAAATACTAAATACTAGTTTAAATCTATCTTTGACGTAATTTACCTTGTCTGTCACTCTAATAAACTGTCTCATTTTAGCTTGCCGACTGTCCCTCTGACTAGCAGAATTCACTGATCTCCGCCTTCTTATTTATATGTGATCATATCTAGTCGTTTATCAGTCACGGGCGTCCAACTTTCGAATCAGGAAGTTAGAAACTTTCTTCTCTACGATCCCTTTTTTTAAAAAAAAAAAACAGTAACCTAATTTCAGAACATCAGCTCTTTTAACAACGGTGCCACCTGTCTGGGTTTCGGGACTTTGTGGTCAAAGCCTACACTGGAAATTTGTATAACCTGAGTTTAGACATAAAGTCTCGCCCAAGACATTTGGGACTGCTAATTCGTATGTCATGTTTTGTTACCCAGAATTGAGGCACAATTTCTCCTTAAAGTTCAGGTCTTTCATATTCCACTGGGGATCCGGGAATCACGTGACAGTTTCAGGTTAAAGTCGGATTTACAACTTTAAATAACCCATAATTGTAACTGGGAGCCGCGATAGCTCAGTGGTTAGTGAACTGGACTACAAAGGACAAAAGGTAGGGTTCGATCTCAACCGACGGCTTCCGGGTTCACCCAGCCTTAAATGGGTACCGGATTTTTTTCTGGGAAAGTAAAGCGACACGGGCGTAATACCGACCATATTACCTCAAAAATCATGTGCTGAAGGTCTGTAAAATTTATGGTCACTAAGACCATATTCCCTATACGCCACTTGGCGTGACGGGGCTCTTTACTGGTTTTTACTAATTTGTAACTGTGTTTCACATTTTGACTGTTTCACATTTTGACTATTTTTTTTCTCCACTTTCGCTGATGTAGCTATATGTTAGTGTCTTTCTTGTGTGTTTAATTGTTTTCTTTTTGTTTGTGAGGAGGATCGTGAGAGAGGCCGAAACTTCCTGCTGTTTTCTGTTTCATCTTTTAGTAAAGCCGTTACAATACATTTTATTTGTTAACATATGACCATTGTCTTTTCTTTATTACTGAAGATATTAGTGGTTGATTTGCGATTTCTCTAATTTCCTCGTTTGTTTTGAATTCGTTCCACGCTATACCAAGTATTTTCCTTAGACATTTATTTTCGAATGCGTTCAACTTTGTTTCTATGTCTCTTGTTGTTTTCCAGCTTTCACACGCATACATAAGGGTTGATAGTGCATTTGATTTGAATAGCCTAAGTTTTGTGTTTGTGCTGATGAGTTTTGATTTCCACAACTTTTCAAGGCTTGTGAAAGACATTGCTGCTTTAGCTATTCTGTTTATAATTTCTTTGCTTGTATCCCCTTCTCGATCAATGTGACTTCCAAGATAGATAAAGTGATCGATCTCTTCACTGGTTTGTTTTCCATGTATATTTTGTCGTCTGTTGGAATTAAGCTTTTCATGACTTTAGTCTTTTCATGATTGATCTCAAGCCCAGTTTTGCTGGCTATTGATGATAGTTCATTTGTGTTTTCCTGCAACGTTTTTAACTGACTGCTGATGAGAACTATGTCATCAGCAAAGTCGAGGTCCTCCAACGGTCTCCTTGTATCCATTCCATGCCTTTATTACCAGTGCAGCATTTCTTCATTATGAAGTACATAACAATTCCAAATAACAAGGGCGATAAAATACATCCTTGTTTAACCCTAGTTAAACTTTCATTGCATTGCCTAAAAAGAATGGGGCAGTTGAATGCAGTGACTTTAGAACAATAAGCCTAATGAGCCATGTTACAAAAATCTTGCTAAAGGTTATATAAGGCAGGATTCAGAATAAAATCAATACTGAATTAGATGAGGAGCAATTTGGATTAATTTTAATGCCATGAAAAATATACTAACAACAAAACAAATATCAACAGGGCTGAAACTAAGAATGGCAAAATGTTACATCTTCTCAATATTCCTGTATGGTGCAGAAACATGGACATTAGACAAGAAAACAGAACAGAAAATTGAAGCCTTTTAAATGTGGATTTATAGAAGAATATGTAGAATTGGATGGAAACAAAAGATAACAAACGATGAAGTTTTAAAACAACTGAAAATAAAAAGAGAACTACTAAATACAATTAAGACAAGACAAATGCGATTTTTGGGGCATGTTAAAAGACACAACAGCCTACTAAAAGTAATATTGGAAGGAAAAACACAAGGTAAAAGAGGCAGATGCAGACCAAGACTAACATGGACGAGTAACATCAACAGATGGGAAAGTCAATCTATGACAGCCTGCACCATCAAAGCAAGAAACAGAGTAGAATGGCGATCCATGGTAGCCAACCTTCGTTGTGGAGAAGGCACTCGATGATGATGATGATGAATTTGGATTTATGAAAAATAGTGGGACAAAAGAAGCCATATTCTGCATGAGAACATTAATCGAAAAGTACACAGAAGTAAACAAACCAATATATGCCTGCTTCATAGACTACACCAAAGCTTTTGATAGAGTACACCACAAACAACTTATAGAATGCCTAAAAGAGACACATCTAGATGACATGGACTCACGACTAATATGTAATCTATAGTGGGAGCAAACAGCAATAATAAAATATAACAAAGAGAACTCTACACCCATTGATATAAAAAGAGGAGTAAGACAAGGATGTATCCTATCACCAAGCTTGTTCATTCTATACACTGAGCAAATCTTTAAAAACATCATAGAGATGCCAGGCCTACAAATTAATGGAAAGATAATCAATAACCTAAGATATGCTGATGATACTGTACTACTAGCAGAAAATCCGAAAGATCTACAATAATTGCTTAATGAAATAAACATGACAAGCAAGAAATTTGGACTAGATATGAATATCAAAAAGACTAAAACTATGATCATAAACAAAGAAAATACTCAAAACCCACAAGTGGATATCAAAATTGAAGGAATAGACCTGGAGACAGTTCAAAACTACAACTACTTTGGACATACTATAATCAGTGATGGAAAATGTACAACTGAAATAAACAAAAGAATAGGAATGACAAAAAGTAATTTTAATGTCGAGAAGAACATACTAACATCAAAACAAATAACACCAGGGCTAAAACTAAGAATAGCAAAATGTTACATCTTCTCAATATTCATATATGGTGCAGAACATGGCCATTAGACATGAAAACAAAACAGAGAATTGAATCCTTTGAAATGTGGATATATAGAAGAATAGGTAGAATTGGATGGAAGGAAAAGAAAACAAACGATGAAGTCTTAAAACAACTAAAAATGAAAAGAGAACTACTAAGCACAATTCAAACAAGACAAATACGATTTTTGGGCCACGTTAAAAGACACAACAGCCTACTAAAAGTAATCCTGGAGGGGAAAATACAAGGTAAAAGAGGCAGAGGCAAACCAAGACTAACATGGACGAGTAACATCAAAAGATGGACAAATCAGCCTATGACAACCTGCACCATCAAAGCAAGAGACAGCAGAATGGCGCTTCATGGTAGCCAACCTTCGTTGCGGAGACGGCACCCGATGATGATGAATTAGACAGCAACAGCTGGAATATATAGTGACAACTGGGAAAATTGAGGGATGAAGAGGACAGCTTAAGAGAATGGCTTTGGCAAAAGATCAACAACATAAACTGATAAATAGATGTCGAGATCACAAGTTGCGGAGAGACCTGATCACATACGCCAGCAGGCATGGTACTTGATGATGAAATTCATCATGAACTAAGGAAGACAACTACAATTTTGTTTAAGTTACATCTGAACAAATGCTTACTTCCCTTGTTCTGTGTGACCCTGCTGTGTTAATCTGAGTGCTAGTCTTCCACCTGTGACAGAGCCCATACACACATGTGAGCTTTTGTCACGGGCTAAATGTTGGTTTTAAATATTTACTTCCATCTCAGCACACACTGGCGATGTGAGCAGATGGCGTGGGACATCAATAATAACATTCTATTGAGAGCACATCTTTTTTCTACTTGTACATTCTTATCTTCCGACCCAGGTTAGCTAGGTGTGATCATGAGAACATATACATCGCAGAGCATCATCTTCATCCTAACTTTATACTATCAATATCATACTTGAACACTAGATCCTAAAACAAACAATAAGATACAACTGATAGGAATTACGTGAAGTATATGAAGGGAAGCTAGCTCAAGTCTGACAGACCTGGAGAGTTTCCAGGACGTTCTGCAGTTTAGGTGCTTGTCTAATTTGTCCAGCTAGACTTGGTAGAAATTCAGAAATTCTCATGTTTTCGTAACTCTTTTGGAAATAATATACACTTTTTGTGTACAATTGTCACAGTGTTTTTTTTTTTATTTATCAATTTGTTTACAGACAAGTGAGGCTTTGAAGAGATCGCGGGAAAACATGGACTAAGAAATGAGAATGGAGAGATATTCGTGAACTTTTGTGCTCTTAATCAAATGAGCCTAGGGGGAACAATATTCCAACATAAAAGAATACATAAACTACATGGGTGTTGCCAGATCATAGAACATAGAATCAAACTGACTACATATGCATTAACACAAATTTAAGCCATTCTTGCATGATGTAAAAGTATATAGAACAGATGTGGCTTCAGATCATCATTTTCTTTCAGCAAAACTTAAAGATCTTCTACAACACATAAAGATAGACACTATTTTAATGTAGGATTTCTTAAAGAGCAGAGAATTAAAGATAATTTTAGTCACAGTGTTGAACAAATACCAAGTCCACCAACAACTAGAAAATACAATAAATATAGAAGATTATTGGAAAAAAGTAAAGGATATAAGGAAGAAGACATGTGAAAAAACCCTGGGAAAAAGGGAATGCCAGGATAAGGCATGGATGACAGCAGTGACCTGGAGAAAATTAAAAAAGAAAGAACAGGAAAACAGACACAGATAAAAGCAAAACAAGAAAGTACTGAGGCACAGGAAACTTACACAGAGGTGAGCAAAAAAGTGAGAAGATGCATTAAAAGAGGAAATATATAGATGAACTAGCAAAAGAGGCAGAGGAGGTGGCAAACAAAAGAAATATGAAAAAAACTGTACAACGACATAAAGAAATTAAGCAGAGCATGCAAACAGATCAATGTCTTTATTAAAGATAAGAAAGGAAATCTGTTTTGTAACATAAGGGAACAAATGAAGATATGGAAGGAGCACTTTGAAGGACTTTTGAACAGACCCGCCTCATATAATCCTCCAGATATACTACCAGCAGAAGAAGAGTTACACGTTAACTGCGGAAAGCAAAACAAGGAATAAATAATGAAAGCCATCGAGCTATTAAAATAAGGTCAAACCATGGGGCCAGATGAAATTCCTCCGGAAGCCATCAAAGCAGATATTAACACCTCTACCAAGATCTTACGTAATCTATTAGATACAATTTAGGAGAGGGAAGAAATACCTAAAGATTGGAAATCTTATCTTTCTTTTGTTTATTTTGTTTCAATTGGGTTAGTGTTTTGCTTATGTGGTTTATATACGTGTGTGTGTGCATGCGAGGGGGATAGTAGACATCCCTGCATGACTCATGTCTTAACCTCATAGTATTCTGGGTATCATCAACTTTTATACTCTTCTCCATCGCCATGGTGAACTACAAATAACACCAGGGCTAAAACTAAGAATAGCAAGATGTTATATTTTCTCAATATTCCTGTATGGTACAGAAACATGGACATTAGATAAGAGAACAGAACAGAAAATTGAAGCCTTTGAAAAGTGGATTTATAGAAGAATTGGATGGAAGGAAAGGAAAACAAACAATCAAGTCTTATAACAAGTAAAAATGAGAAGAGAACTACTAAACACAATTCAAACAAGACAAATAAGAATTTGGTGGCATTTTAAAAGACACATCAGCCTACTAAAAATAAACTTGGAGGGGAAAATACAAGGTAAAATATGTAGAGGCAGACCAGCATGGATGAGTAACATCAAAAGATGGACAAGTCAGCCTATGACAACCTGCACCATCAAAGCAAATCAATTCGGAGGAAGAGGTACAGCACTCAGAAAAAAATGACAAGCTGAAGTGGCAGTGTTCCCCAGCGTTTGACTTTTTGTGGCAAGGTGCTGTGCCAAGGAGTACGGGTTTCATCCTGCCTATGACCATATATTTTTCTTTGTTTCTTTTTTGTTGTTGATTATTTGTCATTTTTTTCCCGAGTGCTGTAAACATACCTCTTCCCCTGAATTGATTCGCTGAATATCGCCTCGTAGTTTCCCTCTATAATAATATTCATTTATTATTATTTGTCTCCACCATCAAAGCAAGAGAGAGAGAGAGAGAGAGAGCGGAATGGCGGAGATGGTGATGATGATGATTTATGGACTGTCCTGAGCACAGTGAAGTAATTTATGCCAACAGACTGAAAGTAATTGTGTGTAGAAAACAAACAATGAAGAAACAAGTTTTATATGTCCGTATTGAATATTTTATTATATCAAAGACATGATAATTAAGCAAACAGTACACAACAAACACCAATTTCTAACAACATAAAATATACAATCTTCACAATTTAATATAATAAAATAACAAGTAATTAGAAAAATAATGCTGTGTTTTTGGCAGGTGATAAAGTCAAAAGTCGTTGCAATGTGCACAAGTTATTTTTAATAATTTTGTTTCGCTCAATTGAGCTCTTTTCTGACGGTGAATTGTTCAATCTTTATGCTGGTGAATGACAGCACGTTTGGAGTGCAATGATGATGACCCGCAAATAACTCAATAAGGTCTTCTGATGGAATAATGGGAACATAATCACCAACTTTACAAATTAACAGACTTGCATTTTTATGCTTTCTTCATAAACTCTTGTCTCCACCTGTCCTGTACATATGTCAATTATATGTGTATTATCATTTTTAAAATTTCTGAATCTAGGTCACTATTGTAATACTGAACATAACGTGGCTGAAAATCTTGCAGTTGTAGCATCGGTTTGATGCCTACAGTCATCGGTGGCGATATTGTTTTAGAAGAAAGGTGAAGTGTTTCCTTGTAACACCAATTTTGTAACATTCTATCTATTGATTTTTCGAGCCATAGCCGGCCCATAGGGTGTAGACCCAGATATTCTTTCTCTTATCTAATCTAAATTTTTATTCTAGCAGTTTTCGATCCTTCTAAAGATATTTTTATTTTATCAAATCTCGCCATTTGTCTTTGTTCTGTGCCAGCAACTCTATCTCATTGAGGGAGCCGATTCCTGCTGCTCTTGCCTTTTTTCATCAATGTTCTTCTCAGTGTCTCTCTGGGTTGGCCTCTTTTCCTCTTACCTGTTGTTTACCACATGAGAGCTTGCTTTGTTATTCGGCTATTTTCTCTCCTCATCACAAGACCAACGTATGACCATTGTCTTTTCTCAATTACTGACGATATTAGTGGTTGATTGGAGATTTATCTAGTTTGTTCGTTTGTTTGAATTCGTTCCACGCTATACCAAGTATTTTCCTTAGACATTTATTTTCAAATGCGTTCAACTTTGTTTCTATGTCTCTTGTTATTTTCCAGCTCTCACATGCATATGTAAGGGTATATACTACGTTTGATTTGAATAGTCTAAGTTTTGTGTTTGTGCTGATGAGTTTTGATTTCCACAACTTTTCAAGGCTTCTGAAAGACATTGCTGCTTTAGCTATTCTGATTCTAATTTCTTTACTTGTATCCCTTTCCCGATCAATGTGACTTCCAAGATAGATAATGTGGTCGATCTCTTCCACTGGTTTATTTTCCATGTATATTCTGTCATCTGTTGGAATTATGCTTTTCATGACTTTAGTCTTTTCATAATTGATCTCAAGCCCAATTTTGCTGGCTATTGATGATAGTTCATTTGTGTTTTCCTGCATCATTTTTATCTGACTACTGATGAGGACTATGTCATCAGCAAAGTCGAGGTCCTCCAAATGGTCTCCTTGTATCCATTCGATGCCTTTGTTACCAGTGCAGTATTTCTTCATTATGAAGTCCATAACAATTCCAAATAACAAGGGCGCCCTTGTAACATTCATAACCTGATTAATTTGTCTAAAAAGTATGTTTAACTGACTCTGTCATGAAACGATTTCCTCCTTTTCTTCACTGGGCACTAATTATAGAAAACAACTTTTCAGTTGTTGCATTATTACTTGGAAGAGCAAAATCAAACAGACAAACTTTCAGCAGCTCAGTTTGTTTTTATGTTACGGTCATGGCAATTCTTGGCTGCATCTCGTGACATGTGTGATATGGTTTGATGCAAACATGTACATTTTCAGTAAATAATTATGGTATTTAACATTATCTAACATTTAAAAATACCAAAACAGGAGACAAAGGGAGCCGCGATTGCTCAGTGGTTAGTGAACTGGACTACAAAGGACAAGAGGTAGGGTTCGATCCCAACCAACGGCTTCCGGGTTCACCCAGCCTTTAATGGGTACCTGATTTTTTCTGGGAAAGTAAAGTGGCACGGGCATAATACTGACATCATTACCCTAAAAATCATGTGCCGTAGGTCTGTAAAATTTATGGTCACTAACATCATATCAAGAGAAGGAGTATCTTGGTCTACACCCTATGAGCCGGCTACGGCTCGAAAGGTCAATAGATAGATAGAACACCATATTACCTATATGCCACTTGGTGTGACTGGGGTACTTTACTTTTTTATTAAAACAGGAAACAAATTCAAAGTTTAAACAATTTTAAAGCATGACGGACACAGAGGAAAAGTTTGAAACAGGAAAACATGTCTAACAAAATCTTGACCTAAGGAAAATGAATGAGGGATAAGTGGAGAGAGAGGGAGAAAGAAACATTAAACAGACATACATACAAAGTCTGTCTAACATGAAATGCAATGTTATGTTTGAAAGAAAGGAATAAAAATAAACTTTCCCTGGACTTTTAAAGGTGACATTTGTTAACTTGGAATTGATAACAGTAACTGGTTGTAGGTTTAGTATTGGTTTACATAATAAAAGGAATGTGGGTCGATGTGATGATGAGGAAACAACATCTACCAATGACGCACAATGCAGAGATCATAACTTTGATTACTGCATCAAGGACTGAGAAGATTAGCTGATATCTGAACAGAGAGGGGACAAGGAGAACTGGCTTCTTGATTCAAAGGTAAGGTACACAAAACAGCATTGGCTACAAGGACTGTTCACCATTCATGGTTGTAATTGGATGCATGATTCACATTGTTAAAAGAAATACATAAACAGTCACCTCACGTGCTGATACATTCACATATTAATATGGTATGCTCGTTTTGGTTACATTTGACATCACAGCACTCCATGAACACCCATAGGTATTCAGTCACTTTTAGCAGTTACTAATTAATGTTGATGGCAATATTAGCTTCAGCAGTCAAGGATATGGACTAAGTAATGTTTACAAAATGTGTTAAAATCCACACAAAAATTACAAGGGCTTGATAATAAATATTAGCAATAAAGGCATTGTGCAACAAATACAACAGCAGTAATCATGCTGAAAGAACAAGTCTGCCAGCACTAAAACATGGCACACAAAGAAAAGTTAAACATGTTTCTAATGCATTAATTGTCCCATGTTTTTAACACAGTGGCATCTTCTTGAACGCCAGTGCGTCCATAACGGAGGCGAAGGAACAGCAACATGCTAGCACCACCAACTATAAGGCCCAGAATGAGAGTACCAAAAGCTATCCCAACTCGTGCTCCTGAGGATGATAGCAATTGTTGTAGTAGCATGATAATGAGGATGGTAACAGTTGTTGTAGTAGCAAGATAATGAGGATGGTAACAGTTGTTGTTGTAGAGTTGTTGTAGTAGAGTTGTTGTAGTAGCAAGATAATGAGGATAGTAGTATTTTTTTTTGTAGAGTTGTTGTAGCAAGATAATGAGGATGGTAACAGTTGTTGTTGTAGAGTTGTTGTAGTAGAGTTGTTGTAGTAGCAAGATAATGAGGATGGTAACAGTTGTTGTTGTTGTAGAGTTGTTGTAGTAGAGTTGTTGTAGTAGCATGATAATGAAGATGGTAACAGTTATTGTAGTAGAGTTGTAGTAGCAAGATAATGAAGATGGTAACAGTTGTTGTAGTAGAGTTGTAGTAGCAAGATAATGAAGATGGTAACTGTTGTTGTAGTAGTAAGATAATGAGGATGGTAACAGTTGTTGTAGTAGTAAGATAATGAGGATAGTAACAGTTGTAGTAGTAAGCTAATGAGGATGGTAACAGTTGTTGTAGTAGCAAGATAATGAGGATGGTAACAGTTGTTGTAGTAGCAAGATAATGAGGATGGTAACAGTTGTTGTAGTAGCAAGATAATGAAGATGGTAACAGTTGTTGTAGTAGAAAGATAATGAAGATGGTAACAGTTGTTGTAGTAGTAAGATAATGAGGATGGTAACAGTTGTTGTAGTAGAAAGATAATGAAGATGGTAACAGTTGTTGTAGTAGTAAGATAATGAAGATGGTAACAGTTGTTGTAGTAGTAAGATAATGAAGATGGTAACAGTTGTTGTAGTAGTAAGATAATGAAGATGGTAACAGTTGTTGTAGTAGTAAGATAATGAAGATGGTAACAGTTGTTGTAGTAGTAAGATAATGAAGATGGTAACAGTTGTTGTAGTAGTAAGATAATGAAGATGGTAACAGTTGTTGTAGTAGAGTTGTAGTAGCAAGATAATGAAGATGATAACAGTTGTTGTAGTAGTAAAATAATGAGGATGGTAACAGTTGTTGTAGTAGAGTAGTTGTAGCAAGATAATGAAGATGGTAACAGTTAATGTAGTAGAGTTGTAGTAGCAAGATAATGAGGATGTTAACAGTTGTTGTAGTAGCAAAATACGCAAAATAATGAGGATAGTAACAGTTGTTGTTGTAGCAAAATAATGAGGATGGTAACAATTGTTGTAGTAGCAAAATAATGAGGATAGTAACAGTTGTTGTAGTAGTAAGATAATGAGGATGTTAACAGTTGTTGTAGTAGTAAGATAATGAGGATAGTAACAGTTGTTGTAGTAGTAAAATAGTGAGGATGGTAACAGTTGTTGTAGGAAAAAAATGACGATGGTAACAGTTGTTGTAGTAGTAAGATAATGAGGATGTTAACAGTTGTTGTAGTAGAGTTGTTGTAGTAACAAGATAATGAAGATGGTAACAGTTGTTGTTGTAGAGTTGTTGTAGTAGCAAGATAATGAGGATGGTAACAAATGTTGTAGTAGCAAAATAATGAGGATGGTAACAGTTGTTGTAATAGCAAAATAATGAGGATGGTAACAGTTGTTGTAGTAGCAAAATAATGAGGATGGTAACAGTTGTTGTAGTAGCAAAATAATGAGGATGGTAACAGTTGTTGTAGTAGCAAAATAATGAGGATGGTAACAGTTGTTGTAGTAGCAAAATAATGAGGATGGTAACAGTTGTTGTTGTAGCAAAACAGTGAGGATGGTAACAGTTGTTGTAGTAGCAAAATAATGATAATGGTAACAATTGTTGTAGTAGCAAAATAATGAGGATGGTAACAGTTGTTGTAGTAGCAAAATAATGAGGACAGTAACAGCTGTTGTAGTAGCAAAATAATGAGGATAGTAACAGTTGTTGTAGTAGCAAAATAATGAGGACAGTAACAGTTGTTGTAGTAGCAAAATAATGAGGATAGTAACAGTTGTTGTAGTAGCAAAATAATGAGGACAGTAACAGTTGTTGTTGTAGCAAAATAATGAGGATGGTAACAGTTGTTGTACTAGCAAAATAATGAGGATAGTAACAGTTGTTGTAGTAGCAAAATAATGAGGAAAGTAACAATTGTTGTAGTAGCAAAATAATGAAGATTGTAACAGTTGTTGTAGTCGTAAGATAATGAGGATGGTAACAGTTGTAGTAGCAAAATAATGAGTATAGTAACAGTTGTTGTAGTAGCAAAATAATGAGGATGGTAACAGTTGTTGTAGTAGCAAAATAATGAGGATGGTAACAGTTGTAGTAGTAAAAAATAATGAGGATGGTAACAGTTGTAGTAGCAAAATAATGAGGATAGTAACAGTTGTAGTAGTAAAATAATGAGGATGGTAACAGTTGTTGTAGTAGTAAGATAATGAGCATGGTAACAGTTGTTGCAGTAGTAAGATAATGAGGATAGTAACAGTTGTTGTAGGATGGTTGTAGTTGTTCAACATTGATAGTATAAATCTAATAATGTGCCACAGATATACAGAAACATGTGTCACAGGTACACATAAATATGCGCCACAGATATACAGAAACATGTGTCACAGATAATGGGCACATTGGTAAAGAGTGGCATGAAGATTGAGAAAGAAAGAAAACAAAACAGCAACAAAGGAGATGATGACACAGCACAAGTAACAACATCAGCCATCTACCTATCAGCTATATCTATTCTATACATGGACATGACTACCATTCTAGAATAGGACTATTTAGTTATAACAAATGCTGTGTTGGATCCTGACTTACCTGCCATATGCATTATTAGGATAGAAAGCCTATAATTAATAGAAAGAAGGAAGTTGTAGTAGAGAAAATAATGATGATAGTAGTAACTGCTGATGTTGGACATGTGATGAGAAGAGATAATAACCGAATAGCAAAGCAAGCCCTCATGTGGGAAACAACAGGTAAGAGGAAAAGAGGAAGACCCAGAGAGACACTGAGAAGAACATTGATGAGAGAGGCAAGAGCAGCAGGAATCGGCTACGTCAATGAGATAGAGCTGCTTGCACAGAACAGAGACAAATGGTGAGATTTGATCAAATATCTTTAAAAGAAAACTGCTAGAATACAAATTTAGATAAGAGGAGGAGTATCTTGGTCTACACCCTATGGGCCGGCTACGGCTTGAAAGGTCAATAGATAGATAGATAGTAACTGCTGTAGTAGTAGCAAGAAATGGAAGATGACACTAGCAGTAGTTGTTACAGTATCAATAAATGAGGATGACAGGCGCCGTTGTTGTAACAGTGAGAAAAAGAGGATGATAGCAATAGTTGTAATGGCATGTTTAAAAAAGATAAAGTTTTAGTAATAGTAACAACATAATAATAATAGCAATGTGCTGGGAAAACTGATCAAGGAGGTGTAACTCATCAAGTAAAAATGTTTCTATTTATTATGCTACCCTGTTTGTTATCATCAAGTTTGTTTATGATAAGCTCAGTATCCTGTAATGTTCTTGTAACTCTTGTGATCTAGGAAAAACTAGGAGTTTTCAACTATATCAAATGGATATCTTTTGCAAGTGCTTGTTCACATTTGCATGTTTTTGTTAATATTGAACTGCAGCTATATTTTTACAATAGTTGATCACTTTTTCTTGCCAGTTTTATGTCTTTTTCAATGAGACAGGATTTAAAAACCCAGTTCATTAATTTTATTTCTGCAATCTGTTGTATTAATTCCATAACCAAGGTCAAAATGATCAAGGATGCTTGTTAATCCACGGTTCATCAAACACTTATCTGACTTTTATGATAAATACTTTCATAATTTATTCTGCCACTTGGACTTGATCAAGAAGAACACTGATAAGAGAGACAAAGAGAGCATGTATTTATTGTCTTATATTATTGAAATCTAGAAGCTTTCCCAGAAAAGGAAACTTACAACAAACTAAACTACAAGCCCCATGTGACAATAATGAACATGGATGGATGATAATAACAGTACATAAAATGAGCAGTGAAATTATTTCTATGTTTCACACTTTAATAGACAAACATATGTTATGATACCTGTGTCAGATGAGCTGGAAGATGTTCCAGAACACATTTTATCTGTCAAAAACATTGACAATAGATTAATTACATCGATATGCTTATGCACTGTTTAATAGAAGTCATATACTATTAATATCTTTGAACTGAATACACAGAGAGAATAATTCATGTAAGAATAATATTTGTCTATGTATTTTAATTTAACAAAACCTGGTCAAAATATGGAAATCAAAAATACGAAGCAAGAAAACCAAACTTTAGAATATTCAGCTCAAATGTATTATCAACACTTACCTAAGCGTGTAATAGATGGAAAACAACAAAAGAGACTGAAAGAAAACTAAACACTTTTGAAAACAAATGCTTAAGAGTGTACAATGTATGTACAATGGAATGAATTCAAGACTAATATTGAGATAAAAGAAATGGCGATGCAACCAATGATTTCATCTACAATTTAGGAAGATAAGATGGACATAATGTTGGGCATGTGCTGAGAAGAGACAAGAAAATTCAAAAACAGGCTCTTCGTGGGGTAACATCATCATCAAGTACCATGCCTGCTGGCATAGGTGATTATGTTTCTCCACAACTCACAACCTCGACAGTTATTTATCACTTCTGTTGTTGACCTTCTGCCAAGTCATTCTCTTAAGCTGTCTGGTATCTTTTCTCTTTATTTTACTCTATCTTTTTGTCCCTCGATTTTACCAGTTGTTACAATATATTCCAGTTGTTCCTTCTCATTACATGGCCAAAAAATGATGATTGTTTCTTCCTAATATTGGAAATTAGCTCCATGGGAGAGACACACTGAAAAGAACATTTATAAAAGAAGCAAAGTTGACAGGCATAGACTCATTAGATAAGATCAAACATCTCACTCAGAATAGAGATGGGTGGTGAGACACACTATGAGCCCTATGTGATGTCTAACAGTGCAGGAAGGATCAAGACATATTTTAGCAGCACGAAAAATCAGCATTATCAGTGAATAAATGAAATCAGCATGAAATTACCAGTTTTGTTTTTTTGCAAGTATATCATATATCTGTTTATTAATTTGTCCTTATCTGTCCCCTTGTTTCACTTTGTCTTTGTGTAGTCTATAAATAACATCTGTTTGTTTGTTTGTTTGAGGATGACAGGTGCTGTTACAGATATACATCACCTGTCATCTCAAACAAACAAAAAACAAAATCACATCTAGAGATCTGCTTTTACTTTTCAAAGTTCTTCCTGTTTATGCTGTCTTGTCTAGTTCCTTGTCCTTCAATACCTTTAGCATTAAGGGGAAAATGGAGGGTTCCTGAAATAGCTCTTTTGTTTGCCTTCCACATCGCCCTGTGAGTTGGTTAATACACTTTGTTTATCCATCTCTTTTAGGGTCTTTCTCTACTTCCTCTTTTGTTACATCTGGTTGTTAATGCATGTTGTGGGAAGCATAGTTTAATTTAGTTTAGTTTAGTTGACAGATCATCCTAATTGCAAACCGGACATGTCCATAAGTGCTCATATCTTCTCCCCAGTATGTCCCTCAGTGTGTGGAGACGATGACTCCAATTCTGTGTTGATTTGTTATTCATCTTTTCCCTGTGAAATGCTCTTGTCTGACATCCACATGTTTAATCTGATGTTCATGAAGTTTGAACATGGTTTGTAGATTCATGATCATTGACTGAAACATCAGCCCGTCTTGCCCCCCTGAGGGCATTCAGAAATCAGCCCCATCCATTGCACATCTGTCATCAATGGTAGATGTTCTTAGCCAGGCTGTCAGCTCATTCATTTCCTATCACACTGGAGTGTCTAGCAACGAAGATGAAACAAATCTTAATCAGACCTGAGTTCATTATTGACTCACTGCCTTTGTTGCCAGCCTTTTTTGATTTTCCACAGCATACTCATTGAATCACTCAGAACATACTCATTGAATCACTCAGAACATACTCATTGAATCACTCAGAACATACTCATTGAATCACTCAGAACATACTCATTGAATCACTCAGAACATACTCATTGAATCACTCAGAACATACTCATTGAATCACTCAGAACATACTCATTGAATCACTCAGAACATACTCATTGAATCACTCAGAACATACTCATTGAATCACTCAGAACATACTCATTGAATCACTCAGAACATACTCATTGAATCACTCAGAACATACTCATTGAATCACTCAGAACATACTCATTGAATCACTCAGAACATACTCATTGAATCACTCAGAACATACTCATTGAATCACTCAGAACATACTCATTGAATCACTCAGAACATACTCATTGAATCACTCAGAACATACTCATTGAATCACTCAGAAAGCAGACTTGAGTAAAATATTGTGTTTCTAGGCAGGCCGTTGCTTTAGTTACTGCCATGATCTCCATCATCAAACTACTGGTAGTTACTGCAAAAGCACACCTTTTCTACTTTACTGTTCTGCTTCTGACCTGGACTGTGAAAGCCCACTAGCTCCAACTGTGCCGAACAATGAACCCATCATTGTAGATGACTGCTGAACAACAGACCCACCAGTGTAGATGACTGCTGAACAACAGACCCACCAGTGTAGATGAATGCTGAACAACAGACCCACCAGTGTAGATGACTGCCGAACAACAGACCCATTAGTGTAGATGACTGCTGAACAACGGCCCCATCAGTGTAGATGACTGCCGAACAACAGACCCATCAGTGTAGATGACTGCCGAACAACAGACCCATCATTGTAGATGACTGCTGAACAACAGACCCACCAGTGTAGATGACTGCCGAACAACAGACCCATCAGTGTAGATGACTGCCGAACAACAGACCCACCAGTGTAGATGACTTCTGAACAACAGACCCACCATTGTAGATGACTGCTGAACAATAGACCCATCAGTGTAGATGGCTGCAGAACAACAGACCCATCAGTGTAGATGACTGCTGAAC
This sequence comes from Megaustenia siamemsis, assembly GCA_032433765.1. NCBI lineage: Eukaryota > Metazoa > Mollusca > Gastropoda > Stylommatophora > Ariophantidae > Megaustenia > Megaustenia siamemsis. The sequence continues at coordinate 55,944,901 of JAVIAB010000160.1, read as the reverse complement.
AACAGACCCACTAGTGTAGATGACTGCCGAACAACAGACCCATTAGTGTAGATGACTGCTGAACAACGGACCCATCAGTGTAGATGACTGCCGAACAACAGACCCATCAGTGTAGATGACTGCCGAACAACAGACCCATCATTGTAGATGACTGCTGAACAACAGACCCACCAGTGAAGATGACTGCCGAACAACAGACCCATCAGTGTAGATGACTGCCGAACAACAGACCCACCAGTGTAGATGACTGCTGAACAACAGACCAACCAGTGTAGATGACTGCTGAACAATAGACCCATCAGTGTAGATGACTGCCGAACAATAGACCCACCAGTGTAGATGACTGCTGAACAACAGACCCACCAGTGTAGATGACTGCTGAACAACAGACCCACCAGTGTAGATGATTGCTGAACAACAGACCCATCAGTGTAGATGACTGCCAAACAACAGACCCACCAGTGTAGATGACTGCTGAACAACAGACCCATCAGTGTAGATGACTGCCAAACAACAGACCCATCAATGTAGATGACTGCCGAACAACAGACCCACCAGTGTAGATGACTGCAGAACAACGGACCCATCAGTGTAGATGACTGCCAAACAACAGACCCATCAGTGTAGATGACTGCCGAACAACAGACCCACCAGTGTAGATGACTGCTGCATCCTCAGGTGAATTTTCATAGATCAAGGCCTGCGCCTCTGCCTCCATGACAACAGGGCTTTGTTGTCTGCATTTTCTATTGAAAGTGAAACAAACCAGAAAGGACACAAAGCACTCAGCTGACACATGTATCCACTCTTCCTGTTCGTATTCAATGTCCGCAAGTGGACAAATCTGTTGACCTATGTCCTCAGCCCGCACCATCCATAATCTTCCTCTTTTAAGCCTGATGCCCTTTCTCCTGCCACCATGTAGTGGATGTTGTACATCAGCACTGACTCAGAATTAAGTACATGTTCAGAACATATTTATTCTGCCTGCAATGGTGGACAAATCAAGAAGATACTGCATCGTCTGCAAGGCGTGGCTTTTGTGTATCCAAGTATGATGTACATGGCTTCATTTTGGACTCATTCCAGTCTTCCAAACTGCATGTGGCTAAGAGTTAGAACAGTCAATACATACTCAATAACTAAAACCACCAGTTCTTGGTATAGGAGAAAAAAAAATGCTATTCACAATTCACCACTGTCATTATCCACATTGCTGAGTGGCCCTTCCTAGCCTTCATTAACACATGATCTATGTGCTGGGTGAAAACAAGACTTCAATCAAACTGGTGGAACAAGGTTCATGTTCTCTGGACTGCTGCAGAAATTGCATTTGTGGACTGATTAGTTTTTGCTCTTCAATGCAATTTTCTGCGTTAAAGTCAATCTAATGATCCACTTAACAAATTTCGCCGATGATGCAGAGTTGTACACACCTCAATGCTCCTCTTTGTCAAGTCCAATTTTGTGAATGTGACCTTCCCCTGTCTAGAGTTGAAATGTGTTTTACGTCAACACATTTAGTGCTGTTCCAAGGTCATCTTTGGAATTGTTTGATGCCAAGTATTTACATGTTACAACTCATTAATATGGACTGCTCTGCCAAGTCAATCACAGTTTTCACTTTAGAGATTGTGCATAATCTTTTCGTGGATTGTTGGCTACATTTATTAGAGTAATTGGATTTTATGGGCGCAGCCATTGTTGTGTGTGCTACGTCATCACAATGGCTGATCCCTAAAACGACCGTACGCTAATAGTGAAAGGTGGAATGGAGTCTCATATATGACTTTGCAGCACCAGGGTCACTCCCGGAGGTTCATTTTATATGAGGAGGGATTCATAATTTCGCAAATTCACACCGCAGGGAGATCTTACAGTCTGTTGTTTGATGTGTGACGGGGATAGAAATGATGATCATCATTTTCAGGAGGACATGAACTTCCGGTCAATATGGTGGATAGGTGGCAGGAATCATTAAAGACTATGTCTGAAAAGTGTTCCTTGTTGCAGTTTCCTCATATTCCAAGTCCGGTTTGTTGCAGGAGCTACTGAGTTAAGTGCTCTGTGCACACTGTGAGCTGTGTGATTCATCTGTTTTGATTTTGTTTTGATATTCCGATTGTTTACGATGAATAGTGATATTGTATGATGGAGAACAGATGGCTGTGTTCACTTTCTGTGCGGTTTCGCCTTATGTCTTTTGACGTGTGCTGAGACTGCTATGATTGGGACTACAGCTACCTTTCTTTGTTTGGGAGATGAGATAGTAATTTGAGTGATTCCACTGGCACGGGAGGTTGAGCAATTATGGATTCTAATTTGTTTGCAGTGATACTGGGGCCTTCCATAACCATAACCATAGCCATAACTGTATTCCCAGGTATCTCAAAGTGTGAGTCCTCACAACGGCCTCTGATCCCATGCTTGCTCAAGGTGTCGGTGTATTCAAAATACGGTTGTTTAGGGGGAACCATGTCACAGCTGCCTTTATTGGGTTTATCTGTGCTCCTGCCTCATAAGACCAGCTGCCTTTATTGGGTTTACCTGTGCTCCTGCCTCATAAGACCAGCTGCCTTTATTGGGTTTACCTGTGCTCCTGCCTCATAAGACCAGCTGCCTTTATTGGGTTTACCTGTGCTCCTGCCTCATAAGACCAGCTGCCTTTATTGGGTTTACCTGTGCTCCTGCCTCATAAGACCAGCTGCCTTTATTGGGTTTACCTGTGCTCCTGCCTCATAAGACCAGCTGCCTTTATTGGGTTTACCTGTGCTCCTGCCTCATAAGACCAGCTGCCTTTATTGGGTTTACCTGTGCTCCTGCCTCACAGCACCAGCTGCCTTTATTGGGTTTATCTGTGCTCCTGCCTCATAAGACCAGCTGCCTTTATTGGGTTTACCTGTGCTCCTGCCTCATAAGACCAGCTGCCTTTATTGGGTTTACCAGTGCTCCTGCCTCACAGCACCAGCTGCCTTTATTGGGTTTACCTGTGCTCCTGCCTCATAAGACCAGCTGCCTTTATTGGGTTTACCTGTGCTCCTGCCTCATAAGACCAGCTGCCTTTATTGGGTTTACCTGTGCTCCTGCCTCATAAGACCAGCTGCCTTTATTGGGTTTACCTGTGCTCCTGCCTCACAGCACCAGCTGCCTTTATTGGGTTTATCTGTGCTCCTGCCTCACAGCACCAGCTGCCTTTATTGGGTTTATCTGTGCTCCTGCCTCACAGCACCAGCTGCCTTTATTGGGTTTACCTGTGCTCCTGCCTCATAAGACCAGCTGCCTTTATTGGGTTTACCTGTGCTCCTGCCTCATAAGACCAGCTGCCTTTATTGGGTTTACCTGTGCTCCTGCCTCACAGCACCAGCTGCCTTTATTGGGTTTACCTGTGCTCCTGCCTCACAGCACCAGCTGCCTTTATTGGGTTTATCTGTGCTCCTGCCTCACAGCACCAGCTGCCTTTATTGGGTTTATCTGTGCTCCTGCCTCACAGCACCAGCTGCCTTTATTGGGTTTACCTGTGCTCCTGCCTCACAGCACCAGCTGCCTTTATTGGGTTTATCTGTGTTTATCCATTAATGAATACATTTACTGTTCAGACAGGAATGCATACTTTTACCTCAATCTTCTTCTTTTTCATCTTGCTATTATTTTTCTGACTGAACTTTAAAATATAAGTGAATCATTAACAACAGTGAATGTAGCACCTGGACAAAGATACACAGGTTAATAAAAATCAAGACAGAAGCAAAAGACAAACAGTAAAATGAAAGAGGAGTAGTCACCCTCAAAATGATACAGAAGAGGGGTACACAAGTGACACATGATACAGAAAAGGGGGGGTTACACAAGAGATATATTATCCACAGATGGATCAGCAGATGAAAGAATTCTGTACAAACTACAACACTAAAACTAAAACCATCATCACAATGACAGAGAGACTCTACAAATGCAACTTGAAAATGGAGCAATGTTTTTAACAGCTGCAAAATCAGTACTTGAAGCACTGGAGCACACAAAACTGTCAGAACTGAGAGAAGCATTGCTGAAAGTATTCAGCAGAAGCAACATATTAGTGGATCCAATTCCATCAGTAAATGAGAAAGCTGACATGATGACATCCTGGACAAAGATGGTAGCAAAATGGAAGAGCTGTGCTTACTGATTATATACCAGCAGAAGGTAAAAAGGACCAGAAGCAGCAAAGCCCAGCAGGATGATTACCACTGACTTGATCAGAATGAACAGATCATCTTCTGACTAAGAACATGGTACAGTCCCATGAAACCATGTGTACACAAAGTTCAAGATTTAAAACATAAATTGTATATGCTGACAAGAATCACAGACTGGCCAGTACAATGTTTAGAGAGATGCACAATGACCAAATGAAACCGCACTAAACACATAACTTTACGGTCCCTACATGAGCACAAAAACAGCCAAATTCATCAAAATGAAACATTTTCAGATATAGACCTTGAATGAAAGAAGGAGAACAATCTTGCTAGCCTTTGTTGAACTTGTTGCTAAATAGATTTAACAGTACATTACCCAATATTAGATGACACCAACAAGACAGAAGTCATGAAAGTTGCAAAAGAAAAACAGAATATCAAAATAATATTAGATGACACCAACAAGACAGAAGTCATGAAAGTTGCAAAAGAAAAACAGAATATCAAAATAATATTAGATGACACCAACAAGACAGAAGTCATGAAAGTTGCAAAAGAAAAACAGAATATCAAAATAATATTAGATGCCAAACAATTAAAACAAATTGGTTATTGGTTATTGGTTATGGAAGGCCTCGGTTTCACAGCAAACGAATTAAAATCCATAATTGCTCAACCGCCAGTGCCAGTGGAATCATCCGAATTACTAATTCATCTCCCAAACAAAGAAAGGTAACTGTAGTACCCATCGTAGCAGTCTCAGCACACGCCAAAAGACATAAGGCGAAACCGCGCAGAAAGTGAACACAGCCAACTGTTCCCCGTCATACGATATCATCATTCATCGTAAACAAGCGGGATATCGAAGCAGGATCAAAACGGATGAGACACACAGCTCACGGTGTGCACAGAGCACTTAACTCAGTAGCTCCTGCAACAAGCCGGACTTGGAATATGAGGAAACTGCAAGAAGGAACACTTTTCAGACATAGCCTTCAATGGTTCCTGCCGCCTATCCACCATACACCATGGGAGTTCACGTCCTCCCGAAAATGATGATCGTCATAGCACTTGATGATGTTAGGCCGTCATTGATGACTCCAGTTCCAAACATATAGACACACAGTGGTGGTAAGTTATCATTTCCAATCCAACAGAAGCCACATGACCTGTAGTTAGTAAAACCACAGAGAGAATATGATTTTGTGACCTTCACTGATTCGCTCTTAGATGTGAATGTGTAGTTTACACAAGAGGAGAATTTTTCAACTACAGTGATCCCATTTAAGGCAATTCTGGGATAGCAAGGCAAGTCTCCTTTATAGCAGCAGAACTTGATGTTCTCCGCTCCCTTCTTGTAGCTGCCGCCACACGATTCTGATGTCTCATTACCTTGGATATCATTCAAGAACAATGTCAGATTAACATTCCATAGATATGGCTCTGCTGATGAAATGCTTGGTGCAACAGTTGTATCAATCATACTGGAGGCTCTGGTCTGTGGTCATTAATATCACAGACGGCATATGATGTTGTTATATTCAGTATTTCTTTCTGGGGTGTAAATATGTGGCACACACATGGAGAGTGATTTGTGGTCACAGTAATCCCATTAAAGACAATTCTAGGGTAGCATGGCATAGTTGTTTCAGAACAGCACAATCCTATAATGTTTTCTGTGTTCGCTATAAAGCTGCTGCTGCTACACAATCCTGACCAATTATAGGTGTGGACATTATTCACTTGCAATGACAAAACTGCTTTGTTTACATCATAAACCTCTGGAAGCGAATCATTTATGGGACTAATAGTACAATTTATTCTTCCATTGGGGATATCTTCATTGAGTCCCCCAAAAAAAAGGTCTTTGGTTAAAAAGCACATATGCTTTTGAGTTAAACACACAATGAGACCACTTCATAGATTCAAAATGATCCTTGCCAATGCCATCCGTTTGCACAAGTTAGGTCCTTAGCCACCAACGTCCCAAACGTCTGAAACGAAAGCCATCGAATTAACGACTTTATCTACAGCGAAGGTTAACGAACTGTGAACAAACATTTATGTTCAAACCCTTGAAAACATTTTTTAAAATCTGCCAACTCGCAGCAATATCATATATCGTGTTGTTCAATGTAAACATTGCTTAGTCCATAGCTCGAATATAAATAAGCTGCCATTTTGGTGCGTCCCTGACGTCATCCCAATTAAAACAAATGAGGAGTTTAAATACCTTGTAAGTCTAGCTACAAATGATAATTCACAAGCAACAGAAATAGACTTAAGATGAAACAAAGCTAGTAAAATAATAAAGAGGAAGACCCAGAGAGACACTGAGAAGAACATTGATGAGAGAGACAAGAGCAGCAGGAATCGGCTCCCTCAATGAGATAGAGCTGTTTGCACAGAACAGAGACAAATGGCAAGATTTGATAAAATATCTTTAAAAGAATTGAAAACTGCTAGAACAAAAAATTCAGATAAGAGAGGGAATATCTTGGTCTACGCCCTATGGGCTGGCTTTGGCTCGAAAGGTCAATAGATAGATAGATAGTAAAATAATTGGACAGATATCACCCTGTCAAATAAAGAAATAACCCTAAATACAAAACAAGCAATCTGCACATGTCTTTATTCCAAAGTTGGGCTATCAATGCCATATACTTTGATGCTAGATTCAAGGGCAATTACAAAAATAACTACCTAGGAAACAATCTGTGAGGTTAAAACAGAAGTGATGAACTAAGAAAACAGCTAGGATTAATTCCCATCATTGAGTACACAGAGAAACAACAGATAAAATGGTTTGTCCACGTGATAAGATAGGATCCGAGGGCTGACCACAAAAAAAGATGAATTGATAGAATGTTAGAAACACTATAAAAAGTAACAACAGCAGAAGTCAACAGAAGAGCAAAACACCACTTAATTGTATCACCCCTTGAAGCTGAAAGGCAAATGAGAGGGGAAAAGAAGATGAAAAAGAAGAATATTGAGGTAAAAGTATGCATGCCTGCCTTAATGGTAAGTGTATTCATTAATGGATGCTTGCGTATAATTAATAAAAGGATGGCAATGCCATGACAAGATTATTAACTTAGGACTAGGGGAAAGTATCAAACAAGAGGGGACAAAGGCTATGGTGCTAGATAGGGGACTTACACACACACACACCGCAACAGCCAAAATAAGAAAATTGCATGACAGGTTCAGTTTTGGAATTCTGGGGGAGGACACAAAGGGGAAGGCTAAAATATACTTGGGGAAGACGTGAAACGATTTTAATAGGATAACACCAAATGGGATGGCTTGGAAAGTATTGTTGAAGACCTGTGCTCCACTGGGAGTTGAAAGGCAGAGGAAGAGGAATGTTACTTACCAGTTTTTGCAGTACCTGGAACACTTGTTCCTGTTCACGAAAATATAAAAACCATATTATGAATCAGTGATGCAAAAAAGGCTCTCAGGTAAATACATTTATTCTGTACATTTAAGCACAGCCAACAAGCTAAAACTTCTCTACAGGACAACAAAAATATTTGCTTAAATAGATGTCCTCAACAATAAAACATGCTGGGTTCACGCATAATGAGAGGCTTTGTTTTCTGACTTTTCTCTGACTGTTTTTCAACATCAAGGTCAAAATGGAGTGTTCAGGTCAATATTCTGGAATGTGCCCCATCTTTAACATAAAAAAAAAAAGTAAAGTACCCTCGTCACGCCAAGTGGCGTATAGGGAATATGGTGTTAGTGACCATAAATTTTACAGACCTTCAGGACATGATTTTTGGGGTAATGTAGTCGGTATTACGCCCATGCCACTTTACTTTCCCAGAAAAAAATCCGGTACCCATTTAAGGCTGGGTGAACCCGGAAGTCGTCGGTTGGGATCGAACCCTACCTCTTGTCCTTTGTTGTCTAGTTCACTAACCACTGAGCTATCATGGCTCCCTCATCTTCAACATGATGTTTGCTATTTCAATGATTGTAATATCTTCTAGGTCTATTGTCTCCCTAGTCCCCCTTGCTTCTGTTTGTTAAATGCTCTATGGAGAACCTTGTCTGCTGGTAACTGTGTTACATGTCAAAACCATTTAATCTCAAACTTCATTTCTTTTCTAGTTTGTCAACATTTCGGATTCTGTCTCTTCTTATCAACTTCAGTAACTTCTGACGTTGGGACACTGAAATGTATGGATGGGCAGCACTTTATAAGCAAAACCTCATAATGTAGTACAGCATCTACTTTGATAGTTCTACCATGGTTTCACTTTTTATAGATCCTAGAGTGACTCTTACCCATATATAATTATATTGATCCACCATATTATTATAATTACAAGATATTTATAGATAACACAGTAATAAAATATCAAAACTATCCCAGATAACTTGCCACCTTGTTCTAGCCTGGTATTCTTCTTCTTCTTCTGGTGCAGCAAGTTGTTCACTCCCTGGTAGCAATGGCAGCCTATAGAAGCAGGAGCTGGCATTAGACCTGAAGGATTTGTGATTATTTTACACCAGAGAAGGTAGCTGGGTACAATCCTGTCCACATACAATACTGCAATGTTGATGAAACAGATCCCAGGTGCTTCTCAAAATGAAAATAGCCTATGTGGCAGAGCTCACCATCAGCATCATCTTTGTACGCCACAAAGTGTTCCAAAGTGGCAAGTCAATACCAAAAAAAAAAAAAAAGGTGTGGTGACCTTATGTTGAGGTCTTCTTAATGACCATTTTCCATCAGAGAAGGAAAACATGGGAGGAAAGACTCATTAGTAAACTGCTTTCTTAAGAAAGACAACTTTATTGACAACTGATATCATGCAAACAATTTCTTAAGTTCACCTGGCGACTAAAAGAAGAGCATGTTAAGTAGACACAAAAAGTCCCTAAGAGCATGTTAAGTAGACACAAAAAGTCCCTAAGAGCATGTTGAGTAGACACAAAAAGTCCCTAAGAGCATGTTGAGTAGACACAAAAAGTCCCTAAGAGCATGTTGAGTAGACACAAAAAGTCCCTAAGAGCATGTTAAGTAGACACAAAAAGTCTCTAAGAGCATGTTGAGTAGACACAAAAAGTCCCTAAGAGCATGTTAAGTAGACACAAAAAGTCTCTAAGAGCATGTTAAGTAGACACAAAAAGTCTCTAAGAGCATGTTAAGTAGACACAAAAAGTCCCTAAGAGCATGTTAAGTAGACACAAAAAGTCCCTAAGAGCATGTTAAGTAGACACAAAAGTCCCTAAGAGCATGTTAAGTAGACACAAAAGTCCCTAAGAGCATGTAAGTAGACACAAAAGTCTCTAAGAGCATGTTAAGTAGACACAAAAAGTCTCTAAGAGCATGTTAAGTAGACACAAAAGTCCCTAAGAGCATGTTAAGTAGACACAAAAAGTCCCTAAGAGCATGTTAAGTAGACACAAAAAGTCCCTAAGAGCATGTTAAGTAGACACAAAAAGTCCCTAAGAGCATGTTAAGTAGACACAAAAAGTCCCTAAGAGCATGTTAAGTAGACACAAAAAGTCCCTAAGAGCATGTTAAGTAGACACAAAAAGTCCCTAAGAGCATGTTAAGTAGACACAAAAAGTCCCTAAGAGCATGTTAAGTAGACACAAAAAGTCCCTAAGAGCATGTTAAGTAGACACAAAAAGTCCCTAAGAGCATGTTAAGTAGACACAAAAAGTCTTACGTTATTTTTTTAGTAAAGGTGAAGTTAAAGTAAGAGACTTAAATTGGTGACTTAGCACGTGAGTTTTCTCCCATATGCGCTCGGCCGTCAGTCCAGAAGTGTTTGGAGACTTCAAGCATCGAAACTCACGATGCAAAATGGCATTCCTCACCTTCCCAGAGTACTACCCTGCTAACCATTTCTGCCAGCGGGGGAAGGGGGGGGGATTTTTTTTTACCAACCATGAGTATAACTCACACTGTTTCCAGTGGGAATCAACATGGGTTGTCCAAACATCGGCAGCCATGTCTGGTGGTTTTCCTAAAAGACTGACTCACTGAATACAGAGGCTCCAGTCTTTTGGGTTTTTCATCAAACTATAACAACTGGAAAAATTGAGGGATGAAGAGATAGAGGGAAGCAAAGAGAAAAATTACAGACAGCTTATGAGAATGGCTTGGCAAAAGGTCAACAACAGAAATGATAAATAGCTGCCGAGATTGAAAGTTGTGGAGAGACATGATCACCTACGTCACTATGATCGGTACTTGATGATGATGATGATGATCAAACTATAAAGTTTGAGGTTTTCAGCCTAACACATCCACTTTCAGTATTGTGTTTTTGAGTATCTATATAGTTGTCTTCCTTCTCACCTGTCCCGATTGGCTAGTCTGTTTCACTGCAAAGTTGAGGAAGGGATCTGGAATAGTTCTGGTTCACTTACCCTGCCTCAGGCAGGCAGCTATGAATCATTGGGGACACTGCCACTCAGCTAACAAAAAATTAGTTTTGTAGGCAAAGTCTTTTCGTGAAGGCTTTCCCATGACTATAGCATAAGGCTGCGATCACAGTTCGGAAATATTTTTCCTGTTAAGACAAGTATCTCCCGGATAGGGTAGGGCTGAATATTTGGCTTTTCATGGCAAGGCGCTGTGCCACTGAGTACGGATTCGATCCTGCCTTGGTCCATATTTTTTTCTGTTGTTGATTATTTGTCATTTTTTCGGAGTGCTGCAAACATACCTCTTCCTCTGAATTGATTCACTGATTATCGCCTCGGAAGTTTCCCTCTATAATAATATTCATTTATTATTATTTGTCTCCAGTCTAAAAAACCACTGGAAACTACTATTCGTGCTGTTTCGTCCTAAATGTTTGTCTGCAACGCAAGTATTCAGCCCAAACCCTATCCGGGAGATACTTGTCTTAACAGGAAAAATATTTCCAAGCTGTGATCGCAGCCTTATGCTATAGTCATGGGAAAGCCTTCGTGAAAAGACTTTGCCTACGAAGCTAATTTTTTGTTAGCTGAGTGGCAGTGTTCCCTAGCATTTGGCTTTTCGTGGCAAGGCGCTGTGCCACTGAGTACGGGTTCGATCCTGCCTTGGTCCATATTTTTTTCTGTTGTTTATTATTTGTCATTTTTTTCCGAGTGCTGTAAACATACCTCTTCCTCTGAATTGATTCACTGATTATCGCCTCGGAAGTTTCCCTCTATAATAATATTCATTTATTATTATTTGTCTCCAGTCCTATGAATCATTGACAGCTTTCAGCCTTAATGCCGGCAAGCATCTTCACTTCCCAGTTTTCTTTCTCTTATGTGGATTATGTTACAAGGACTATCATTATCCTTCTGCAGGGATTTTAGACTTTATTGACCTACCAGCTGTTTGTTTACCATAGTGCATTGGCACATGTCTCATGTGATTTTTAACTTCAAATGTTTTGACAGTTTTAGGCTTCTAAACTTATTGTATGTGATGTTTGACAGTTTTATGCTTCTACATTTGTTGTACGTGATGTTTGACAGATATTTTCTTTTCTATGGTTCTCTAATACGGACCAGGAGAAATAATTCCAGCTGTGTGCATTCACAGTGTGCTCTCCTATCTTTCAGTATAAACTTAATAAGCAAAACTTCAAAACCTGTTATAACTCTGCAGAAATCAAATATTTAATAAAAGCATAATTTTTTTCTTCTTCCTTTTTCTTATACCCTTGTTTTTGGTGTTGAGGATGATACAACAAATCTAGTACCAAAGTGGCTGTAATTCTCACTTTAATATCATGGTACCAAATCACAACTTATATGTTATAGCGCTACAGTCCCAAATTACAACTTATATGTTATAGTGCCACAGTCCCAAATCATAACTTATATGTTATAGCGCTACAGTCCCAAATCACAACTTACATGTTATAGCGCTACAGTACCAAATCACAATTTATATGTTATAGCGCCACAGTACCAAATCATAACTTATATGTTATAGCGCCACAGTACCAAATCACAACTTATATGTTATAGCGCCACAGTACCAAATCACAACTTATATGTTATAGCGCCACAGTACCAAATCACAACTTATATGTTATAGCGCCACGGTATCAAATCACAACTTATATGTTATAGCGCCACGGTATCAAATCATAACTTATGTATTATAGTGCAACAAGAAACACTTTTCAGACAGTGCCTCCATGGTTCCCTGTTGTCTATCTGCCATTTTGACAGAAAGTCATATGCAAGTATATACCAGTTGCGATGATATATGTGAGTATATACCAGTTGTGATGATATATGTGAGTATATACCAGTTGTGATGATATATGTGAGTATATACCAGTTGTGATGATATATGTGAGTGTATACCAGTTGCAATGATATATGTGAGTGTATACCAGTTGCAATGATATATGTGAGTGTATACCAGTTGCAATGATATATGTGAGTGTATACCAGTTGCAATGATATATGTGAGTGTATACCAGTTGTGATGATATATGTGAGTGTATACCAGTTGCGATGATATATGTGAGTGTATACCAGTTGTGATGATATATGTGAGTGTATGCCAGATGTGATGATATATGTGAGTGTATGCCAGATGTGATGATATATGTGAGCAAATACCAGTTATGATGATATATGTGAGTGTATACCAGTTGTGATGATATATGTGAGCATATACCAGTTATGATGATATATGTGAGTGAATACAAAAATGAAAATAATTTTAGAGTTGCCCAATCTGGGTCTCTATATCCAAATAAAAAAGAGATGCCAAAGTTATATACAAACAAAGTGAAGAATTAACAGGAAGATAAACGTAATAAAAAGTTGGATGTTTAAGGTCAAAGAAAGGAGAATTGTTGAATGGACAAGAAAGCATAAGGGAACGATGGACAGAATACATTAAAGATCTTTATGATGATGAACGAACAGAAGTAAATATTAAAGATAATGGGGAGAGACCATGAAAGCAGGAAAAGTTCCTGAACCAGATAATATAACTAAAGAAGAGATTGAAGCCATGGGTGATTTTGGAATAGAAATAATAACAAAAATATTGAATGATATCTACAACAGCGGATATATACCAGACGACATGCTCAAATCAATATTCATAGCCCTACCAAAAAATCGGATGCGATTGAATGCGATGATCATTGCCCAATAAGCCTTATGAGTCACATGGCTAAGATTTTACTAAGAATCATCATGCGAAGAGTGCGAAACAAAATCAGTCCAGAAGTTAGTGATGAACAGTGTTGGAGGTAAAGGTACAAACAATGCCATATGCATCAAAAGATCTTTAGTAGAAAGAGCCTTAGAGGTGAAAACAGATCTATACCTATGTTTCATAGATTATACCAAAGCATTTGACAAAGTAAAGCACCAAGAAATAATTAAAATTTTAGAAGGCATACACGTAGACAGTAAAGATATAAGAATAATAAAGAACATGCACTGGTGACAAACAGCAGCTATACGACCAATCAATAGGGAATGTTTAAACAAATAAAACAGCGTGACTATTTTAAGATCCATAAGGGGCATGCCTGGAATAACAATCGGAGGTATGTCTAAGATACAGCCTGAATTGTTAATAATGAAAATGAGTTACAAGAAATGTTAACTACAGACAAAACTATATGGGCCACTGCAAGAATTACAAAAGACAGTAAAATTTATACAGGAAACAACATTGCAGATATATCGGTAATACTTCGGGCGAACGAAAGATAGATAGACAAGAAATGTTAGACATTATAGTGAAAGCAAAAATAAAGGAATCAGTCTTAATAGCAAAAAGACAGAAGTAATGGTAACAACAAAGAAAAAGACATCACCACAATGCACAATAAAGTCAAGTGGAACAATATTAAAACAGGTAAATGGATTTAAATATTTTGCAATAATGTTAACCTCAGATGGTAGGTGTACAACAGAGGTGAGATGCAGAATGGTTCAGGCAAAAGCAGTTTTCCAAAAAAATGAGGAAGATACTGTGCAATTCATTTTTGACAATAGAAACAAGTAAAAGAGTTCTTAAATGTTATGTAGAGCCAGTCTTAACATATGGTTGTGAATCATGGACAACAGACAAGAAAATCACTGGAGGCTGTAGAAATGTGGTTTTACAGAAGACTGTTGGACAACTAATTGAGTAATTAAAATGTTCTGAAAGAGGCCATAGAAAAAAAAAAAAGCTAGTTACCAATATTAGGAAGAAACAATCATCATTTTTTGGCCATGTAATGAGAAGGGAACAGCTGGAATATATTGTAACAAATGGAAAAATAGAGGGACGAAGAGATAGAGGGAAGCAAAGAGAAAAGATACCTGATAACTTAAGAGAATAGCTTGGCAGAAGGTCAACAACAGAAATAATAAATAACTGTCAAGATTGAATGTGGTGGAAAGACATGATCACCTACGCCAGCAGGCATGGTACTTGATGATGATGATATCCAAATAGTAAACTGATGGCATCATTTTATGTACACATTCTCCATTACAAACGATCAATAATCTCCGCCGCTGACTAAGCATTGATCCATGTCAAGAACAAGAATTAATTATTATTGCATCATCATCATGTGCCATACTAATTGCAGCAGGTGATCATGACCTTCCACAATCTTCTATTCACAGTGCATCGTATCAATTCTGTTGTTGACTGTTTTCCATGCCATGCCAACAAGCTATCTAGTATCTTCTATCTTTATTGTCTGCCATCTCTCTTTCCCTGTATTTTGCCAGTTGTAACCAAGCATTTCAAATTTCCTCTTCTCATGATGTGCCAAAAAAATGTTGATTGTTTCTTTCTGATGTTTTTTAAGAGCTCACTTTTTGTGTTGGCCTCTTTGTGAATGTCCTCATTGTTCTTTTCAGCTGTCCAGAGAACTTTCAACATTCTTCTAAGAAATCACATCTCTCTCTAATCGTCTTTTCATTTGTTTTTCTACTGTCCGTGATTAGCTTCCATAGGTCAGAATTGTCTCTAAATAGCACTGATGAACTCTCTTTCTCACTTCTATTGACATAGACTTGTTGCATAAGACCTTTTTATTTTCTGAAATGCTATTCTGCTTTTTATTTCTGTGGTGCATCTTCCATGTGATGTTATTATTGTGCCCAAGTATTTGACGTGTTGCACTTGTTTAAGATTTGTCCTGTTTATTTTTATGCTATACATTAGACATGAAAACTGAACATAAAATTGAAGCCTTTGAAATGCGGATTTATAGAAGAATAAGTAAAATTGGTTGGAAAGAAAAGAAAACAAATGATGAAGTCTTAAAAGAGCTAAAAATGAAAAGAGAATCACTAAACACAATTCAAACGAGACAAATGAGATTTTTGGGCCATGTTAAAAGACACAACAACCTACCAAAAACTTGGAAGGGAAAACGGTAACAAGGTAAAAGAGACCAAGGCAGACCAAGACTAACATGGACGAGTCACATCAAAAGATGGAAAGGGGACTGGTTGGTCTTGAGGCAAAGAGGTTGTAGATTCAAATCCTGGCTGGGATTTTATTTATGATTCTCCCTGCGGCAGCGAGGCCCGGCATGAAATGTCAATTATTCATGGACAGGAAAAAAATATGAGTACTTCCGAAGATGGAGCTATCTGCATGTGCGGTGAGGGATCCCTGTGCACATGGCTGCAACAGAAAAACGAATTAAGACGCAAAATTCAGTTCTTAATCTCTAGGGACTTCGTCAGAGGTAAAACTGGTGAATGGCAAAAAAAAAAAAAAGAACGATAAGTCTGCCTATGACAATCTGCACCATCAAAGCAAGGGACAGTGGAATGGCGCTCCATGGTAGCCAACCTTTGATGTGGATACAACACTCAATGATGATGAATATCTCACCATCATCGTAACTTGGGCTATATCAACTTCTCTCTATCTTCATGTATATTGGCATTAAGTTCACTTGATCTGCTTCAGTAACGTTCTGTGACTAAGTCTGTTCACTGTAATCAATTTAAGTTTGATGTTACACAAATGACTACACATTTCTAGATCACTTGATCTACTTCATAATATAACATTATGGCTTCGGCATTATACTCCATGACTGAGTCAATACTCCTAGTCAATATAAGCTTGATAAAGGATTAGTCGCCTTGAAGGTCATGGCAGCTGCTAACATCGAGCAGAGGCTACTTACTCTTCTGTTCCAGGGATTAGTCCTCGCACCTATCGAATATGCCCTGGCAATTCTTACTGTCAGTACGACTCAAATTGATAGGCTGGAGAAAATACAAAATGAAGCCATGCGCATTATCCTTGCATGTACAAGGGACACTCCCTGTGTAGCAATGAGGTATCTTCTTGACTTTCCAACCATGGATGACAGAATCAAGATCTGGAGAGCACGAGCATACCTGAAGATTAGTACAGATAAAGAGCATCCATTGCACCACGTGCTCAACACAGAGAAAGGTGACAGGCTAAAAAGAGGCAAATCATGGGTGGACCGAGCATGAAGATGTCATCAAACAGGTCTGTGGGCTTACCAATATCTGCGTTGGTGAGGAGTGGATACTGGTGCCTACGTCATTCAAGGGGACTTTCTCGTGTATTGTCACACTCGACAGGAAAAGTAGGGAACAGAACCCGGTTGTGGTTAATGCTGAGGTCAATGGTCTCATCTGTGATAAAACCGATGAGAAAGATGCAGTCATCTATACAGACGGATCTGTAAGACGACACCAAAGAAGTGCATGGGCATTTACAGCACGTTCGGCAGGCAGAATAGTCTATGAAGACAGTGGTGCATACGTCGTAACCACGAGTAGCATGACAATGGAGGTGATGGCAGTGACCAAGGCATTCAAATGGTTAGAGTCACAAGACTACACCCACGCATGTATACTGAGTGATTCGATGAGCATGATAAAAAAAGTGGAGGCGGGCTCTGTACACACGCAATGGGTAGAGTCGTTGCAGAAATCCAAAATGCGTAAGGTCACCCTTGTCTATGTCCCTGACATGCGGGAGTATGGGGAAATGAAAGAGCGGACAGGTTGGCTAGCTGCGCTGTCGTTGAGGACGGGCAACCAATGGATCGGGCGGAGATCATCAATGCCCTCCGAGATGTGGGAAGAACACATGACTTCGACAAACACAGATCCACGTCACTTCTTCGGATGATGGAAATGGGAGTTAAGTTGGGCACAGCCAGAAACGAGACACTTAGTGGCCGTGTAAGAAGACTTATCAACCAACATAGAACTGGAGTCGTCAGTCGCCGGACACTGAGGGAATTGCTGAGGAGGGGATCTGAGCACCTATGGACATGTCCGGAGTGCAATGATGATGACCCGCAAATAACTCAATAAGCTTGATATTAAAGTTCTGAGCTGATTATCTATGATGCACCTAAATATCCTCTGATATCTATTCTCATCTTGACTTTTGGTGTGGTCTACCGACCTACTTATGCGATAATGACAGTTTTGTTTAATCACATCAGTCAATATTACTTATCCTTTACACATTGTATAAAACCAATCGGCTGTGGTACTTATAAATATTATCTGGTACCTACTCTACTGAGTCTATGGCTCCAGTTTCTTTATCTACTTCCTAGATTTGTATCACCCTTTACTTGCCCCCATTGTTTTATTTGCTGATATTTTACCTAATTCTTGCTTGTCTTGTTCATGAGCTATCTTGATTCATCTTTCTCTCTGCTAATAGCTATTCACTTGAACAGCACCAATAATATAGTTCTCTGCTCAGTGGCTAATACCCTGGCAAAGTTACTAGACGCTTATCATTTTGACAGTTGATCTATATTTATATCTTCTCTTAAACCTTACCTTTGACTATCTCTATCTACCAATATTTTTAGATTCATTCCTAGAGTATATCATCTTACATAACTCTAGGAAATTTACTCATTCCTTCCACTTGGGGTACGGCCTGGAATCGCTGGCCTTTAACAACTGTTGTACATCTACCATCTCACCTCTGTTGAACATCTACCATCTCACCTCCTTTGAGCATCTACCATCTCACCTCTGTTGTACATCTACCATCTCACCTCTGTTGAACATCTACCATCTCACCTCTGTAGAACATCTACCATCTCACCTCTGTTGAACATCTACCATCTCACCTCCTTTGAGCATCTACCATCTCACCTCTGTTGTACATCTACCATCTCACCTCTGTTGAGCATCTACCATCTCACCTCTGTAGAACATCTACCATCTCACCTCTGTTGTACATCTACCATCTCACCTCTGTTGAACATCTACCATCTCACCTCCTTTGAGCATCTACCATCTCACCTCTGTTGTACATCTACCATCTCACCTCTGTTGAACATCTACCATCTCACCTCTGTAGAACATCTACCATCTCACCTCCTTTGAGGATCGATCATCTCACCTCTGTTGTACATCTACATCTACCATCTCACCTCTGTTGTACATCTACCATCTCACCTCTGTTGAACATCTACCATCTCACCTCTGTTGAACATCTACCATCTCACCTCTGTTGAACATCTACCATCTCACCTCTGTTGAACATCTACCATCTCACCTCTGTTGAACATCTACCATCTCACCTCTGTTGAACATCTACCATCTCACCTCTGTTGAACATCTACCATCTCACCTCTGTTGTACATCTACCATCTCACCTCTGTTGAACATCTACCATCTCACCTCTGTTGAACATCTACCATCTCACCTCTGTTGAACATCTACCATCTCACCTCTGTTGAACATCTACCATCTCACCTCTGTTGAACATCTACCATCTCACCTCTGTTGAACATCTACCATCTCACCTCTGTTGAACATCTACCATCTCACCTCTGTTGAACATCTACCATCTCACCTCTGTAGAACATCTACCATCTCACCTCTGTTGAACATCTACCATCTCACCTCTGTTGAACATCTACCATCTCACCTCTGTTGAACATCTACCACCTCACCTCTGTTGTATATCTACCATCTCACCTCTGTTGTACATCTACCATCTCACCTCTGTTGAACATCTACCATCTCACCTCTGTTGAACATCTACCATCTCACCTCTGTTGAACATCTACCATCTGAGGTTAACAATTTCATTCTCACACTGTTTGGTTAACAACGAATCATCAGTAATAGTATACTCAATTTGTTGTGATGTCAAAATTATAACCAAAAATACATTCTCTATTATTTATTTCCTTAATAAGACACACACAACAGCTGATATATCTGTTCTTGATCTGGAATCAACAGAAAGGTAATATTAGTATATCTTGCTCTGTGGAAAGAATTTGTTTTTTAAAATTCAATACGACAAAATATAATACTGTTGTAATCAGAAATATCATTTTCAAATGAAAATCATCAACAATTGCATGAAGAAAACAAATCACCAAAATATTCTAATTAATTCATTCATGTCTTGTTCTTGTGGAGGATGATGGAGCAGCTCTTACACATGTTCACATGCAAATGGCCATTAGATTGGATATAAGTTAAATAAATGTTATCAATACACTGTTTACGCTGTTCTGAATCAAATTGTTTAATCGCCTGGGTTCACATGGTAATAAATTCACACGGTAGTAATCACACAAGACTGTTCTAGTTTTTAACTGCAGTTCTCAAACGTTTACATTTTTCAGCAACAGTAAGAAAGTAGAGTGGTTGGCTTATCATTTTTTGATGGATAGTTGGTTGGAGATGAATTTTGATTGGCTGGAACACTGTCAATCATGGCAGCTTGATCTCAAAATAAGCCAGCAGGCTGGTACTAACAGTTGGAATAATCTGACCTCTAAAAGAGCCTGTTGACTGGACACTGTACTAGAAACTCTGTTAAGCTTCAAATCACAAACTTGCCATCAACATTTCACATTGCTCAGCCCATTGCAAATGAAGATTTGATATCTGCTAACTGGTATCTAGAATCTGGAATTATAATCATGTAAAGAACATGCTTATAATTCCATATTCTAGATATCAGTTAGCAGATATAATATATGTTATCTCTTCAAATGTCGCAGATTTAAAAAACAGATTTAAATTGATGTATTTTTGCCTTGTAGCAAGTTCAATGAGTCTCGTTATTAAACTAATTTCACAGCATCAACTGGGCCTGTGCCACGATGAAACAGCAAAGTCATTTATCATGAAATAAATCACAACTTACAGTGTGGTAGCAATTCTCACTTTAAAGTCATGGTACCTAATCACAACTTATATGGTATAACACTAAGGTACCAAATCATAACTTATTTTACTTGCTGTCTCTGTATGTAGTTTAATATTATCTCAACAACCATTTTACTTACTATCTCTGCATGTAACATTATCTTTACATGAAATCTTTCTTTGAAATAAACCTGGTCACTCTAACTGCATTCATCATACATCTGATTTCTTTGTCAGTTAATTAACTAAGCATATAAAACAAACAACAGTGAAGCAAAAATAATAATTAGCCTAAAAATGCCTTTCCCTCACATTCAGTCTTACAGTACTTCTTGTTTTAGCTGTGCTTTGCTCACTGTATTTTTCTGAGTTATTATATGATTGATTCATTCAGATAATTGCCTTCAAATAAAGGGTGTTATCTACTGATTCATTTGTATATGCAGAACATGCCTGTCGTCCCCCCCCCCCCCAAATGAGTGAGATAACTATCAAGTATGCTGTGTTACCTACCAGTATAACGGGCAACTGGAGTGTGTATTCCTGTTTGAAGAAGAAATATCATTACAATGTCATAAATTATTTACAATAACAATATGGATCGCTGCTGCCAAAACTATTAAAAATGTAATAATTCTAGAGGACTTATTAAATGCATGAACATAACTCATTGACTGCACTGCGACTTTCGTTTATGAAATGTTTCACAATTTTCTGTTAAATTGTTCTTTCGCCTTGATATTTTGAATGACAGAAGTCAAGGATCTGGTGGTCAATATCCATTCATTTTTTTCTTACAGTACCACTGAAACATTGATTTATTTCTCATCACCAATTCTACACGATTTTACATCGATGTTGATGTCGATGATGATGTGATAATGTCTTATTATCTTTTGTGTTATTATTATCTTTTGTGTTATTATTATCTTTTGTGTTATTATTATCTTTTGTGTTATTATTATCTTTTGTGTTATTATTATCTTTTGTGTTATTATTATCTTTTGGCTTCGTGATCGTATAGTGGATTTGATGAATTACTTCGCGTTGTGTTTCTTGTATTGCAAATTTATTATTATTAGGCACTCTTGCCTTTCTGAACACTTCCTTATGTAAATACAGTTTCCTCAAATTCCAAGTCCAGCTTGTTGCAGGAGCTACTGAGTTAAGTGCTCTGTGCACACCGTGAGCTGTGCATTTCATCCGTTTTGATCGTGTTTCAATATTCCAGTTGTTTACAATGAATGATGATATCGTATGAAAGGGAACAGTTGGCTGTGTTCACTTTCTGTGCGGTTTCGCCTTATGTCTTTTGGCGTGTGCTGAGACTGCTACGATGGGGACTACAGTTACCTTTCTTTGTTTGGGAGATGAGATATTAATTCGGATGATTCCACTGGCACGGGCGGTTGAGCAATTATGGATTTTAATTCGCTTGCAGTGATACCGGGGCCTTCCATAACCATAACATAACTCATGATAAGTAATGATGGAGCAGCATAGAATGTATTGTATGATGCCACACAACTAACTGCTACTCAGTCATTCAATTTATATTATTATCTTTGCTTTAACAATCACGTTCACCTTCATCCAGTCTTCCTACTAAATCATTCCCTATGATAACGAATTTTCAGGTTTTTTTTTTAACTCTTAAAAATTTATGATGTCAGAGGTAAGTGAAACTGCACACTAGCAATAAGAAATGAGTTGTGAATGATCTTCCCTGTTATTACTTAACTTACAGAGTTATCTTATTGTTCACATAGGATCTCACATTTTCCATGCGGCAACTTTAACACATACACAGTCTCACACTAACACACAAACATATAATTATCATCATCTAGAACCTTCAAACATTATCATAATGAATCCACCATTACATATAAACTCCCACTGGATGAAGAAAGAACAAAAAAAGAGAGCCATCAGGTCACCTGATGTACAGTAAATATGGTGTTAATGTCCATGTTTTCTCTAAGAGACATTCAGCACATTATTTTTAGAGTAATCTGGTTGGTTTTACACATGTCCCAGTTCATGTTTGTGGTGAAAATTCAGTTCACATTATTTTTCTAAGCTCATTATATATGACTGGCTCCTTGTTATAGTTGCATTAAATGATGGAATGCTTTCCTTTCATTCACTTCAGCATGCTAGAACATGTTATTTACTGAGTGAGATAACTAACTAGTAAAATGTCTTACCAGTAACAGGAACAGCTCGAGTGGCTGGTCCTGTTTGAAGAAGAAATATTACAATATCAAACACAATGTACAATGAAAACCATGAATCCGTGCTGGTATTATCTCTAACTCATTAAATATTTTTAATTTTTAGAGGGCTTATTAAATGTTTATTAAAGAAATAAATCTTAAACATGCAGCATAAAAATACACAGGACAAACGTACAACACATCAAATACTTGGGCACAATAATAACATCAGATGGAAGATGCATCACAAAAATAACAAGCAGAATAGTTCAGGCCAAAATAGCATTTCAGAAAATGAAAAACGTCTTATGTAACATGTCTATATCAATAGAAGTGAGAAAGAGAGTTCACCGGTGCTATATAGAGACAATTCTGACATATGGAAGTGAATCATGGACAGTTGACAAACAAATGAAAAGACGATTAGAGGCCACAGAATTGTGGTTTCTCAGAAGAATTTTCAAAGTCACCTGGACAGCTGAAAAGACGATGAGGACATTCTCAAAGAGGCCAATACAAAAAGGGAGTTCCTAATAAACATCAGAAAAAAACAATCAACATTTTTCAGGCACATCATGAGAAGAGGAAAGTTGGAATACTTGGTTACAACTGGCAAAATACAGGGATAGAGAGATTCCAGATGACAAAGAAAGAAAATACTAGATAATGCGGTGTCATGACATGGAAAACAATCAACAAGAGAATTGATATGATGCACTGGTGATAGAAGATTGTAGAAGGACCTGATCGCCAATGCCAACAGGTATGGCACATGATGATGATGATTAAAGGAATAACTAGGATAAGAAATGGACTCAAAGGAGTCAAATAAGTCCAGTTTGAAGTGATCAGATCAATGCAAATTAAAGCCATGCCATGTAATGAAACATCAATCACACCAATAAATCATTCAAAACAAAAATGGGAATGTGATAAGAATGTTCTATACCATCCACTCTTTTCTGGACTCTTATAGGTCTGGTAGTGAGACAGAAAAAGTGGCCAGAACAAAAATAAAACTTGTTGCCAACATCAGGAGGAAACAATCATCATTTAACCATGTAATTGGAACAGCTGGTCGGATGTCAACAACAGATAAACATCTGTAGATAGAAACTTGTGGAGAGCACAGTTGTTTGTTACCGACACTTTCGTTGATTTACTCAGTTGTGTCTTCCCACAATGATTAAACACACATGCTTCTACTATTATACATTCTAAAGTGATAAGAAGAAGGGGTGTCTTGAAACTTAAAAGCTCACACTAAGCCACAACAAACAGAAATGAGTTGTGAATGATCTTCCCTGTTATTACTTAACTTACAGAGTTATCTTATTGTTCACATAGGATCTCACATTTTCCATGCAGCAACTTTAACACATACACAGTCTCACACTAACACACAAACATATAATTATCATCATCTAGAACCCTTCAAACATTGTCATAATGAATCCACCATTACATATAATCTCCCACTGGATGAAGAAAGAACAAAAAAAGAAAGAGAGCCATCAGGGCACCTGATGTATAGAAAATATGGCATTAGTGTCCATGTCTCTAATAGACATTCAGCACATTATTTTTAGAGTAATCTGGTTGGTTTTACGAAACTCCCAGTTCTCTTTCCCAGAAGAATCCAGTACCCATTTCAGGCTAGAAGCTGCCAATCAGAATTGAACCCACCCTCTTGTCCTTAGTAATTCACTTCACTAACCACTGAGCTACTATGGCTCTCTCTCCTTGCATGTAGAGCTACAAAAACAGTTTGTACACTGTTTAGGATGGCACAGAAAGTGAGAAATAACAACATGCTAATCATCAACATAAAAATGCATATATATATATATATATATTAATATATATATTTATATGTACAAAGCATGCATACTGAGTACTCTACTATATGCCTTTACACATCAAGCTAGAAATAGTCTGAATGCTTTACACATGAATTGTCTTAGATGCTACTCAATATTTTTACATGGGCATTCAATCTGTTATTTCTTGAGACTGATAGGTTCCTGCTATATCTTGCCAGACTTTGATTCTTCTTCCTTTATACATGTCTAGAGTCAGCAAACTTTCTCAAAATAAGAAAGTGTTTAATATCTGCCTCCAGCTGCATCTGTCCATCCTACACAGCTATGTCTATATCAGGAACATTTTATTTGCTGTTATTGTATCTAGTTCATGACTGGTTCTATATCAAATTCTTCTTTTACGATCTCATTTTTGATCACTGGCAGCTTTCATCATACATCTCATGTTTGTTGGTGAAAATTCAGTTCACATTATTTTTCTAAGTTCATTATATATGACTGGCTCTTTGTTATAGTTGCTTTAAATGATAGAATGTTTTCCTTTCATTCACTTCAGCATGCTTCTTCTACCTTTCAGCTCCCTGTGGAGCATAGGTCTTCAACAAACAATTTCCAAGTCGTTCTGTTTCTTGTCACTCTTTTAAAATCATTCCATGTCTTCCCCATCATCTTTATCTCTGCTTCTGTCTGTCTTCTCCAAGAATTTCTTGGTCTTCCTCTTTGTCTATTCCCCTGGGGATTCCAAAAAAGGACCTGTTGTGTAATACTCTCAGTTGGCTTCCGCAGCGTGTGTCCTATCCAGCGCCATCGTCTTCGCTGTATCTCTTTATCCACTGGTATTTGACTAGTACATTTCCATAATTCTATGTTAGTGATTTTGTCCTGCCATTTCCATCCTTTTATTCTGTGTAAGCATCCATTAATGAAAGTCTGTTTCTTCATGATTGTCAATTTTGTTGTTCTCCATGTTTCACAGCAATATAATAGGACTGATTTAACATTGGACTTCAGCATGCTAGAACATGTTATTTACTGAGTGAGATAACTAACTAGTAAAATGTCTTACCAGTAACAGGAACAACTCGAGTGGCCGGTCCTGCATGAAGAAGAAATATTACAATGTCAAACACGATACACAATGAAAACCATGAATCTATGCTGTTAATATCTAACTCATTAAACATTTTTAATTTTCAGAGGGCTTATTAAATGATTATTAAAGATATAACTATATGAAAAGAAATGAATTCAAAGGAGTCAAATAAGTCCAGTTTGAAATGATCAGATCAATGCAAATTAAAGCCATGCCATGTAATGAAACATCAATCACACCAACAAATCATTCAAAACAAAAATGGGAATGTGATAAAAATGTTCTATACCATCCACTCTTTTCTGGACTCTTATAGGTCTGGTAGTGAGACAGAAAAAGTGGCCAGAACAAAAATAAAACTTGTTGCCAACATCAGGAGGAAACAATCATCATTTAACCATGTAATTGGAACAGCTGGTCAGATGTCAACAACAGATAAACATCTGTAGATAGAAACTTGTGGAGAGCACAGTTGTTTGTTACCGACACTTTAGTTAATTTACTCATTTGTGTCATACCATGAAGTTAAAACACACATGCTTCTACTGGGGGGGGGGGGGGGAGCTGTGTCCTCGGTAGCCTAGTTGGGAAAACCAACCGACTAA
Source organism: Megaustenia siamemsis (assembly GCA_032433765.1). Lineage (NCBI taxonomy): Eukaryota > Metazoa > Mollusca > Gastropoda > Stylommatophora > Ariophantidae > Megaustenia > Megaustenia siamemsis. Next base: position 55,918,834 of record JAVIAB010000160.1, on the reverse strand, counting down.
GCTACCAACATTCAGACAACCCGTGTTCGAATGCCGCTGGAATCAATGTGAATTGTACTCGTGGAAAAAAACTACCCCCGCGGTCGGCCCAGCCATAGTCAGAAATTGGTAACAGGGCAGTACTCTAGGAAGGTGAGGAATGCCACCTCGCATCGTGAGTTTTGATGCTTGAAGCTACAACATCCAGAAGTCTTCGAACACTTCTGGATAGGTGGCTGAGCATATATGGGTGAAAATCCATGTGCTAAGATGCCAATTCAAGTCTCGCACTTTACCTTTACCTCTACGCTTGTACTATTATACATTCAAAGTGATCAGAAGAAGCTGTATTTTAAACATTAAAAAACTTTTGTGGTTAAAAATCAAATATTGCATCCCCTGAAACTCTCAAATTTGCTAACCTTTGATCTTTTTTTTATGAGCTTTAACTACTACCAAAGAAATCTGGTGCGATAGAATGCGATGATCATCACACAATAAGCCTTATGAGTCACATGACTATTATGACTAAGATATTACTAAGAATAATCATGCGGAGAGTGCGAAACAAAATCAGTCCAGAAATTAGTGATGAAAAGTGTGGTTTTGTTGGAGGTAAAGGTACGAACAATGCCATATACATCATAAGCTTTTCAATGTGTAACCAGCACTAGAATACTTTGAATACACAGTGAAATGGCATTTTTTAGTCCATAATAGAACAAAGAAGTATGTGTTAGCACTCGGAAAAATTGACAGACAAACAACAATAGAAAAAAACAATATATGGTCCGAAGTGGGATCGAACCCGTACTCAGTGGCACCGCGCCTTGCCACGAGAAGCCGAACGCTTGGCACACTACCACGCAGCCAACTAAAAAATTGGCTATTGCAGTAGTGTCTTACACGATGACGTTCTCAATGACTATAGCATAGCGATCACAGACCGGAAATAAATTGTATATTTGTACTTTCCTATTAATATAATATTCGATCCCACTTCGGACCATATATTGTTCTTCGTTTTTTTCTATTGTTGTTTGTCTGTCAATTTTTCCGAGTGCTAACACATACTTCTTTGTTCTATTATTCCCTATTATCGCCTCGGAAGTTCCCCATATAATAATATTTATGTATTATTATTTGTACCCAGTATATAATCACTGGGAACTACTATTCGTGCTGTTTCGTCCAATAAATGTTTGTCTACAACACAAGTATTCAGCCCTACTGGGAGATACTTGCATTAATAGGAAAGTACAAATATACAATTTATTTCCGGTCTGTGATCGTTACCCTATGCTATAGTCATTGAGAACGTCATCGTGTAAGACACTACTGCAATAGCCAATTTTTTAGTTGGCTGCGTGGTAGTGTGCCAAGCGTTCGGCTTCTCGTGGCAAGGCGCGGTGCCACTGAGTACGGGTTCGATCCCACTTCGGACCATATATTGTTCTTCGTTTTTTTCTATTGTTGTTTGTCTGTCAATTATCCGAGTGCTAACACATACTTCTTTGTTCTATTATTCCCTATTATCGCCTCGGAAGTTCCCCATATAATAATATTTATGTATTATTATTTGTACCCATTTTTTAGTCCACCCTTACGAACATATTCAAGAAAAATACAGATCCATTGCACAGCTACAATAAACAAGTCGGACTGAATATAAGCACTAAAAAACAGAAGTCACTGACCTTAATTTAAAGAATAAAACACTTATCAAAATAGAAAACTAGAAAATTGCAACAGCAAACACGCTCACATAATTGAGAAATATTATAACACCAGATGGGAATCAGTAAAGGTATCAACAAAAGGCTAAATAAAACCTATAACTTATTCCAGTCTAAACAATGTATGGAAATCCACCAAACACAATACACAAGTTGCAATAAGGATACAGGAGAGGAGTGAGGAGGACTGGGTACCTTCTATATGAATTTGAATGCTGGAAAACCACAGAAAAGAACACGCCAGCACTGTCACATTTCATACATCCTGCCTGTGGAAAATTCTCAGAATATTCTGGCCACACAAAATCAGAAAGCAAGAACTGTTCTATGTGTGCAACCAAGAGGAGATGTGGGCAATGATAATAGGCAGACAATGTAGCTCAATAATGTGTTCAGAAGCGATTTGTTAACAATCACAAAAACTGTCATGCATTGGACTCAGGAGGGAATGTGAAAGAGAGGCAGACCAGTGACAACCAGGTAGAGGACAAGAAATGAGCAATGTGAAAACTTTCAGAAACCTTAATAAAATATGGAAATCAAAATGATTAATTACAAAAACAAATCTCAGGATTTTCAAATCAAATGTATTATCCACCCTTAATTATGTATGCGAGAGCTGGAAAATAACTAAAGAAATAGAAAATAAACTTGACGTATTTGAGAACAAAAGCCTTAGGAATATACTTCATATAGCATGGAATGATTTCAAGACTTGTGCAGAAATAAGAGAAATGACAAAGCATCCAATATCAAGTGCAATCAAGAGATGAAAGTGGTTATATGTTGGCCATGCGAAGAGATAACAAGAGGATCCCAAAGGAGGCCATCAAAGGGGAAACAGAGGGTAATAGAAAAAGAGGCTAACCTAGAGAAACACTAAAAACAACACTGAGGCGAGAGGCAACAACAGAAGGCATCAGCTCCCTCACAGAGAATGAAAACTCACCCAGAACAGTCATGTGGTGAAATACAATGCAGGTTCTAATGCTTGATAACAAAGATGTCAGATACAACGAGTCTAGAATTTCTGCATGATGTGCCATCTTTGGCTTGAAAGGATAATAGATAGACTAGTCATATCTTAACAGCCTACTAAAAGTAATATTGGAAGGAAAAATACAAGGTAAAAGAGGCAGAGGCAGACCAAGACTAACATGGACGAGTAACATCAAAAGATGGACAAGTCAATCTATGACAGCCTGCACCATCAAAGTAAGAAACAGAGTAGAATGGCGATCCATGGTAGCCAACCTTCGTTGCGGAGAAGGCACACAATGATGATGATGATGAGTCATATCTTAAGTGATCCTTAACATCTGTCTTCTTCTTCTTCTATCCTTTCTCATTTGCTCTTTCAGTGTCGAGGTGTGATATAATTTGCAGTCTTTTGCTCTTCTGTTCACTTCTGCCGCTGTTATGTTTCCTAGTGCTTCTAATATTCTATCGATCCATTTTTTTTCGTGGCCGACCCTTGGGTCTGTTTATTGAAGGTTTGTTGTGTTGTGTTTTGATCACTCTGCCTTGTCACATTGCCAAACCATTTTGTCTGTTGTTTCTTTATATACTCTATGGCGGGGGCTATTCCTAGCTTTTTTCTCAATTCTTCATTTCTGATTTTGTCTCTCAGGCTGTATCCTGTCATTCGTCTAACACATTTCATCTCAGTAGAGGTTATTTTTCTTATTGTTCTTGCAACTAGGGTCCAGGTCTGGCATCGGTAGCACAACGTTGGGATGATGATTGTATTGTACAGTGCCCGTTTTGCCTCTAGAGTTATTGTTGGACAATAGTGGTGATAGCTGTCCAATGATTTGACAAGCTTTGATGCATCTTGAGTCTATCTCTGCTGTTTGTGAATTATTATTTGTCACTAAACTGCCTAGGTATTTGAATTCCTCTACCTGTTTTAGTTGTCTGCCTTCTATAGTTATGTTAACGTTCTGCTTCTTTTTTTTTGACATTCATGATTTCTGTTTTGTTGATGTCTGATTTTCATGTTGTATTTTGTGCCTGTTGAGTTTATTTAAGTGTTCATGTAGGTCTTCTAATTTTCCATGCATGAGTGCCTGATCATCTGCAAATCAAAGTTTGTTGATCTCCCCTGTCTCTGATGGATCGGCTAACTTGCATATATAGTCCATGTATGTAATAAACAATAGGGGGGGATAGTACGCACCCCTGTCTTACACCTGATCTAACTTCAAAGTGGTCCGTGTAGTCTGCTGTTGTTCTGACTGTGCAGCTGCTGTTGATGTAGAGACTTTTAATAAGGTTGTTTAGATGTTGGCTTACTCCGTATGTTGTTAGTATCTCCCACAGTTGTTCTCTATTTACTATGTCGAATGCTTTTTCCTGGTCAATGAAAAAGTAAGTAAAGTACCCCCATCATGCCAAGTGGCGTATAAGGAATATGGTGTTAGTGACCATAAATTTTACAGACCTTCAGCACATGATTTTTGGGGCTATGTGGTCGGTATTACGCCTGTGTCGCTTTACTTTCCCGGAAAAAAATCAGGTACCCATTAAATGCTGGGTGAATTGGAAGCCGTCGGTTGGGATCGAACCCTACCTCTTGTCTTTTGTAGTCCAGTTCACTAACCACTGGGCTATCGTGGCTCCCTGGTCAATGAAAGCTATGTACATATTTTAATTGTGTTCTGTCGTCTTTTATGCTATCTGTTTTAAGGTGAATAGAACGTGAGTACATCCTCTGTATTTTAAGAAACCCATATGTGAATCGTTTAACTGTAGTTCTATTATTGGTCTCAGCCTTTTTTCAACAATTTTGGCATAGAGTTTACCTACATGACTGAGAAGAGATATACCTCTATATTGATTGCTGTCTCTTTTGTTACCTTTCTTTTTCAATATTGGTATGATGATTGCTTGTTGCCAGTCTTCTGGTGCTTTTTGTTGGTGCCATGCTACATTGAATATTTTGTGCAGCCATGTCACTCCTGTTTCTTCTGCTGCTGCTATTATTTCTACTGGTATATTATCCATCCCTAGTGCTTTATTTCTTGGTGCATATTTGATTACTTCTTCAATTTCCTCTTTCATGATGTTGGGTTCAGTATTTGTGCATTCTTGTGTGGTTTTTAAACATCTGTATGTCTCAACGTGTAATAATTGAAAGAGAACATAAAAAATACTACAAAAATCTAAGTATGATAATTATTAAATAAGCTACTTACGAGTATTTGGAGCAGTCTGGGAGCTTGTTCCAGCTTGAATAAACAAATATATTGCTATGTAATTTATTATTTGCTCATAAACAACAATGAAGAAAAATGATTCATTTTAAATAAAATGTTACAGAAAAATCCTTGGAATAACATGAATAATGAAAAAGAGCAATGTTTAATGAAGACAAATTGAATGACCTAAAATTGAAAAGAACTGGGTTTTAAACATCTTACAAAGAAAATTAAAATACTATGGTCACATTTTTTTCTCTCAGATCTTCATTTCTGATCTTGTCTGGCAGGAAACAGCCTGAGAGACAAGATCAGAAATGAAGAACTGAGATAAAAACTAGGAATAGCCTCCGCCATAGAATATGTGAAGAAACAACAGATAAAATGGTCTGGCCACGTGACAAGGCAGAGTGATCAAAACACAACAAGCCCTAAATAAACGTTGCGAGAATACCAGACCCAAGGGTCGACCATGAAAAAGATGGATCGATAGAATATTAGAAGCACTAGGAAACATAACAGCAGCAGAAGCAAACATAAGAGCGAAAGACCACAAATTATATCTCCCCTCGATGCTGAAAGACAAATGAAGAAGGGAAGAAAAAGAAAAAGTTGGTCATGTTAAAAGGCGCAATGGGGCGAAAAGAACAAGGATTCAGAAAGACAAAACAGGAGCTGACCAAGAATAAGGTGGTTTCAAGACATAAAGTAGACCTAGAACTTGACAACAGAAGAAGTGGGAAATTATCAGACAGACTGTGATGAGTGTAACATTCTGTGGGAGATCTTGCTAGAGACAGAGATTCTTTTAGACAGGCTGTGATGAGTGTAACATTCTGTGGGAGATCTTGCTAGAGACAGAGATTCTTTTAGACAGGCTGTGATGAGTGTAACATTCTGTGGGAGATCTTGCTAGAGACAGAGATTCTTTTAGACAGGCTGTGATGAGTGTAACATTCTGTGGGAGATCTTGCTAGAGACAGAGATTCTTTTAGACAGGCTGTGATGAGTGTAACATTCTGTGGGAGATCTTGCTAGAGACAGAGATTCTTTTAGACAGGCTGTGATGAGAGTAACATTCTGTGGGAGATCTTGCTAGAGACAGAAATTCTTTTAGACAGGCTGTGATGAGTGTAACATTCTGTGGGGGTATCTTGCTAGAGACAGAGATTCTTTTAGACAGGCTGTGATGAGTGTAACATTCTGTGGGGGTATCTTGCTAGAGACAGAAATTCTTTTAGACAGGCTGTGATGAGTGTAACATTCTGTGGGAGATCTTGCTAGAGACAGAAATTCTTTTAGACAGGCTGTAATGAGTGTAACATTCTGTGGTAGATCTTGATAGAGACAGAGATTCTTTTAGACAGGCTGTGATGAGTGTAACATTCTGTGGGGGGATCTTGCTAGAGACAGAGATTCTTTTAGACAGGCTGTGATGAGTGTAACATTCTGTGGTAGATCTTGATAGAGACAGAGATTCTTTTAGACAGGCTGTGATGAGTGTAACATTCTGTGGGAGATCTTGCTAGAGACAGAGATTCTTTTAGACAGGCTGTGATGAGTGTAACATTCTGTGGGAGATCTTGCTAGAGACAGAGATTCTTTTAGACAGGCTGTGATGAGTGTAACATTCTGTGGGGGGGATCTTGCTAGAGACAGAGATTCTTTTAGACAGGCTGTGATGAGTGTAACATTCTGTGGGAGATCTTGCTAGAGACAGAGATTCTTTTAGACAGGCTGTGATGAGTGTAACATTCTGTGGGAGATCTTGCTAGAGACAGAGATTCTTTTAGACAGGCTGTGATGAGTGTAACATTCTGTGGGGGGGATCTTGCTAGAGACAGAAATTCTTTTAGACAGGCTGTGATGAGTGTAACATTCTGTGGGGAGATCTTGCTAGAGACAGAGATTCTTTTAGACAGGCTGTGATGAGTGTAACATTCTGTGGGGAGATCTTGCTAGAGACAGAGATTCTTTTAGACAGGCTGTGATGAGTGTAACATTCTGTGGGGGGGATCTTGCTAGAGACAGAGATTCTTTTAGACAGGCTGTGATGAGTGTAACATTCTGTGGGGGGGATCTTGCTAGAGACAGAGATTCTTTTAGACAGGCTGTGATGAGTGTAACATTCTGTGGGGGGGATCTTGCTAGAGACAGAGATTCTTTTAGACAGACTGTGATGAGTGTAACATTCTGTGGGGGGGATCTTGCTAGAGACAGAGATTCTTTTAGACAGGCTGTGATGAGTGTAACATTCTGTGGGGGGGATCTTGCTAGAGACAGAGATTCTTTTAGACAGGCTGTGATGAGTGTAACATTCTGTGGGGGGGGGGGGATCTTGCTAGAGACAGAGATTCTTTTAGACAGGCTGTGATGAGTGTAACATTCTGTGGGGGGGATCTTGCTAGAGACAGAGATTCTTTTAGACAGGCTGTGATGAGTGTAACATTCTGTGGGGGGGATCTTGCTAGAGACAGAGATTCTTTTAGACAGGCTGTGATGAGTGTAACATTCTCTGTGGGGGGGGGGGATCTTGCTAGAGACAGAGATTCTTTTAGACAGGCTGTGATGAGTGTAACATTCTGTGGGGGGGATCTTGCTAGAGACAGAGATTCTTTTAGACAGGCTGTGATGAGTGTAACATTCTGTGGGGGGGATCTTGCTAGAGACAGAGATTCTTTTAGACAGACTGTGATGAGTGTAACATTCTGTGGGGGGGATCTTGCTAGAGACAGAGATTCTTTTAGACAGGCTGTGATGAGTGTGGGGGGGGATCTTGCTAGAGACAGAGATTCTTTTAGACAGGCTGTGATGAGTGTAACATTCTGTGGGGGGGGGATCTTGCTAGAGACAGAGATTCTTTTAGACAGGCTGTGATGAGTGTAACATTCTGTGGGGGGGATCTTGCTAGAGACAGAGATTCTTTTAGACAGGCTGTGATGAGTGTAACATTCTGTGGGGGGGATCTTGCTAGAGACAGAGATTCTTTTAGACAGGCTGTGATGAGTGTAACATTCTGTGGGGGAGATCTTGCTAGAGACAGAGATTCTTTTAGACAGGCTGTGATGAGTGTAACATTCTGTGGGGGGGATCTTGCTAGAGACAGAGATTCTTTTAGACAGGCTGTGATGAGTGTAACATTCTGGGGGGGGGGATCTTGCTAGAGACAGAGATTCTTTTAGACAGGCTGTGCTGTGATGAGTGTAACATTCTGTGGGGGGGGGGGATCTTGCTAGAGACAGAGATTCTTTTAGACAGGCTGTGATGAGTGTAACATTCTAAAAAGGATACCCAACCCTGTGCTATGGTGGGGACAGAAGCTGTCTTTCTTTGTTTCGATCCTTCAAAGAGATGAAAGGTTAATTTGGATGGTTCCACTGGCACGGGTGGTTGAGCAATTACGGATTTTAATTTGTTTGCAGTGATACCGGGGCCTTGGACTAACAACAACTACTACCCAACCCAATAATAATATTATAGTGAGAGCCTTCAGGTTCAATCCAACAAAAGAGGTCAACGCCTGGGAGTCACTTCCCCTAGAGTGTCAAGAAGCTAAAGGGCCAAAACACTTCCTTGATGGGGTTACTTCTGATTATCAGATTACCTCCAGCTTGGAAGCTCTGTATAAAGAGTTTCCTATTGGAAATCACTACCTGCTAGTAAAACAATGCATTTGTTGCATTCTGTACAAGTCCCCATACTTGTGAAAAATAGTGAATACTTTTAGTTGATTTTCTTTCAGTTCTGTGCTGGAACAAAAAGATCATGTTTCTCCTGACCAAACATAAAATCAATGTCCTCTTTTATTCTTTACCTGTAGAAATGATCTCAATTCATGACTACATAAGGAATGATATCGTCACAAAGTTGCAATATACTTGTTAGTATGGAAAGTATCCTGACATCTGTCAGCTCTCTGGTGCTACTCACTGGTATCAGTTTTTTTGCGATCAGAGTGCCCTGAAGAAGTGAAGCTACTGTAGGGACTCTCTGTTCAGTGATGTCATTAGAAATTGTTGCCTTTGTAGCCGAAACTGGCTTGCTTCGAGTTTGATATTTCAATCACAACACAATAGTGGCCCAGAATATTGTTGTTTTCACAGAGACTAGAATCGTTTAAACCATTTTTGTTGCTTTGTTGGTTTATAATGTTTTTCTAAGGGAACTGGTGTGAGGAAGCAACTGTGCAAAATTCTCTTTTCAATGAAAGTCATTCGGATCATTGCCTGTGCAGACCATGATTTTGGCCATGTCAAAAGGATTTACTAAATCTAAATAGCCACCCTCACGCCAAGTGGCGTATAGGGAATATGGTGTTAGTGACCATAAATTTTACAGGCCTTCAGCACATGATTTTTGCGGTAATGTGGTCGGTATTATGTCCGTGCCGCTTTACTTTCCCAGAAAAAAAATCCGGTACCCATTTAAGGCTGGGTGAACCCAGAGCCGTCGGTTGGGATCAAACCATACCTCTTGTCCTTTGTAATCCAGTTCACTAACCACTGAGCTATCACGGCTTCCGATTTACCGATATGTTTATGGAAATTTCTATGACATGAGATGGAGTAGAAATGGGGACTTGCTGACTGCAATGAAATTGATTCCATGGAAAGAATAGAATAACTAGAGTCAGTAATAAAAGGAAAGAGGTCAATCTATTTAGTGATAGTTAGGTCAACATGAACAAGAGGAATCTCTATTTTAGCAGTAGCTAGACCATTGAGAAGATCAGAGATCGATCTCTATTTTAGTAGTTAGAACATTGAGAAGATTAGAGATCGATCTTTATTTTAGCAGTAGTTAGACCGTTGAGAAGATCGGAGATCTATCTCTATTTTAGCAGTAGTTAGACCATTGAGGAGATCTGATATCAATCTCTATTTTAGTAGTTAGATCATTTAGAAGATCAGAGATCAATCTCTATTTTTTTAGTTAGATCATTGAGAAGATCAATCTCTATTTTAGCAGTAGTTAGATCATTGAGAAGATCGGATATTGATCTCTATTTTAGCAGTAGTTAGACCATTGAGAAGATCGGATATTGATCTCCATTTTAGTGGTTAGATCATTGAGAAGATTGGATATTGATCTCTATTTTAGTAGTTAGATCATTGAGAAGATCGGATATTGATCTCTATTTTAGTAGTTAGATCATTGAGAAGATCAGATATTGATCTCTATTTTAGCAGTAGTTAGCCCGTTGAGGAGATCGGATATCTGTTCTAGTAATGTGTATCAATCTTTGTTTTAGTAGTTACATCATTTAGAGATCGGAGATGAATCTCTATTTTAGAAAAAAGTTAGATCATTGAAAAAAAAATAGGAGATAGATCTCTCTTTTATCAGTGAACTAGAACATTCAGACCCTACTCCACTCTTCATGGTGCCTCTTGAAACAGACTAACCTGTCTAGTCAAGCCAAGTGAGTAGGGATTAGTTGCCTAAGGAAGGCAACCTGGCACTCAAAAATGCAGTGCTGAGCGTGGGTGTGCTGGCCAAAAGATGCAAATATCACAGTTCTACTGCAAACCACAACACAATGCATCTACACCCACTTAATGTCTTTCTAAGGAAGGATGAAGAAGAGGACAACCAATTCCTTTGGCACTCATTGGGTGATTGCAAAAACAAGAAAGAAAATAACGTTAGATGACAAACAATTAAAACAAATTAAGGAATTTAAATACATAGAGAGCCTAACGACAAGTGATAATTCACAAACAGCAGAAAGACTCAAGATGCAAAAAGCTTGTCAAATCATCAGACAGATATCACCCCTACTGTCCAATAAAGAAATAACTTTAGAGGTAAAATTGACACTCATCAAAACAATCCTTATTCCAACGTTGTGATACAAACATCACAGACCTGGGTGCTACACTCAAGCACAAAAAGAAAAATAACCACCTAGGAAACAGCCTGTGATGTAAGAACAGAACTCAGAATTGATGAACTAAGAAAAAATCTAGGATTAATTCACATAATTTAATACACAGAGAAACAACAGATAAAATGGTTTGCCCAAGCGACATGACAGACACAGGTTGTGACACAAGTTCACAATACGAGGACATCAGACTCAAGGGCTGACCACGAAAAAGATGAATTGACGGAATGTTGGAAACACTAAGAAACATAATAGCAGAAGCCAACAGAAGAGCAAAACACCACTTTATTGTATTTCCCCTCGAAAAAAGCGATGAAAGGCAAACAAGAAGGGAAAGAAAATGAAATAGAAGAAGATTGAGGTAAAAGTATGCATTCCTGTCTTAATTTTTCATTATTTGTTTTTATATCACACATCAAAATCTTCAGGAATTACAGCTTTTTGTGTTTAAGATAATATAAGATATCAACATACATCTGTATAAGGAAAGTTACATGCAAAATAAGCTGGAACAAAAAAAACAACAAAATATATAAATATAAAAAAAAGAAATATACTTATTGGTCCCTTGGTGATATTGGCTAATCCAACAGAATTTTTAAACACAGAACCAATACATAACATTTGTTGATTATTATATCTATATTATCACAATGCAGGCGAATTTAGTCTAAATTAAAACACTTGTAATGACAATTTATGGAAGATGTTGTCATTTTCTTTGTAATTCTAAAGAAGCAAAAATTAGCTGCGGCACTGTTTCAGAGGAAGGTGATACTCAGATGTGGAAGTTGGTCTTCCGAGTCAACATCCATTTGCCCAGGGCTGTCACAAGGCTCACCATTGTCACCAGTTCTATTTAACGTGTACACAATAACGATCACGGAACAACAGCTGGATGGGAGGGGAAGAACTATGACTTTTGCTGATGATATTCTGGTATATCGACAGGGAAGAGACAGACAGGGAATCGCCCCCACAATGCAAGACGAACTCGATCGCATTTCTTCCTGGTGTGGGGTTTCAGGTGCCTTGGTTAATCCTAATAAAGCATCAGTTTCATGGTTCTCCCTTAACAATCATATCGTTCATATGACCACACCTTAGTATGAATGGGAGCTGATGAGGTGACCAGGGACAAGTTGATGACATACCTTGGAGTTAAGTTTGATCGCAGCCTGTGTTTTCGGGACCACATCGACCATGTGATAACAAAATCCCGCAAAGGATTAGCCGCCTTGAAGGTCATGGCAGCTGCCAACATCGAGCAGAGGCTACTTACTCTTCTGTTCCAGGGATTAGTCCTCGCACCAATCGAATATGCCCTGGCAATTCTTACTGTCAGTACGACTCAAATTGATAGGCTGGAGAAAATACAAAATGAAGCCATGCGCATTATCCTTGCATGTATGAGGGACACTCCCTGTGTAGCAATGAGGTATCTTCTTGACTTTCCAACCATGGATGACAGAATCAAGATCTGGAGAGCACGAGCATACCTGAAGATTAGTACCGATACAGAGCATCCATTGCACCACGTGCTCAACACAGAGAAAGGTGCCAGGCTAAAAAGAGGCAAATCATGGGTGGGCCGAGCAGAAGATGTCATCAAACAGGTCTGTGGGCTTACCAATATCAGCGTTAGTGAGGAGTGGATACTGGTGCCTACGTCATTCAAGGGGACTTTCTCGTGTATTGTCACACTCGACAGAAAAAGTAGGGAACAGAACCCGGTCTGCGATAACACCGATGAGAAAGATGCAGTCATCTATACAGACGGATCTGTAAGACGACACCAAAGAAGTGCATGGGCATTTACAGCACGCTCTGCAGGCAGAATAGTCAAAGAAGACAGTGGTGCATAGGTCGTGACCATGAGTAGCATGACAATGGAGGCGATGGCAGTGACCAAGGCATTCAAATGGTTAGAGTCACAAGACTACACCCACGCATGTATACTGAGTGATTCGATGAGCATGATAAAAAAGTGGAGGCGGGCTTTGTACGCATGCAATGGGTAGAGTCGTTGCAGAAATCCAAAATACGTAAGGTCACCTTTGTCTATGTCCCTGGACATGCGGGAGTACGGGGAAATGAAAGAGCGGACAGGTTGGCTAGCTGCGCTGTCGTTGAGGACGGGCAACCGATGGATCGGGCGGACATCATCAATGCCCTCCGAGATGTGGGAAGAACACAGGACTTCGACAAACACAAATCCATGTGACTTCTTCGGATGATGGAAATGGGAGTTAAGTTGGGCACAGCCAGAAATGAGACACTTAGTGGCTGTGTAAGAAGACTTATCAACCAACATAGAACTGGAGTCGTCAGTCGCTGGACACTGAGGGAATTGCTGAGGAGGGGATCTGAGCATCTATGGACATGTTCGGAGTGCAATGATGATGACCAGCAAATAACCCAATAACTCAATAAGCAAAAATTAACAAAAAATCCATTTCTATCCTAATTTACAAAGGATTAAAGCATTTCAAAACGGTGGTATGCTAAGCATGTGACAAAAGAAAGTTCCCTGTAGAAACTTGTACTGAAAAGAATTGAACATAAAATATTTGAAAGTTAATGACAGGCATGTGGAGTGAGAAAAATACTGTTATCCATGCCAATTGAGTTGTAGTCTATGCTGGAACACCCCAGTCCAACAGAGTTGGACCTCAATTTACTTAATGGTTAATAAGACACACACAACAGCTGATGTATCTGTTCTTGATCTGGAATCAACAGAAAGGTAATATTAGTAAATCTTGCTCTGTGGAAAGATTGTTTTTCTAATTCATTATGATAAAATATAATACTGTTGTAATCAGAAATATCATTTTCAAATGAAAATCATCAACATTTGCATGAAGAAAACAAATCACCAAAATATTCTAATTAATTCATTCATGTCTTGTTCTTGTGGAGGATGACGGAGCTCTTACACATGTTCACATGCAAATGGCCATTAGATCGGATATAAGTTAAATAATTGTTATCAATACACTATTTACGCTGATCTGAATCAAATTGTTTAATCGCCTTGGTTCACACGGTAATAAATTCACACGGTAGTAATCACACAAGACTGTTCTAGTTTTTAACTGCAGTTCTCAAACGTTTACATTTTTCAGCAACAGTAAGAAAGTAGAGTGGATGGCTTATTACTTTTTGATGGATAGTTGGTTGGAGATGAATTTTTATTGGCTGGAACACTGTCATAACAAAACTACTCAATGACATATATAACACTGGACACATACCCAAAGATATACTAAAATCTATCTTTGTAGCCATACCAAAGAAGTCAGGCACCACTGATTGTGAAGACCATCACACTATTAGTCTCATGAACCATATGACGAAAATATTACTAAGAATCATCATGAGACGTATAAGAAACAAAATAAAACCAGAAATAAGTGAGGAACAATGTGGATTTGTGGAAGGAAAGGGCACCAATAATGAAATATACATCTTAAGAACATTGATAGAAAGATCTATCTAGGTAAAGAAAGATCTATATATGTGCTTTATAGACTACACAAAAGCATTTGACATAGTAAAGCATGTGGAAATAATCAATATGTTGGAGAAATTAAACATTGATGGCAAGGATCTGTGAATCATAAAAAACATGTACAGGCAACAAACAGCAGCCATACGAATTAACAACCAAACAGGACAATTTCAACTTATAAAACAAGGAGTCAGACAAGGATGTGTTCTGTCGCCGGATTTGTTTTCACTTTACAGCGAACATATTATGAGATCAATAGTAGACATAAAGGAATTGAAGTCAACAGTCACAACATAAATAATTTGCGATATGCGGATGACACAGTCCTAATAGCAGAGACAGAGAATGAACTACAAGAAATGATAGACATAATAATAAAAGAAAGCAACAAGAAAGGTCTCAGTCTGAATAATAAGAAAACAGAAGTAATGGTCATATCAAAGAAACAATCATCACCGGCATGCAGCATAAAAATAAACAGGACAAATTTGAAACAAGTGCAACGCGTCAAATACTTGGACACAATAATCACCTCGTATGGAAGCTGCACCACGGAAATAAAAAGCAAAATAGCTCAGGCCAAAATAGCATTTCAGAAAATGAAAAATATCTTATGCAACAAATCTATGTCAATAGAAATGAGAAAGAGAGTTCACCGGTGCTATATAGAACCAATTCTGACCTATGGAAGCGAATCATAGTCAGTAGACAAACAAATGAAAAGACGATTAGAGGCTACAGAGATGGGATTTCTCAGAAGAATGTTGAAAGTTCCCTGGACAGTTAAAACAACCAATGAGGAAGTTCTCAAAGAGGCCGACACAAAAAGGCAGCTCCTAAAAAACATCAGAAAGAAACAATCAACATTTTTCGGGCACATCATGAGAAGAGGAAAGTTGGAATACTTGGCTACAACTGGCAGAATAAAAGAAAAGAGAGATCGCGAACGACAAAAAGAGAAAATACTGGATAGCTTGGTGTCATGGCATGGAAAACAGTCAACAACAGAACTGATATGTTGCACTGTAGATAGAAGATTATGGAATGACATGATCGCCTGCGCCAACCGTATGGCACATGATGATGATGGAACACTGTCAATCATGGCAGCTTGATCTCAAAATAAGCCAGCAGGCTGGTACTAACAGTTGGAATAATCTGACCTCAAAAAAGAGCCTGTTAAAACTGGACACTGTACTAGAAACTCTGTTAAGCTTCAAATCACAAACTTGCCATCAACATTTCATATTGTTCTGTCTACAGCAAATAAAGACTTGATATCTGCTAACTGGTATCTAGAATCTGGAATTATAATCATGTTCTTTCTTTTCGAATGTAGCTAACAGATTTAAAAGATTCTTGTCCTGGAGCAAGTTCGATGAGTCTCGTTATTAAACTAATTTCACAGCATCAACTGGGCCTATGCCACGATGATACAGCGAAGTCAATTGGTCACAAAATAAATCATAACTTACAGTGTGGTAGTAATTCTCAATTTAATGTCATGGTACCAAATCACAAGAGGGAAGAAGCCATGGGTGATTTTGGAATAAAAATAATAACAAAAATATTAAATGATATCTACAGCAGCAGATATATACCAAACAACATGCTCAAATCAATATTCACTTAAACAGACAGCTGACTTCATGAGAGAGTCTGGAATCCTACTCTGATTGAGTCTTGATCACAGAGAGAGAGAGAGAGAGAGAGAGAGAGAGAGAGAGAAAGAGAGAAATCAATATTCATAGCTGTACCAAAAAAATTTAATGTGATGATCATAGCACAATAAGCCTTATGATTCACAGATCTATACCTATATTTTATAGATTTATACCGAATCATTTGACAAAGGAAAGCACCAAGAAATAATAATTTCTTTAAAAGGAAAAAACGTAGACAGCAAAGATCTAAGAATAATAAAGATCATGTACTGGCAACAAACAGCCACCATAAATACTGGAAATTGATTAGGAATGTTTCAACAAATAAAACAGGGTGTTAGGCAAGGTTGTATAGTGAGATTATTTTAAGATCTATAAGGGACATGCCTGGAATAACAATTAGAGGTCATAATATAAATAATCTAAGGTATACTGATGATCTAGTCTTAATGGTTAGGAGTGAAAATGAGTTACATGAAACGTTAGACATTATAATGAAGCTAGTAAAAGGACAGAAGTAATGGAAACAACAAAGAAAAAGACATAACCAAAATAAAGACAAATGCAATAATATTAAAACAGGTAAATGATGGAATGCTATACTTTCATTCACTTGAACATGCTAGAACATGCTATTCACCGACTCAGAAAACTAACTAGTAAAATTTTGTTGTTGTTAGAATCATCATCACAGCACACTGAACAAATCCACAGGTGCTCTGATATCCCCCTCAAGAAAATCTGAGAAGTATCCTGACTCACGCGCACGAACTTCGTAAAGGAGTCAAATAAGTGGGGGACTGGTTGGTATCGAGGCTAGACGCTGGGCTTGAGACAGAGAGGTTGTGGGTTCAAATTCTGCCTGCCCGGTTGGGATTTTTATTTATGATTTCTCTCTGTGGCAACCACCGCTAGTCTCAGCAGTGAGGCCTGGCTTGAAATATCAATTACTTATGGACGGAAAAAATATGAGTACCTCCGAAGACAGAGTTATCTGCCTGTGCGGCGACTCCTGTGCACACGGCTGCCAGGGAAAAAACAGATTAACACGCAAAATTCAGTTCCTAGTCTCTAGGGGACTTCGTCAGAGGCAAAAGCAAAGAAAAAAAATAGAAGAAGAAAAGTAAGTGCAGTTTGAAGTGATCAGATCAATGCAAATTAAAGCCATGCCATGTAATGAAACATCAATCACACCAACAAATTATTCAAAACAAAAATGGGAATGTGATAAAAATGTTCTATACCATCCACTCTTTTCTGGACTCTTATAGGTCTGGTAGTGAGACAGAAAATGTGGCCAGAACAAAAATAAAACTTGTTGCCAACATCAGGAGGAAACAATCATCATTTAACCATGTAACTGGAACAGCTGGTCGGATGTCAACAACAGATAAACATCTGTAGATAGAAACTTGTGGAGAGCACAGTTGTTTGTTACCGACACTTTAGTTAATTTACTCATTTGTGTCTTACTACGAAGGTAAAACACACATGCTGCTACTGGTGTGGTGGGTCCTCGGTAGCCTAGTTGGGATAACCACCCGACTAAGCTACCAACATTCGAACAACCTGTGTTCGATTCCCGCTGAAATCAATGTGAATTGTACTCGAGGTTGGAAAAAAAAATACCCCTGCGGTCGACCCAGCCACTGGCAGAAATGGGTAACAGGGTAGTACTCTAGGAAGGTAAGGAATGTCGCCTAGCATCATGAGTTCCAATGCTTGAAGCGACAACATCCAGAAGTCTCCGAACACTTCTGGATAGGTGGCCGAGCATATATGGGTGAAACGTGCGTGTTAAGATGCTGATTCAAGTCTTGTACTTTACCTTTACCTCTACGCTTGTACTATTATACATTCAAAGTGATCAGAAGAAGCTGTATTTAAAAAATTAAAAAACTTTTGTGGTTAAAAATCAAATATTGCATCCCCTGAAACTATCAAATTTGCTAACCTTTGATCTTTTTATTATGTTCTATTTTGTTCTGGTTTTTTTTACACATAAAGTTGTAACATACACTTTTGTTTATTCTCTCTATTTTACCATTATTTACATCACTAAGAAGGGAGATCTTTTATTTACCATTATTTACATCACTAAGAAGGGAGATCTTTTATTTACCATTATTTACATCACTAAGAAGGGAGATCTTTTATTTACCATTATTTACATCACTAAGAAGGGAGATCTTTTATTTACCATTATTTACATCACTAAGAAGGTAGATCTTTTATTTACCATTATTTATATCCCTTAGAAGGGAGATCTTTTATTTACCATTATTTACATCACTAAGAAGGGAGATCTTTTATTTACCATTATTTATATCCCTTAGAAGGGAGATCTTTTATTTACCATTATTTATATCCCTTAGAAGGGAGATCTTTTATTTACCATTGTTTACATCACTAAGAAGGGAGATCTTTTATTTACCATTATTTATATCCCTTAGAAGGGAGATCTTTTATTTACCATTATTTATATCCCTTAGAAGGGAGATCTTTTATTTACCATTATTTACATCACTAAGAAGGGAGATCTTTTATTTACCATTATTTACATCACTAAGAAGGGAGATCTTTTATTTACCATTATTTATATCCCTTAGAAGGGAGATCTTTTATTTACCATTATTTACATCACTAAGAAGGGAGATCTTTTATTTACCATTATTTATATCCCTTAGAAGGGAGATCTTTTATTTACCATTATTTATATCCCTTAGAAGGGAGATCTTTTATTTACCATTATTTACATCACTAAGAAGGGAGATCTTTTATTTACCATTATTTATATCCCTTAGAAGGGAGATCTTTTATTTACCATTATTTATATCCCTTAGAAGGGAGATCTCTCTATTATGGGGGCCCTCGGTAGTCGAGTTGGGAAAACCACCCAACTCGACTAACGTCCGGACAACCTGTGTTCGATTCCCACTGGGAGCAGTGTGAATTGTACTCGTGGTTGAGAAAAAAAAATACCCCCACGGTCGACCCAGCCGTTGGCAGAAATGGGTATCAGGGTATTACCCTGTGATGGTGAGGAATGTTGCTTCGCATCTGAGTTTCGATGTTTGAGGCGACACTATACAGAAATCACTGAACATTTCTAGATAGGCGGCCGAGCACATATGGGTGGAAGCTTGCATGCTAAGACGCCGGTTCAAGTCTCGTACTTTACCTTTACCTATCTCTCTATTTACCATTATTTATATCAATGAGAAGGGATCTCTCTATTTACCATTGTTTATATCATTGAGAAGGGATCTCTCTATTTACCATTATTTATATCAATGAGAAAGGATCTCTCTATTTACCATTATTTATATCAATGAGAAGGGATCTCTCTATTTACCATTATTTATATCAATGAGAAGGGATCTCTCTATTTACCATTATTTATATCAATGAGAAGGGATCTCTCTATTTACCATTATTTATATCAATGAAAAGGACCCTTTATCTTGTCAGACGGTTTAGTGGAGGGTTTTGTGTATTTTTTGTGGAAGTTTTGTTTTTGTCAAACAGCTTCTCTCATGACTGATTCTACCAATGTTTGACAAACACACATGGCCACAGAATGAACAAGTCAGGCCCACTGATCCACAGGATTTTCTATCTTTTTTCATGAGTCTTTTCTTTTCTATGTTTTGCCATAGTACAGCCTCAAATGCTGTTAAGTCATTTTTTAAATAAAGACTCTCTACGTCTTGCCAGATGTTCCCATTCATTTCTATGTTTTGCCATAGTACAGCCTCAAATGCTGTTAAGTCATTTTTTAAATAAAGACTCTCTACATCTTGCCAGATGTTCCCATTCATTTTCACAGATGGAAATGTCATTCAGAGATGATTTACAAATATCTCTATATTGAAGCTTAGGTCTGGCGATTTGTCTTTTTCCATGTATTAGTTCACCAGAATTCAAAACAAACGAGGAAATTAGAAAAATTGCCAATCAACCACTAATATCTTCAGTAATCAAGAAAATCACGATGGTCATATGTTGGACATGTGATGAGAAGAGATAATAACCGAATAACAAAGCAAGCCCTCATGTGGGAAACAACAGGTAAGAAGAAAAGAGGCGACCTAGAGAGACACTGAGAAGATCATTGATGAGAGAGGCAAGAGCAGCAGGAATCGGCTCCTTCAATGAGATAGAGTTGCTTGCACAGAACAGAGACAAATGGCGAGATTTTATAAAAGATCTTTACAAGGATTGAAAACTGTTAGAGTGAAAATTTGGATAGGAGAGGGAGTATCTGGGTCTACGCCCTATGAGCCGACTACGGCTTGAAAGGTCAATAGATAGATATTTCACAATATAGTATTTGCTTAGGAATGCGGTTTTCTTCCATTCGCTGGATGTACCCCAGCCATTTTAACGTTCAGCTTCTGAGCATTGACATGATTGTTATGGTCTTAGCACATTGCAGGACTGTTAAGTTGGTTAGTTTGTCCTGCCATTTGATATGCAATATTCTGCGAAAACATCACATATGGTCTTTTTTCATGATTTGAGTGTGTTGTCCAGGTTTCAGATTCATATAACAGTGTGCTAAGCACACAGATTTAATTACTATGTAACGTTATAAAGATGCAAAATAAATATTGTAAACGTTTAAAAATGTGAAACATTTATAAATATTTTATCCAATATACTGTCACCTCATTCTTTTGAAAAGAAAGAAACTGTAAATAAAATATATCATTTTGGGAATGTCTTGTTAGATTGAGACATCAATATCTAACACTAAAACTTGTATACATACCTGGTGCACAGGCTGTTGGGCTCACACCTGTAAAATTATGTAAGTAGAGACTAAAAAAAGCTATATCTTAGCAAAACATGCAAGTTAAGCACATCACATATAATGAAGAAAAAATATGAGATCAGTTGTTGAAAAGGTTAAGATATATCAAAATGTTTATAGCTGCAACAATGAGCATATCTACCACTTTTGTTTTGGTACTCAGTGAGATGAGTAATTGGCTTAATATAATATTCAATATGGCTTGGGAAGAAAGAAAAGTCCCAGACGATTGGCAAAAAGCTATCATTGTCCCTTTTTGAAAGAATAAAGGAAGCAAAAGGGAGTGTGAAATGTACAGAGGAATATCCCAATGAGTCAAGTTGGTAAAATGTATGCTAAAATATTGAAGAGGAGAGTAAGATACATAATAGAACCTCAATTAAGTAATAATCAATTCGGATTCAGAAAAGGCAAAAGCTGAACTGATGCTATATTTACATTGAGACAACTATGTGAAAAAACAATAGAATATGACAGAAACCTAAACATAGTGTTTATAGATCAGGAAAAAAGCGTTTGATCATGTGACAGGAACAAACTTTGGCAAACATTAGAAACCTACGGGGTAGCAGGACCATCATATATATGGACAAAATAAATCAGGAAACAACCAACAATAAGGAAAAATCAAATAATAACATAGAGGTAGAAAACTCCAACATCAACGAGCTACTCTTCGCAGATGACCAATGCCTAATATATGAGGATGAAAACCTGCTACAACAGCATTTAACATCGCTAATTTTATGGATTTTAATTCGTTTGCTGTGATACCGAGGCCTTCCATAACCAATAACCAATAACATCGCTAGATAAAAGCTGCACAAACTACAGTATGAAAATTAACACAGCAAAAACAGAGGTTATAAGAATAAGCAAATTAAGACACCCATTAAACATCAAGATCAAAGATAAAGAAATAAAACAAGTAGAGGAATTCAAGTATTTAGGCACAATGTTCACAGAAGATGGAAAACTAGACAAAGAAATTGACATGAGAATACAAAAAGCAAATGCTGTCACATACCAGCTTTCACCATTACTAAGACATCCAAACATTTCTATGCCAGCTAAACAACAAATGATAAATAGTATTTTTATACCAACTTTGTGCTATGAAAGTCAAACATGGACCCTTTCTAAATCACATTTAAGAAAGATCAATACATGTGAGATGCGATGCTTGCTAAAAGTAAAAAAACAACACAAGAAGAGATAGAATACCAAATGAAACCATAAGAAAAATAGTAGGAACAAAACCCTGCCAGGAATATATAGAACAACAACTTAAATGGTTTGGCCACCAAATGAATCTTTACCAATGAATCAGGGGCGTTCTTCTCGAGAATGCATGGAAAAAGACCAAGAGGTAGACCCAGAAGAAGATGGATAGATGCAGTGACAGAGACATGTAACAACAAAGGAAAGTCACTAGTTCAGACAGTTCGAGCAGCTCAAGAACAACAAATGATATAAACCACGACACCTTTTAGGTATCAGTGACAAGAGAAAAGAAGAAGATGGATAGATGCAGTGACAGAGACATGTAACAACAAAGGAAAGTCACTAGTTCAGACAGTTCGAGCAGCTCAAGAACAACAAATGATATAAACCACGACACCTTTTAGGTATCAGTGACAAGAGAAAAGAAGAAGATGGATAGATGCAGTGACAGAGACATGTAACAACAAAGGAAAGTCACTAGTTCAGACAGTTCGAGCAGCTCAAGAACAACAAATGATATAAACCACGACACCTTTTAGGTATCAGTGAAAGAGAAAAGAAGAGGAAGTAGAAGACTCAGTGAGAGTTCAGACGTCTGTTGAAAATAAAACAGCAATAAATGATCAAAACTAACTAGAATAAAGAAATAGTGAAAATAGAACACCATGGCAGGTCTTTACATACATAAGGAATAACTATTTAAGAAAGATTGTTCAATAATTTCTCTACCCTGGTTGTCTCGCTCTGACCATCTTTTGTGTTCCTTCAAAGTTACAACTTTTCATTATCTACTCTTGACAGGTGACTGTGTATGTGTTATGTCAATAGTTTATAGCATTGTATCACTAGTTTATGGCATTGTACCACTAGTTTATTGCATTGTACCACTAGTTTATGGCATTGTACCACTAGTTTATTGCATTGTATCATTAGTTTATTGCATTGTATCACTAGTTTATTGCATTGTACCACTAGTTTATTGCATTGTATCACTAGTTTATGGCATTGTACCACTAGTTTATGGCATTGTACCACTAGTTTATTGCATTGTATCATTAGTTTATTGCATTGTATCACTAGTTTATTGCATTGTACCACTAGTTTATGGCATTGTATCACTAGTTTATGGCATTGTACCACTAGTTTATTGCATTGTATCATTAGTTTATGGCATTGTATCACTAATTTATGGCATTGTATCACTAGTTTATGGCATTGTATCACTAGTTTATGGCATTGTATCACTAGTTTATGGCATTGCATCACTAGTTTATGGCATTGTATCACTAGTTTATGGCATTGTATCACTAGTTTATTGCATTGTATCACTTGTTTATGGCATTGTATCACTAGTTTATAGCATTGTATCACTAGTTTATGGCATTGTATCACTAGTTTATGGCATTGTATCACTAGTTTATAGCATTGTATCACTAGTTTATAGCATTGTATCACTAGTTTATAGCATTGTATCACTAGTTTATGGCATTGTATCACTAGTTTATGGCATTGTATCACTAGTTTATGGCATTGTATCACTAGTTTATGGCATTGTATCACTAGTTTATAGCATTGTATCACTAGTTTATTGCATTGTATCACTAGTTTATGGCATTGTATCACTAGTTTATAGCATTGTATCACTAGTTTATTGCATTGTATCACTAGTTTATGGCATTGTATCACTAGTTTATGGCAATATCTGTATCTTTTGGCCTGAATCATTTGTCTTTGGCATGAATTCTTTTGATATACTGGGCTGCCTTTCCTTTTTGATTCCTACTCACTTGGCCAGATTGGTTGGTCTTGCTTGCGTTCGCTCGATGACTAAAGGAGTGTACCTCTTCATCATCCACCCTTAAAAGGACGTTAAGTGGGCATGTCTGTGTAGTGTTGTGGTTTGAAGTATAATTGTGATATTTGTGCCTTTCGGCCCAACACATCTGACTTCAGCATGTAATTTTTGAGTACTAGGTTGTCTTCCATCTTTGATCCCTACTCGCTTGGCCAGACTAGAGAGGTTAGTCTGTTACTAGAGACACCACGGAGAGGTGGAGCAAGGACTGGATGGTTCTGGTTCACTAATCCTGGCACAAGCCATCAGCTGTGGGTCGCTGACAACTTCCAGCTCTGGTGCTGTGAGGTGCACCTTCACCTCTATTGGTTGTTTCCAGAGGCACAGCTGGAAGGTAGAGAGGGTCTGGATTAGCTCTGTTCATCTATCGATGTACGCAACCAGTTATGAATTGCTCACTGTTTTCACAGGCATGGCTGGAAGGTGGAGTAAGGCCTGAATTGGCTCTGTTCACCTATCAATGTACGCAGCCAGCTATGAATCACTGACAGCCCAGGTGCTAGTGGACATCCTTGTTCCCTATCAATCTTGATCAACTGTCTGCAATCTGATGCCAACATTATTTTTAAAAGATATATTTCTAACCAAATAATATGTTCAGAAGGAACGTGTGACTACTTACCGCCACTAGTAACTGAGTTTGCCCCTGTAGAAATAATAAATAAATATAAATATTCAGTCTATTAATATCATTTGCTTTTCTGTAAAATTAGTTTTTAGTTTTTGACTCCAGCAAAGCTGAAATGCTAATGTTCTATTTGCAACTTGTCTCTGCCACTAAAGCAGCAAAACATTTTCCTGGCAAAGTTCATGAATCCAACAATATCATATGTACACCACATGGTCCAAGTTCATGAATTCAACAATATCATGTGTACACCACATGGTCCAAGTTCATGAATTCAACAATATCATGTGTACACCACATGGTCCAATTCATGTGTACACCACATGGTCCAAGTTCATGAATTCAACAATATCATGTGTACACCACATAGTCCAAGTTCATGAATCCAACAATATCATGTGTACACCACATACTACTACTACTGGCTAACAATGTCCATAATGTTTGACTGAGAATATGCTTGACTGATGTGTCATTTTTCAATTAATAAAATTTCACTGCAAACATTCTAATTTTCTTACTCTCCTTTGTACACTTTATTAGTGGACTGTGCCTCAGGACTGTGGCTATCTTGGTCATGTTATTACAAATGATGGAACGTACAGACACAAATAAATAAAAGAATAGGAATGGCTTAAAAAGTTGTTAACAAAATGAAATGCATACTACTCAAGACAAAGCAAATAACATCAGAACTGATATTAAGAAAAATAAAGTGTTATATGATGTCTACTAAAGTGTTATATGATGTCTACTCAACATTCTTGTATCAGCAGAAACATGGGACACTAAATAAGAAAACAGAAGAAAATTGAAGCTTTTGAAATGTGGATTTATTGAAGAATGGGGTGGACAGGGAAGAAAACTAATTGTAAATTGTTGAAAGAGGTGAAAATAACGAAAAAAAAATCTCATACAATTCAAATACAAGACATGAAATTCTTTTGATACATAAAGAGACACAATAAGTAAGTACTCAACTGAAAGTCAACTTGGAGAGGGGAAAAAAGTAAACATAGCAGAGACAAAGAGTAAAGGCATCCAAATGTGGTTAGGAGAACCTATGACTGTGTCCACCAGGGTAAAAGACAGTGAAATGGTGATCTATTGTAGCCAAACCTCAATATGAAATGGCACAAGAAGATGATGGTGCATTGTGTTTTGGTTCCTTCCTTAGTTCCTTTTTTGGTTCCTTCCTTAGTTCCTTTTTTGTTTCCTTCCAATCTTCAGCATATATTTATTTTGAACTGCATCTGGTTTTTTCTTTCACTTCAGGCAAGACAGCGGTTGTAGTAATAGTTTTCACTCCTAGGAAAGCAACTGTCAAACTAACGAGTCTCCTACCTTGATGTTTGTCAAGGTGTTTTGTTCCTTAGTTAGATTGTAAGTCTGGACTCATGCTCCTGCAAGGAATTTTAGATTGAGAAGTTCTGTCTTTAGCTTGTCTCTGGACTAATGCTACTGCTGCAAGGAATTTTTGATTGCAAAATTTTATCTTGAGCTTGTCTCTGGACTAATGCTCTGCAAGGAATTTAGACTAAGAAGTTTTGTCTTCAGCCTTTGCTTTACCAGATACAATTCCAGTTTTCCATTTACCCAACTACTACTCCTCTACATCGTCTATTCTTAAAAATTAAAAACTTTAAACGAGCATAGAGCAATTGGGAGGGGGGGGGGTGTGAGAGAGAGAAAATATACCAGACAACTTAGCAAAATGCTTTGGTAGACAGGCAACAACAAAACAGATAAACAGCTGTAGAGAATGAAAAAGTTTTAGAGAGACATGGTAACCTATGCCTGCAAGTACAGTACTTGATGATGAGAGTTGTGTTGTGATTTGCAACATGATGCAATATCTGAACTTTTGGTCGAAGAATACAATTCAATCTATTTATTTTTGGTTATTTTGGTTATGGAAGGGCCCGGTATCACTGCAAACGAATTAAAATCCATAATTGCTCAACCGCCCGTGCCAGCGTAATCATCAGAATTAATATCTCATCTCCCAAACAAAGAAAGGTAACTGTAGTCCCCATCATAGCAGTCTCAGCATGCGCCAAAAGACATAAGGCGAAACCGCGCAGAAAGTGAACACAGCCAACTGTTCCCTGTCATACGATATCATCATTCATCATAAACAATTGGAATATCGAAACATGATCAAAACGGATGAGACACACAGCTCACGGTGTGCACAGAGCACTTAACTCAGTAGCTCCTGCAACAAGCCGGACTTGGAATATGAGGAAACTGCAACAAGGGACACTTTTCATGCATAGCTTTCAATTGTTCCCACCACCTATCCACAATATACCGGATTAACAACATAATTGTATACTGGTAATAGGAGGAGATAGATAGAGGGAGGGAGGAACATAGAGAGAGAGAGAGACACGCACACACACAGAAAGAGAGGGAGGGGAGAGAGACATGGAGAGGGTGGGAAACACAAACACACACACACAAAGAGATGGGCGGAGAGAGTGAGGAAGGGAGGAGAGAGAGGAGGAAGGGAGGAGAGAGAGAGAGGAAGAGAGGAATGGAGAGACAAAAAGAGGGAAGTACAGTGAGAGGGAAGGAGAGACAGAGAGGGAGGGTGGGAGAGATACAGATAGACACAGGAGGGTGGGAAAGAGTTATAGACAGAGAGAAGAGGAGGGTGAGACAGAGAGAGGAGGAGGGAGAGAAAGAGTGAGGAAGATGGAGAGACAAAGAGAGGAGAGAGACAGAGAGAGGAGGATGGAGAGACAGAGTGAGGAGGATGGAGAGACAGAGAGAGGAGAGAGACAGAGAGAGGAGGAGGGAGAGACAGAGAGAGGGAAGGAAGAGACAAAGAGAGGGGGGGGGGAATTCAATCTAAAGACAAGGACTAATCAGACCTCTATTTATTTTTCTCTACTGCCTATGCTGGGCAGGAGAAAAGGTTAAACAGTTTTCACTTGCATTGCCTTCACAAGATTATGAACATCAAATGGCAGGACAAAGTAACTATGTCTTGCAACGAGTTAAATTCCCATCATTCATGGCAACACTTAGGAGTAGGAGACTAAGGTGGCTGGGCATGTAAGAAGAATGGCAAACAATCGTATTCCCCAAAAATTAATGTATAGCAAACTTAGGGCCGGAAAGAGACTAAAAGACAGATCAGTGTTGAGATATAAGGATGTTTGTAGGGATTCCTTGAGTGAATTCTCTATCAGTAAAAGAAATTGGGAAAGTATGGCATCAGATCAAAACACATGGAAAACCCAAAAAAAAATGGCACAGCATCATTTGAGGAAATGATTCTGTCAAAATCAGAAGACAAAAGGCGCAGGAGAGAGGAGATGAAATTCAGCACTATAACTGCAACTTGTTTATTTTGAGGTCAAATCTGTCTATCCAATATTGGAAGATTCAGCCACGAGAGAAGCTACGAACCATCTGTTAAGACACCAAGGTCCATATATACTTGTATACATATATATCACAGGTTGTATGTCTATAACATGAATTCTCACAAGAATATAAGCTATATACTCACTTGTGTATAGCGAGCATTCCTGACTGTTGTCAATTATCAGGCCCTTCTGAGTTGTGGGATCTGCTGTTGTCATGATGCATAAAACTGATCCCTCATTTTGATCACAAATTTCAAAGCTAGCACATGACGGCAGTCCATCACCAGTGCCACAAAGTCGGGCACACACACTGGGATCACTGACCTGTATACTGACGTCATTATGGCCTTCAAGTATCTTGTTATCACGCCGAATAAAATCAAACAGATGATTTCCTTAAAAAAAAGAGTAAAAGAAAATCATGTGCAACATTTGATGCATTATGATGTAACAATGCACAAGAAGCACATTTTATTTTATTAACAGCAACCAGTTCTATGAAAATTAAGTTACTTATACTTTTATTTTCCTTGTCTTTATGTTATTTAGCAACCAGTTTACACACATTCATGCACACAAGGTGAAATTCAATAGAACCAGAATTGTTTGTTTACTGAGTAGTTATTGAGTACTTATTGAGTAGTTATTGAGTAGTTATTGAGTAGTTATTGAGTAGTTATTGAGTAGTTACTGAGTAGTTATTGAGTAGTTATTGAGTAGTTATTGAGTAGTTATTGAGTAGTTATTGAGTAGTTATTGAGTAGTTATTGAGTAGTTATTGAGTAGTTATTGAGTAGTTATTGAGTAGTTATTGCAATGACTGAAATAATTGCTTATCATTGTTCAACATACTCTCTCTACAGTTCAGTACACTTATGACAAGGATGTAGATACCACAGTTCAGTACACTTATGACAAGGATGTAGATACCACAGTTCAGTACACTTATGACAAGGATGTAGATACCACAGTTCAGTACACTTATGACAAGGATGTAGATACCACAGTTCAGTACACTTATGACAAGGATGTAGATACCACAGTTCAGTACACTTATGACAAGGATGTAGATACCACAGTTCAGTACACTTATGACAAGGATGTAGATACCACAGTTCAGTACACTTATGACAAGCATGTAGATACCACAGTTCAGTACACTTATGACAAGCATGTAGATACCATAGTTCAGTACACTTATGACAAGCATGTAGATACCATAGTTCAGTACACTTATGACAAGCATGTAGATACCATAGTTCAGTACACTTATGACAAGGATGTAGATACCACAGTTCAGTACACTTATGACAAGGATGTAGATACCACAGTTCAGTACACTTATGACAAGCATGTAGATACCACAGTTCAGTACACTTATGACAAGGATGTAGATACCACAGTTCAGTACACTTATGACAAGCATGTAGATACCATAGTTCAGTACACTTATGACAAGGATGTAGATACCACAGTTCAGTACACTTATGACAAGGATGTAGATACCATAGTTCAGTACACTTATGACAAGGATGTAGATACCACAGTTCAGTACACTTATGACAAGCATGTAGATACCACAGTTCAGTACACTTATGACAAGCATGTAGATACCATAGTTCAGTACACTTATGACAAGCATGTAGATACCATAGTTCAGTACACTTATGACAAGCATGTAGATACCACAGTTCAGTACACTTATGACAAGGATGTAGATACCACAGTTCAGTACACTTATGACAAGGATGTAGATACCA
The DNA here is from genome assembly GCA_032433765.1 of Megaustenia siamemsis. NCBI lineage: Eukaryota > Metazoa > Mollusca > Gastropoda > Stylommatophora > Ariophantidae > Megaustenia > Megaustenia siamemsis. The sequence continues at coordinate 55,889,191 of JAVIAB010000160.1, read as the reverse complement.
CAGTTCAGTACACTTATGACAAGCATGTAGATACCATAGTTCAGTACACTTATGACAAGGATGTAGATACCACAGTTCAGTACACTTATGACAAGCATGTAGATACCACAGTTCAGTACACTTATGACAAGCATGTAGATACCACAGTTCAGTACACTTATGACAAGCATGTAGATACCATAGTTCAGTACACTTATGACAAGCATGTAGATACCACAGTTCAGTACACTTATGACAAGCATGTAGATACCACAGTTCAGTGCACTTATGACAAGCACGTAAATACCACAGTTCAGTACACTTATGACAAGCATGTAAATACCACAGTTCAGTACACTTATGACAAGCATGTAGATACCATAGTTCAGTACACTTATGACAAGGATGTAGATACCATGGTTCAGTACACTTGTGACAAGCATGTAGATACCATAGTTCAGTGCACTTTTGACAAGGATGTAGATACCACAGTTCAGTACACTTATGACAAGCATGTAGATACCATAGTTCAGTACACTTATGACAAGCATGTAGATACCATAGTTCAGTACACTTATGACAAGCATGTAGATACCACAGTTCAGTACACTTATGACAAGCATGTAGATACCACAGTTCAGTGCACTTATGACAAGCATGTAAATACCACAGTTCAGTGCACTTATGACAAGCATGTAAATACCACAGTTCAGTACACTTATGACAAGCATGTAGATACCATAGTTCAGTACACTTATGACAAGGATGTAGATACCATGGTTCAGTACACTTGTGACAAGCATGTAGATACCATAGTTCAGTGCACTTTTGACAAGGATGTAGATACCACAGTTCAGTACACTTATGACAAGCATGTAGATACCATAGTTCAGTACACTTATGACAAGCATGTAGATACCATAGTTCAGTACACTTATGACAAGCATGTAGATACCATAGTTCAGTGCACTTTTGACAAGCATGTAGATACCATAGTTCAGTACACTTATGACAAGGATGTAGATACCATGGTTCAGTACACTTGTGACAAGCATGTAGATACCATAGTTCAGTGCACTTTTGACAAGGATGTAGATACCACAGTTCAGTACACTTATGACAAGCATGTAGATACCACAGTTCAGTACACTTATGACAATCATGTAGATACCACAGTTCAGTACACTTATGACAAGCATGTAGATACCATAGTTCAGTACACTTATGACAAGCATGTAGATACCACAGTTCAGTACACTTATGACAAGCATGTAGATACCACAGTTCAGTACACTTATGACAAGCATGTAGATACCACAGTTCAGTGCACTTATGACAAGCATGTAGATACCACAGTTCAGTACACTTATGACAAGCATGTAGATACCACAGTTCAGTGCACTTATGACAAGCATGTAGATACCACAGTTCAGTACACTTATGACAAGCATGTAGATACCACAGTTCAGTACACTTATGACAAGCATGTAGATACCACAGTTCAGTACACTTATGACAAGCATGTAGATACCACAGTTCAGTACACTTATGACAAGCATGTAGATACCACAGTTCAGTGCACTTATGACAAGCATGTAGATACCACAGTTCAGTACACTTATGACAAGCATGTAGATACCACAGTTCAGTGCACTTATGACAAGCATGTAGATACCACAGTTCAGTACACTTATGACAAGCATGTAGATACCACAGTTCAGTACACTTATGACAAGCATGTAGATACCACAGTTCAGTACACTTATGACAAGCATGTAGATACCACAGTTCAGTACACTTATGACAAGCATGTAGATACCACAGTTCAGTACACTTATGACAAGCATGTAGATACCACAGTTCAGTACACTTATGACAAGCATGTAGATACCACAGTTCAGTACACTTATGACAAGCATGTAGATACCACAGTTCAGTACACTTATGACAAGCATATGGATACCACAGTTCAGTACACTTATGACAAGCATATGGATACCACAGTTCAGTACACTTATGACAAGCATGTAGATACCACAGTTCAGTACACTTATGACAAGGATGTAGATACCACAGTTCAGTGCACTTATGACAAGGATGTAGATACCACAGTTCAGTACTCAGTACACTTATGACAAGGATGTAGATACCACAGTTCATTACACTTATGACAAGGATGTAGATACCATAGTTCAGTACACTTTTGACAAGGATGTAGATACCACAGTTCAGTACACTTATGATAAGGATGTAGATACCACAGTTCAGTACTCAGTACACTTATGACAAGGATGTAGATACCACATTTCATTACACTTATGACAAGGATGTAGATACCATAGCTCAGTGCACTTGTGACAAGCACTTGTCAAGCATGTGGATACCATAGGAAATAAATTCTTTCAGATGGACATACAGCCACACATGCACCACTGTTTGGATGGGTGCGCATGCACGCTATTGCCAGAATAGCTGGACCAAAATAGCATTTCAGAAAATGAAAAGTATCTTATGTAACAAATCTATGTCAATAGAAGTGAGAAAGAGAGTTCATCGGTGCTATATAGAACCAATTCTGACCCATGGAAGCGAATCATGGACAGTAGACAAACAAATGAAAAGACAATTAGAGGCCACAGGGAAGGGATTTCTTAGAAGAATGTTGAAAGTTCCCTGGACAGCTAAAAAGACCACTGAGGAAACTCTCAAAGAGGCCAACACAAAAAGGGCCTAGAAACATCATAGCTTCTAAGATCAGGTATGTTATAATTTTCTCAAATTATAGGATGAAATTATAGAGTTCTGGTTAACGTTTTTTTAATGGAAAAAAATGTATATATACACATGTATTTATATATCTAGCAATATACCCAAGCTTCTCTATGTAATTTAAGTACTTTTAAACCCATGTAATGCCCGTGCGCTGCCGGGGCCCGAAAGGGGAGTAAAGAATAGCGGCGCTGTACCCTACCAGGCATGTTCGTAAGAGGTGAGAAAGGAGGGTTGGGCATGGGACTGGCTATCCCATACTGTAAAAAAATAAGCCAAAAAAACTTCACAAACATGGACAAGTCAAAGAAAGATAAAGTTAATCCGCCATCCAGGAAAGAGAAGGGCTCTCTGTCTAAGAGATGTATGAAGCAAGCCGGAGAAAGCCATAAGGAGTCCGGGTTGCCGACTCACCCTTTGTCTACCAGGAAATCCTCCAGAATTGGCACCTGGAATGTACGTACTCTAAACAAACAGGGAAAAGCTGCACAGGTAGCAGCAGAAATGACAAACTACATGATAGATATTCTGGGAATGTGTGAAACAAGATGGCTAGGAACGGAAAGAATAAAACTAAATACAGGAGAGATGATTTTATCATCAGGACACCAGGAACCTGGAGCACAACATAGTGAAGGGGTAGCTATAATGTTATCAAGGAATGCCCAGAAGACACTAATAGAATGGGAAGCAGTAGGACCGAGACTAATGAGAGCAACATTTAAAACAACCAAAAACAAAATAAAATTACACATTATCCAATGCTATGCACCAACCAACGATGAGGATGATTTAGTAAAAGATGATTTCTATAAACAGCTACAATGTCAGATGGATGTAAGATGAGCCAAGGATATTATAATCTTTTTGGGAGACCTAAATGCTAAAGTAGGATCAGACAACAGAGGCTTCGAAGAGATTATGGGAAAACATGAACTTGGAGATATAAACGAGAATAGAGAGATATTTGTGAATTTCTGCGCCCTTAATTAAGTGAGCCTAGGAGGAACAATATTCCAACATAAAAGAATACTACACAAAGCTACATGGGTGTCACCAGATCATAGAACGGAAAATCAAATTGATCACATATGTATTAATAATAAGTTTAAGTCATCCTTACAGGATGTAAAAGTATATAGAGGGGCAGATGTAGCTTCTGATCATCATCTTCTGATAGCAAAACTTAAACTAAAAAGGTATACTACAACGAATAAGGGCAGAAAGTATTTCAATGTAGGGTTTCTTAAAGAACAAGGAATTAAAGATAAATTCGCAGTCACAATATCAAACAAATACCAAGTCCTCCAACAACTAGAAAATACAATAAATATAGAAGATCATTGGAAACAGGTAAAAGATATATGGAAAGAGACATGCGAAGAAACACTAGGGAAAAGAGAACGCCAGAATAAAGCATGGATGAGAGCAGAGACTCTGGATAAAATTAAAGAAAGAAAGAACAAGAAAGCAGATATAAAAGCAAAATGAGAAGTAATAAAGCCAAGACACAGGAAGCTTACACAGAGATGAACAAAGAAGTGAGAAGATGCATTAAAAGGGATAAGATGAAATATCTAGATGAATTAGCTAAAGAGGCAGAAGAAGCAGCAAATAAAGGGAATATGAAAGAACTGTACAACAGCACAAAGAAATTAAGTGGAAAATACAAACAGATCAATGCCTTTATTAAAGATAAGAAAGGAAATCTGCTTAGTAATATAAGGGAACAAATGGAGAGATGGAAAGAGCACTTTGAAGAACTTTTGAACAGACCCGACCCAAATAACCCTCCAGATATATTACCAGCAGAAGAGGAGTTACATATTAACTGTGGAAAACCAAGCAAAGCAGAAATAATGAAAGCCATCAAACTAGCTATTAAAAAATGATAAAGCCACAGGACCAGATGAAATTCCTTCAGAAGCCATCAAAGCAGATATTAACACCTCTACCAAGATGTTACATAATCTATTAGATAAAATTTTGGAGAGGGAAGAAATACCTAAAGACTGGAAAGAAGATTATATGATCAAACTACCAAAGAAAGGAAGTTTACAGGAGTGCACAAATTATAGGGGAATTATGCTACTATCTTCTTTGTGGAAAATTCTGGAGCAATATGGTTTACCATAAAAAATCATAAATATTATCAAAGACATGTATGATGGTTACACATGTGCAGTTCGAACAGAGGAAGGACTGAGCGAATGTTTCCCAATAGAAACTGGTGTTAAACAAGGATGTATTTTATCGCCCTTGTTATTTGGAATTGTTATGGACTTCATAATGAAGAAATGCTGCACTGGTAATAAAGGCATCGAATGGATACAAGGAAACCATTTGGAGGACCTCGACTTTGCTGATGACATAGTTCTCATCAGCAGTCAGATAAAAACGATGCAGGAAAACACAAATGAACTATCATCAATAGCCAGCAAAATTGGGCTTGAGGTCAATCATGAAAAGACTAAAGTCATGAAAAGTTTAATTCCAACAAGTGACAAAATATACATGGAAAACAAACCAGTAGAAGAGATCGATCACTTTATCTATCTTGGAAGTCACATTGATCGAGAAGGGGATACGAGCAAAGAAATTAGAATCAGAATGGCTAAAGCAGCAATGTCTTTCAGAAGCCTTGAAAAGTTGTGGAAATAAAAACTCATCAGCACAAACACAAAACTTAGGCTATTCAAATCAAATGTACTATCAAACCTTACGTATGCGTGTGAAAGCTGGAAAACAACAAGAGATATAGAAACAAAGTTGAACGCATTCGAAAATAAATGTCTAAGGAAAATACTTGGTATAGAATGGAACGAATTAAAAACAAACGAGGAAATTAGAGAAATCGCCAATCAACCACTAATATCTTCAGTAATAAAGAAAAGACGATGGTCATACGTTGGACATGTGATGAGAAGAGATAATAATCGAATAGCAAAGCAAGCCCTCATATGGGAAACAACAGGTAAAAGAAAAAGAGGAAGACCCAGGGAGACACTGAGAAGAACATTGATGAGAGAGGCAAGAGCAGCAGGAATCGGCTCCCTCAATGAGATAGAACTGCTTGCACAGAACAGAGACAGATGGCGAGATTTGATAAAATATCTTTAAAAGAAAACTGCTAGAACAAAAAATTCATATAGGAGAAGGTGTATCTTGGTCTACGCCCTATGGGCCGTATACAGTTCGAAAGGTCAATAGATAGATAGATGCTACTATCAGTGCCAGGAAAAATATTAAGCAGAATCATTCTGTAGAGACTAAAAGAGGCCATAGAGAAACATTTGAGAGATGAACAAGCAGGTTTTAGGAAGAACAAATCATGTGCTGATCAAATAACTACTCTACGTATCATAGTTGAACAAAGTTTAGAACTAAAATCCCCACTTTATATGGGATTCATAGATTACGAAAAGGCATTTGATAGTTTAGACAGATGAATGCTTTGGAAGTTGCTGAGTCATTATGGAATCCCCATAAAGTTTATTAACCTGACAAAAACAATGTAGGAAGGAACGAAATGTAGTGTGGTGCATGAAGGACAGCTTACAGAAGCATTTGAAATAAGAACAGGAGTAAGGCAGGGATGTCTTCTGTCTCCATTTCTCTTTCTACTGGCCATAGATTGGATTATGAAAATAACTCAAAACAACAGAAATGGAATCCAGTGATCACTGACCAAACAATTTGATGATTTAGACTTTCCTGATGACATAGCTCTCCTATCACACAACCATCAACAGATGCAGGATAAAATGAGCATACTTGATGAGAGATCACAACAGCTAGGACTGAAGATTAATAGAGATAAGACCAAAATTATGAGAATTAATACAGTTGGCAATAACCAAATAAAACTAGGAGAAATAGCTCTACTAAATGTACAATCTTACATATATCTTGGCAGTAATATAGATAAAGATGGAGGAACAGAAAATGATACCAAAACAAGGATATCAAAAGCAAGAGGAGCTTTCATTGCACTGGGAAACATGGAAATCCAAAGAAATTAGGTTAAATATAAAAATAAACATTTTCAACTCAAATGTTAAGTCGGTCCTATTATATGACTGTGAAACATGGAGAACAACAAAACTGACAATCACGAAGATGCATTAATAGATGCTTACGCAGAATAAAAGGATGGAAATGGCAGGACAAAATCACTAACATAGAATTATGAAAATGTACCAGTCAAATACCAGTGGATAAAGAGATACAACGAAGATGATGGCGCTAGATAGGACACACACTACGGAAGCCAACTGAGAGTATTACACAACAGGCCCTTTTTTGGAATCCCCAGGGGAAAAGACAAAGAGGAAGACCATAGAATTCTTGGAGAAGACAGATAGAAGCAGATATGAAGATGATAGGGAAGACATGGAATGATCTTAAAAGAATGGCAAAAAACAGAACGACTTGGAAAGTGTTTGTTGAAGACCTATGCTCCAATGGGAGCTAAAAAGGTAGAAGAAGAAGAAACCCATGTACAATAAGTATCTTGGGAGCCGCAATAACTCAGTGGTTAGTGAACTGGACTACTAAGGACAAGAGGTTGGGTTCGATCCTGATCGGTGGCTTCCAGGTTCACCCAGTTTTAAATGTGTACCGGATTTTTTCTGGGAAAGTAAAGCGACATGGGCATAATATCAATCACATTACCCCAAAAATCATGTGCTGAAGTTCTGTAAAAATTATGGTCTTTAACACCATATTCCCTATACGCCACTAGGCGTGGTGGGGCTCTTTACTTTACTTACAATAAGCATCTTACAAAGTGAATAATAAATAATTAAAAAAGCTAACAAAATAAATGTGAAAACACATAATTTATCCATTTTTGATGTAATGATCGACTTATATAAATGACTATATATAAGAAACACTTGAAAGACTAAGTGAAGAATGCTGCAATTTCTACGTTAAGTGAATACAAATTTGTAATCTTGCCAGAAAGGGTAACACATGAAAGTAGAAGTGATTCCACAATTTAACACATTCCATACCAAGGGGTTTAACATGGTGCAGCTGTTTTTCAGAATTACAAAAAATGTAGAATAGCAATAACATTAATTAAAACTGATTTAAAACACACATTCTGTTGGAACAATTTGTTCACAAAGTCAGAAAAGCTGGTAATAAAAGAATTACAAGGTTTTAACAGAAACAATTGTAAAAACATTGATAAATTAAAAGCCACAAATCGCTGCTTTTGGGCTTGGTGCGTCGGTTTTGAAAGCTGCAATTTGCAGCTCAAATCTAGAACATTTGGAGTTGTCTTCTTACAACCTATCAAGCATTGATTCAGAAAAAAAGCTACTTTTCAACTAAACAAATTAAGCTGAATATTGCTGAGCAAAATTACATTTAATTAAATTATACACACAGCAATTCTTAGCAGTGAAGAAAATGTTAAAGCAAGCAAAGAAAGAGTTGATCACAATTACAAACAATATGCTCAAAACCAACCTCCCTTCAACCAATAAAGTATTGATTCAGGAAAAAAGCAAATGTATACACATAAATACACACACATCTCAATATTTCTGAGCACTATAGTAATACTGAATGTAAATAAATAAAGATTAAAAAACAAGAAAAGAATATCATCTTTGAAAACCTATGTAGTATCTGAATAATTTTATGTAAGAAATTTAAACGAGTGTCCAGTTTTCTTATGCAAAGGGAATGGCCTGTAAATCTATTGAAACACTCTACGAGTTATCTCTATACAGAGATGCTGTACATGTATTATGACCCTTCATAGAATCACATTTAGAAGAATCCACCACAACACCAAGAACGCGGAAGGGAAAAAGACTCTCAAAATTTAAGCTTTTAATGTTATGTGGTCTGGTGAAGCTAATGAGAGATTTGCTCTAAATAAACCGAGATTTGATTTTTGAATAACAAAACACATTTAGACATACAGAAAAGACTTTTATTTCTCTATGTAATAATTAGGTCATTCAAGTTGACTTCAGTAGAATAAAATCATCCCATGCCACAACATAATTACACTATCAACTGCACCACAAAAACATAGATCAAGAAGGTATTCTAACACAGCACTTGAAGAATAAATGAATGATCATGAAACACACATTTCCACAACACTTAAGTGTAGAAGAAAAGTGATGTTTACATAGCTACCATCTCAAACAAAAAAAAAAACACATTTACTTACGAGAATAATAGTCACAGCCAGAAGATGGTGTTGCACCGGTTGGGGAAACAACTTCAAGTGAGTGTGTCTTAAGCAGTTTACAGGTGCCATCATCACATGTTTCAAATGCTTCACAAACAAAATCAGAATTGGTAGTACAGGCTCGTGCACAGAGCTCATCGGTCATGACGTTTGTTAATATTTTGTCTGGATGTGAGTTGTATACTTCAGCATCATACTTGATGTAGTCTGACGTGTAGAACCCTTCCAAATGTGACAGGATTAAAATGTTACATCAAAAATAGATCACATAAATACCAAGATATTTTGTAGAAGAAGGAGGAAGTTTTAATATCTTATATACATTTTATATTTTATATACAATGAAATAGAGCTGCTTGCACAGAACAGAGAGAAATGGAGAGATTTGATAAAATATCTTTAAAAGAATTGAAAACTGCTAGAACAGAAATTCAGATGAAGGAGTATCTTGGTCTACGCCCTATGGGCCGGCTACAGCTCGAAAGGCCAATAGATAGAGATACATTTTCATTCATAGGCCAAGATGTATGCATATATATATATATATGTATATATATATCTTTCATTTGCCTTAAGTATTGTCTATATCTGCAATGTCGTTTCCTGTATAAATTTTACTGTCTTTTGTAATTCTTGCAGTGGCCCATATAGTTGTGTCGGTAGTGTTATATCTATGTGCCAATGGATTTTCTTCAGTCTACTATATTCAGTTCAGTCTTGAAGTATGTGTTCAGCAGTCTGGGGTGCCTGTCCATATGTACAAGTAGTTGAGGTGCTGATCTTGAATTTTGTATGCATGTGACTATGGAGTCAATTGTGTCCTGTTCTGAGGTGTATAATGATAACTTGTTCATATCTATTCATATTATGACAGGCATCCTGATTTGGGGCTTGTGGTCCTCTGATTGATTTGATTATCTGTTTTTATGGTATGTAACCGGTGTATCTAGTTGTGTGCCTGTTGAACCTTCCTTTGCCAACTGATCTGCTTTCTCATTTCCTGGTATTCCACAGTGAGATGGGATCCCCTGCAGGGCAATCCTGTGGTGCTTGCAGAGTTCAGTCAATAAGGTCTGCAGATGTGGTAATTTTCTGGTTTGTAGTGCCTGGAGTACTGATCTTGCATCTGTCAAAAACACTACAGGCTGTGGGCTAAGATTACTGTTCAGCAGTTTTTCTATTGCCAACTTTATTGCTTGTATTTCTGCATCATAATTGTGACAATATTTCCCTGTTGCTATTTTATTCATATCCCTAGTGTTATTTAGGTACTCTATATATGCACCTGCTCCCCCATTCTTTACTGCATTCTGTGCTGATCCATCTGTGTACACACGGATCCATAGGTCTTGTGGGTATTCTTCATCCAGGAAACTGAGAGTTATTGTTTTTCACTGTAGACTATTTTGTTCCACTTTGTCAACTATTCCTTTCACTTTTGTCCTTATTTGTATTGATAATCGTGATTCCTCTGTCCAGGGAGTCTGTTCTGGTATGGGCAGTAGGGGGTTAACAACTCTTGGCATGTTTGGTGTTTGTCTACTAATACGCTTGGCTTGGTGGATAAAACTGCTTCTGTTAAGTCGTCCCAATGCAAGATTTTGGAATCTGTCCTTCATTGGATGTCTCGGCATGCAAGCAAATTTTTCTGCCTGTATCAGCACCTTTGTGTCTCTCCATTCTCTCAGTGCTGGTATCCTCCACAATTTCTCCATCTCCAATATTGGTGTTGATTTCATTGCTCCTGTGATGACCCTAAGTGCCTGGTTTTGTACTATGTCCAGTTCTTGCAGTGTGGTGTTTGATGCTGAGCACCATGCAGATGATCCATATTCTAAATGTGGGCGTATACTCTGTTGGTAAACTTTACAGAGTATTTTCCCACTCGCACCCCACGTGGTTCCACACAGCTATCTTAGAATAGCCAATTTTCTCCTTGCTTTTTGGGTTGCCTTATTTATCTGCTGTTTCCAAGATAGTTTTTTATCAAATGTAACTCTGAGATACATAGTATGTATGTCTTCTTTCACAGGCTCATTGTTTATGAAGATGGCTCCTGCTTTTTGTTTTGGGGAGAGAGTGAAAAGTGTAGTACTGCATTTGTCTGTATTGTTGCTGATACACCATCTATTTGTCCATGAATTATGTGCATTTATAGCTCTTTGTAACAATTTGGAGGCCACTGTTGCATACTCCTCTGTGCACCACATTACCAAGTCATCTGCATACATTGCCACTTTGATACCATGTGTTAGTTCAGTGACTAGGTCATTGATGTAGATCAGAAAAAGTGTTGGAGATAACGTCCCTCCCTGTGGAACGCCCTGGCGCAGTAAGACCTTCTTTCTCTTAAGACCATCCAGTTGCACTCTGGCTCTCCTGTTATGCAGGTATGCTTTGACCCATTTGTACATCCTGCCATTTACTCCATAATTTCTTAGTTTCTTCAAAAGTCCTTCCATCCATACCTTATCAAATGCTTTCTTTAGGTCTATCCATGCTGCTAGTACTGTTTCTTTTCTTGAAATGCATCCTCAATTTCCTGGGAAAGATAGGTTGCCTGATCTTTGGTAGAGTAACACTGTCTAAAGCCTGCTTGTTGTGGGACAAGGAAATTTTCACTTTCTAGGTACCACTGCAGTCTGAGATTGATTATACGTTCCATTGTTTTACACAAACAGCTTGTAAGGCTGATTGGTCTATAGCTGGATGTCGTTGAACCATCTTTTCCTGGCTTTAGTAATGGTATCATAATTGCTTCTCTCCATGCCTGTGGCACTCTAACTGTGATCCAGCAAATGTTGTAGATCTGCAGTAGTTTTGCTTTAGCTGCAGTTCCCAAGTTCTTAATCATTTCATTGGACACTCCATCACTGCCTGGTGACTTTTTCATTTTTAATTTGGATATTGCCAGCTCTAGCTCTCTTTGTGTAATGGGTATTTCCATGACTTCATGTGCAGTCTCTTCTTGTCTTGCATTTTGTTGTTTTGAACGGGTCTCTTGTCCTTTCTCTAGGCTAATTTCAATATTATTGTCATTTGCAAAGGAGTCTGCAAAGTGACTTGCTACATGCTTACCTGTTAGGATGTTTCCATCCTTCTTCAGTGTAATTTTGGTGTTCCTTTCTGTACCCTCATCATTCAGCTGTTTTACAAGCTTTCACACTTTTCTTGTGTCTCGTTCAAGATTCAAGGGCTCAATTTTATGGAAACTCAAAATTATGGAGTTTTCTCTTTCCAGCTTCTCCATCTGGCTTGTAGTTTAGTCCATTGAAATTTGGCTTTAGCATGCTGATAGTTATTGTGGTGTTCCTGGCAAGGGTTATTTTCTGCTTGCTTTCTAGATATTTCCATGTCATTGTGCAGTTGCTCTAGTACACTACTCCAGTATGGTATGTAGTGTTTCCATGCCCCTCCAGGTATTGTTTCACTGAAACCTTGTATTATTAGTCTACTGAATTCATCAACTATTTTGTTGATGTCTCTATCTGTATTTATATCTTTAGTCAGTACACTAGTGTAATGTTGATACATTTTCCAGTCTGCCTTTTTGTAATTCCATCTGGAGAGAGTGCTGCTCTCCCTGATGGCCTCATTTTGCACCACTAAAAAGACTGGTCGGTGGTCACTGCCTCCAAGTTGTTTCCCAACAATACGTATGATATTCCAATCCAGGTCTGGTGAATGGAAAGCAAGGTCTGGTGTAGATGTGGTATGCCATGATCTGGAGTAGAATGTTGGTGGATCTGTTGTCTAGTTTAATAGTATAAGCCCATTGTCATCCTGCCAATTTTCAAGTTCTATTTTTCTTCTCCAAGAATTCCGTGGTCTTCCTCTTTGTCTTTTTCCCTGGGAATTCCAAAAAGGGCCTGTTTTGTCTCTTAGCTGGCTTCCGCAGTGTGTGTCCTATCCAGCGCCATCATCTTTACTGTATCTCTTTATTCACTGGTATTTGATTGGTACATTTCCATAATTCTATGTTAGTGATTTTGTCCTGCCATTTTCATCCATTTATTCTGTGTAGGCATCCACTAATGAAAGTATGTATCTTCATGATTGTCATTTGTGCTGTTCTCCATGTTTCACACCCATATAATAAGACTGACTTAACACTGGAGGAACATTTTTATTTTAGTATTTAACCAAGTTTCTTTGGACTTCCATATTTCCTAGTGCAACAAACGCTCCTCTTGCTTTTGATATCCTTATTTTGGTATCATTTTCTATTCCTCCCTCTTTATCTATATTACTGCCAAGATATATGTAAGATTGTACGTCTAGTAGAAATATTTCTCTTATTTTTATTTGGTTATTGCCAACTGCTTTAATTCTCATAATTTTGATCTTATTTCTATTTATTTTCAGTCCTAGCTGTTGTGATCTCTCATCAAGTATGCTCATTTTATCTTGCATCTGTTGATGGTTGTGTGATAGGAGAGCTATGTAATCAGCAAAGTCTAAATCATCAAGTTGCTTGGTCAGTGACCACTGGATTCCATTTCTGTTGTTTTGAGTTATTTTCATAATCCAATCTATGGCCAGTAGAAAGAGAAATGAAGACAGAAGGCATCCCTGCCTTACTCCTGTTCTTATTTCAAATGCTTCTGTAAGCTGTCCTTCATGCACCACACTACATTTCATTCCTTCATACATTGTTCTTATCAGGTTAATGAGCTTTATGGGGATTCCGTAATGACTCAGCAACTTCCAAAGCATTCCTCTGTCTAAACTATCAAATGCCTTTTCATAATCTATGAATCCAATCTAAAGTGGGGACTGTAGTTCTAAACTTTGTTCAACTATTATATGTAGGGTAGTTATTTGATCAGCACATGATCTGTTCTTCCTAAAACCTGCTTGTTTATCTCTCAAATTTTTCTCTATGGCTTTTTTAGTCTCTCCAGAATGATTCTGCTTAATAATTTTCCTGGCACTGATAATAGCATAATTCCCCTATAATTAGTGCACTCCTGTAAACTTCTTTGGTAGTTTGATCATATAACCTTCTTTCCAGTCTTCAGGTATTTCTTCCCTCTCCCAAATTTTATCGAATAGATTGTAACATCTTGGTAGATATGTTAATATCTACTTTGATGGCTTCCGAAGGAATTTCATCTGGTCCTGTGGCTTTACCATTATTTAATAGCTTGATGGCTTTCATTATTTCTTCTTTGCTTGGTTTTCCACAGTTAATGTGTAACTCTTCTTCTGCTGGTAATATATCTGGAGGGTTATTTGGGTCGGGTCTGTTCAAAAGTTCTTCAAAGTGCTCTTTCCATCTCTCCATTTGTTCTCTTATATTACTAGCAGATTTCCTTTCTTATCTTTAATAAAGTTTTAAAAAATCTATAAAAAGATTTAAACATTAAAAACAACTGGCTTATAAACACCATTTAACAAAGGAAATTAAAATACTCTGGCCACATCAAAAGATACAGCGGGCTGGAAAGAACAATATTGGGAGGCATGGTTCCTGGACAACGTAACATTGGCAGAAGGTGGTTTCAAGACATAAATGACACTTGAACATAACAACAGAAGAAGTGGGAAATCTGGCTTGAGACAGAGATTCTTTCAGATGGGCTGAGTGAATGCAATGTTCTGCAAAGGGCATGTGACCTGATGATGAAGGGAGTCGTTGCCTAATATTTTTTCCTCACTTGTCAGAGTTTTTCCCAAAGTCTCTGAAGGTTGGTCTCATTTACTTTTCCCTTTTGATTTCCATTTGAAGGTTTGCTTTGTGATTGTTTTAATCCTAACCTACACTATACCATCCTATCCATGGAACCAGTTTCATTGCAGTCAGGAATTCCTCATATCCACTCCACTAATTGTCACAGAATTTTCCAAATTGCACTAAAATTAAAAGTAATCCTGGAGAGGAAAATACAAGGTGGCAGAGGCAGACCAAGACTAACATGGACGAGTAACATCAAAGATGGACAAACCACCTATGACAATCTGCACCATCAAAGCAAGAGACAGAGCAGAATGGCATTCCATGGTAGCCAACCTTCATTGCGGGGACGGCACTCGGTGATGATGATTGGTAAATTCCATTAACAAAGTTATCAACTCGACTGCACAGGCAATGATTTCAAATCTCCTCAGTCATCTCTTACGACAAGCATGGTTGGTAAAAGTAGCTCTATATTTTTCTCCCCTCACCAAAGGGGGCTACAGTAGCCAAATTATTGGCTCAGATTCTTTGATAATTTTTTTACCACATGACTGACGTAATGTCCAGCTTTTCTTCTTGTTTATAAAATGAGATTGTTTGTTGCTCTGCCATTTCTCGTATTTCTACCTAGTCTTAAACTCATTCATTAAAATTAAAAAAAACTCATTCATTGTATACAATTTATTTTCCGTAGTTTTTGAATGCATTTAAATTATTCTCTGTTTCCCAACTTTCACATGCTTAAACAAGGACATATTTGAGTTACTAAGATTTGCTTTTATGCCAAGAACTTTTGATTTCCAAATTTTCTCTGGGATTTTAAGGTGAACACCTCCAAGTGAAGATTTTTTCTTCAGTAATCAAATTGTCATTACTTCAATCTTTTCTGTGTTCATTCTAAGTCTGCCTACTTGTCTTTCTCTCTCTCACTCAACTCATGTGCTCAACCAACTCACTCAATACAAACTGACTGAATGACCAACTGACTGACTGACACAAACGTCTCATCCTTTCAAACAGTACACAAAATGTCACATTAAATATGTGCCCCAATGATTATATAACTGAGATTTATAGAAATGAGCAACTTACTTGCATACACTGTTGAAAATGGACTGACTACCATAATTGAGTTTGTACTATTGATATCAGGGTGGACATCTGTAAGTCTGCAGGTTCCAAACCTGAACTGGTAATCAAATGCCACACAATCAAATGTGTTCTCCTGTGCATTAGATACAGAAGTAGATATTTAGCAAAAAACATCATTATCATGGAAAACAAGACATTTATGAAGAATATAAAACCAATAAAGAGATTCTAGAAAACTGGATAACAAGAGAAATACACAAGAGACAAAACAGAACAAGTTTAAAGATAACAGGGCAGCAATGACATAACTATGGGAGCAGCAAATAGATATAATAAGTCATCAAGACAAGAAACAGAAAATATCAATGATCCATTTCAGTGATCATGCCAATGTCAGTGAGCATGTGGGTGTAAGATGTAATGAGTGTTTCTTACAGACATGCCAATTAGGCTGACATCAAGTGTGGAAAGGCAATGGGCCTCCCTGAGATTCTGAATGCCCTCATGGACACTGGATGAAAAGATGACTTTAAAAAGTGACCCTAAATTCATAACCATGAAAAGATTGTAAAAATATAATGTCAAAGTGGGAGACGACAGATAGGAGTGATATGTAGGAATTCAAAGAAGACTTTTCAAACAACAGAACACCAATGTCTTTATCCACTACATGTTAAGGGATACCCTTCGGATGAGATCTGAGCACTTATAGACGTATAATAATATGGACGATGTACAATGATGATGACCTGTCTACTAAACTAAACTAAACTAAACTAAACTAAACTAAACTAAACTAAACTAAACTAAACTAAACTAAACTAAACTAAACTAAACTAAACTAAACTAAACTAAACTAAACTAAACTAAACTAAACTGAACTAAACTGAACTAAATTAAATTACCATTCAGATAGTCCTGGTTAATTTTGTCAAATCTGACACATTTTTTTTTTGCCACTGACATGGCTTTGGAGTTTACTTAGTCTCTTAAAATTGGCACCAGAGATTTTTTCTGGAAAAGTAATGTACACACTGTAATATACACGGGAACGAACACGCAGACAAATTAGCTAAAGAGGGAGGGAGATTACCACAAGAGAACCATCCGCTCAGTTATGATGAAGCCAAATCCATCCTCAAGGGTCCATGAAAAATGGAAACGAGAACACCCAAAGCATAACGAGAGTGACGGATACCACCAACTATCAAGGAGGGATCAAGTCATCATACTTCGCCTACGCACTGGCCACAATAGAATGAGAAATCACATGTTCACCAAATTCAAAATAGGTACAACCAGCCTATGCCACTGTACACTGGACAATATGACTACAAAACATGTTCTACAGGATTGCCCCCAGTACACAGACCTGAGAAGAGCAATGTGGTCCATGCCCATATCCCTAGAAGAGAAACTATATGGGGCAATCGATTCGCTTAAACAGACAGCTGACTTCATGAGAGAGTCTGGAATCCTACTCTGATTGAGTCTTGATCGCAGAGAGAGAGAGATGAGGAAGTCAAAGAGCACAAACTATCCCTGCACCAAGTTTCATGTAGAAGTCAAAGAACACAAACTATCCCTGCACCAAGTTTCATGTAGAAGTCAAAGAACACAAACTATCCCTGCACCAAGTTTCATGTAGAAGTCAAAGAACACAAACTATCCCTGCACCAAGTTTCATGTAGAAGTCAAAGAACACAAGCTATCCCTGCAGCAAGTTTCATCTGGAAGTCAAAGAACACAAACTATCCCTGCAGCAAGTTTCATGTAGAAGTCAAAGAACACAAACTATCCCTGCAGCAAGTTTCATGTAGAAGTCAAAGAACACAAACTATCCCTGCACCAAGTTTCATCTGGAAGTCAAAGAACACAAACTATCCCTGCAGCAAGTTTCATGTAGAAGTCAAAGAACACAAACTATCCCTGCACCAAGTTTCATCTGGAAGTCAAACATGTGAACAGTGCCCTAAGAATACAAATCTGGTTTTAAGAATGACAAGTGTTAGAAAAATTACGGAACACTCTTCCTGCTAATGACTAGATTCATGGATTCAACCTTATGTGTTATCAGTTATCTAATCCAACAATGAAAACATTATGTGTTATCAGTTATCTAATCCGAACAATGAAAACATTATGTGTTATCAGTTATCTAATCCAACAATGAAAACATTATGTGTTATCAGTTATCTAATCCAACAGTGAAAACATTATGTGCTATCAGTTATTTACTCTGATAAAGAACATTAAGTGAAACACTAAGTGTTGTCAGTTACATAATCTGACAAAAAAATTGTGTCATGCAATTGAGAAAACATGGAACAATGCGAATGCCTACCTGGATACATAACATGGCACAGTCAGTCACACTGACTGCATTATGTGTCACAACAGTCTCATTATCGATTAACTGGAATCCTCGGATTCTGGAAAATTTCTGCATGGCAGCTCCTGTTAAAACACAGAAAACAGAATGAAGACAATGTCTCTAGAACAAAATGATTTTTCTGAAGGTGGATGACCAAGATATGTGTGGATGAGAGTTTTGTGTTAATTAATTTATTTTGTTGCTGTATACAACAGTATAACAGCTGAAAGATTAGCTTCCAAATGAAATGATATAGTGTATTATCACATTGAAGATGATCAACAGAAACACTTTTTAAAAAGGACCTAAGAAGTGATACAGTTCCATTCTTAAACTGCAGGAAATGATAAACTAAAGAGATACTAGTTGCAAGGGAAGTCTTGTGAGAGTACTAGCTATGAATGTGCCTGAAGTGATACAGTTCCATTCTTAAACTGCAGGAAATTATAAACTAAAGAGATACTAGTTGGAAGGGAAGTCTTGTAAGAGTACAGCTATGAATGTGCCTGAAGTGATACAGTTCCATTCTTAAACTGCAGGAAATGATAAACTAAAGAGATACTAGTTGGAAGGGAAGTCTTGTGAGAGTACAAGCTATGAATGTGCCTGAAGTGATACAGTTCCATTCTTAAACTGCAGGAAATGATAAACTAAAGAGATACTAGTTGGAAGGGAAGTCTTGTGAGAGTACAAGCTATGAATGTGCCTGAAGTGATACAGTTCCATTCCTAAACTGCAGGAAATTATAAACTAAAGAGATACTAGTTGCAAGGGAAGTCTTGTGAGAGTACTAGCTATGAATGTGCCTGAAGTGATACAGTTCCATTCTTAAACTGCAGGAAATGATAAACTAAAGAGATACTAGTTGGAAGGGAAGTCTTGTGAGAGTACAAGCTATGAATGTGCCTGAAGTGATACAGTTCCATTCTTAAACTGCAGGAAATGATAAACTAAAGAGATACTAGTTGGAAGAGAAGTCTTGTGAGAGTACTAGCTATGAATGTGCCTGAAGTGAAACAGTCATTTCAACAAACATGTAACATGATTCGGTTTTAAATTGTGTCACTGTGTCATCCATTGTAGCACACCATGTCATCCATTGTATCATCCATTATGTCACACCATGCCATCCATTGTGTCATCCATTGTAGCACACTATATCATCCATTGTAGGATACTATAATGTAGGAACCTAAATTTTAAAAAATAATGGACAGATATATTGTTCATGTGGAAGAGCAAACAAACAGTAGAACATGCCCACTGGATAGTGACTATCTCAGATCACACTGAGAGACAAACTTGATGGTGATGAGAGAAGCCAAAAAAACTGCTTTCTGAGAGGTGTGTCATCCATTGTGCCCTATTATGTCATCCATTGTGTTACATTGTATCATCCATTATGTCATATATTGTAACACACTGTGTCATCCATTGCATTATATTGTGTCATAAAAAAAAAGTAAAGAGACTCCGTCACGCCAAGTGGCGTATAGGGAATATGGTGTTAGTGACCATAAATTGTACAGACCTTCAGCACATGATTTTTGGGGTAATGTGGTCGGTATTACGCCCGTGCCGCTTTACTTTCCCAGGAAAAAATCCGGTACCCATTTAAGGCTGGGTGAACTCGGAAGCCATCAGTTGGGATCGAATCCTACCCCTTGTCCTTTGTAGTCCAGTTCACTAACCACTGAGCTATTGCGGCTCCCATATTGTGTTATCCATTGTATCATATTGTGTCATCCATTGTATCATATTGTGTTATCTATTGTATCATATTGTGTCATCCATTGTGCTATATTGTGTTATACATTAAGTTATATTGTGTTATTCATTGTATCCTACTGTCATCCATTGAATTATATTGTGTCATTCGTTGTATCCTACTGTGTCATCTATTGCATTATATTGTGTCATCCATTGAGTTATATTGTGTCAAACTTTATAGTCCAGTTCACTAACCACTGAGCAATCGCGGCTCCCATATTGTGTCATCCATTGTGTCAAATTGTGTCATCCATTGCATTATATTGTGTCATTCATTGTATCCTACTGTTTCATCTAGTGCATTATTGTGTCATCCATTGTGTTATATTGTGTCATCCAGTGTATTGTATTGTGTCATCCATTGAATTATACTGTGTCATCCATTGTGTTATATTGTGTCATTCATTGTGTTATATTGCCTCACATTGTGTCATCCATCATGTCATCCATTGTGATCACAACCCTGCTGTAAACAACAGCTGATCATGGTTTGAGAAACATTCTATCTCACAACGGGAGATTGCAGAGAATGGGCAAACCCAACCTAGAAAATTCCCATAATTATACAATGGCTGAAAGTCTCAACTATCCCAACATTACTCTAAACAAGATACAATGGCTGAAAGTCTCAACTATCCCAACATTACTCTAAACAAGATACAATGGCTGAAAGTCTCAACTATCCCAACATTACTCTAAACAAAATACAATGGCTGAAAGTCTCAACTATCCCAACATTACTCTAAACAAGATACAACGACTGAAAGTCTCAACTATCCCAACATTACTCTAAATAAGATACAATGCAACAAGCATCCCTTACTTAGTTTCAAAATAATAAAAGAAGATGGCTCATGCTACTTTTTGCTGCCTCTGTTTCTTAATGTGTGGATTCCAAGAGCATAAAATATTTATTGTTTTCTATGCCCTTGATCTCTTACAATGTTGAAAATAGTATTTTCCTAACTTTTAGCTCACCTCCAGTATTACTAGCGTCATCAGGATGAAGAAGGTCATCTCTGACAGATGTAGCATAATACATCACAGTCTGAAATTTAGTTATCACCAGTTTAATATAATTAACCAAAATCACTTTATATCTCAATTAAATTACTTATTTCTGCTGAAATGTTAAAATAACAACACATAATACATTTTTCAGTTGATTGTCATGGTAATGTGCTATGGTTGTCCCAATACTGTGCTATGATTGTCAAGTACAGTGCTATACAAATTCAGGATAACCTTTAAACTTAATGCAATACATTCACATGTTTTAAACTATGATATATGCTCCTTGAGAATATTAAAAGAAACATCTAACACAAAATGGAGACCAGATAATGACCTTTATTGTGAAAACTGTTACTACATAACTCAGCTACCTAAGTCTAGTTACCACATAGCTCAGCTACCTAAGTCAGGATACTACAGACCTCAGCTACCTAAGTCTGGATACTACAGAACTCAGCTACCTAAGTTTAGTTACTACATAGCTCAGCTACCTAAGTCTAGTTACCACATAGCTCAGCTACCTAAGTCAGGATACTACAGAACTCAGCTACCTAAGTTTAGTTACTACATAACTCAGCTACCTAAGTCTAGTTACCACATAGCTCAGCTACCTAAGTCAGGATACTACAGACCTCAGCTACCTAAGTCTGGATACTACAGAACTCAGCTACCTAAGTTTAGTTACTACATAACTCAGCTACATAGGTCTGGATACTACATAATTCAGCTACCTAAGTCTAGATACTACAGAACTCAGCTACCTAAGTCTAGATATTACAGAACTCAGCTACCTAAGTCTAGATACTACATAACGCAGTTATCTAAGTCTAGATACTACATAACTCAGCTACCTAAGTCTAGATACTACATAACTCAGCTATCTAAGTCTAGATACTACAGACCTCAGCTACCTAAGTCTAGATACTACATAACTCAGCTACCTAAGTCTAGATACTACATAACTCAGCTACCTAAGTCTAGATACTACATAATTCAGCTACCTAAGTCTAGATACTACAGAACTCAGCTACCTAAGTCTAGATACTACAGAACTCAGCTACCTAAGTCTAGATACTATAGAACTCAGCTACCTAAGTCTAGATATTACAGAACTCAGCTACCTAAGTCTAGATACTACATAACGCAGTTATCTAAGTCTAGATACTACATAACTCAGCTACCTAAGTCTAGTTACCACATAACTCAGCTACCTAAGTCTAGTTACTACATAACTCAGCTACCTAAGTCTGGATACTACATAACTTAGCTACCTAAGTCCATACCACATAACTCAGCTACCTAAGTCTGGATACTACATAACTTAGCTACCTAAGTCCAGTTACCACATAACTCAGCTACCTAAGTCCAGTTACTGCATAACTCAGCTACCTAAGTCTAGTTACCACATAATTCAGCTACCTAAGTCTGGATACTGCATAACTCAGCTACCTAAATCTGGATACTACATAACTCAGCTACCTAAGTCTGGATACTATACTACATAACACTGCTACTTAAGTCTGGATACTACATAACACTGCTACTTAAGTCCAGTTACTAAATAACTCAGCTACCTAAGTCTGGATACTATACTACATAACTCAGCTACCTAAGTCTGGATACTACATAACACTGCTACTTAAGTCCAGTTACCACATAACTCAGCTACCTAAGTCCAGTTACCACATAACTCAACTACCTAAGTCTAGTTACTGCTTAACTCAGCTACCTAAGTCTGGATACTACATAACTCAGCTACCTAAGTCTGGATACTATACTACATAACACTGCTACTTAAGTCTGGATACTACATAACACTGCTACTTAAGTCCAGTTACTAAATAACCCAGCTACCTAAGTCTGGATACTATACTACATAACTCAGCTACCTAAGTCTGGATACTACATAACACTGCTACTTAAGTCCAGTTACTAAATAACTCAGCTACCTAAGTCTGGATACTGCATAACTTGACCACCTAAGTCCAGTTACTACATAATTCAGCAATATAAGTCCAGTTACTACATAATTCAGCAATATAAGTCTGGTTACTGCATAACTTGACCACCTAAGTCCAGTTACTACATAATTCAGCAATATAAGTCCAGTTTCTACATAATTCAGCAATATAAGTCCAGTTTCTACATAATTCAGCAATATAAGTCCAGTTTCTTCATAATTCAGCAATATAAATTTTTAAAAATGGACAGTTTTATTGTTCATGTGGAAGAGCAAACAAACAGTAGAACATGTCCGCAGGATGGTGACCATCTCAAATCACACTGAGAGACAAACTTGATGTCCGCAGGATGGTGACCGTCTCAGATCACACTGAGAGACAAACTTGATGTCCGCAGGATGGTGACCATCTCAGATCACACTGAGAGACAAACTTGATGTCCACAGGATGGTGACCATCTCAGATCACACTGAGAGACAAACTTGATGTCCACAGGATGGTGACCATCTCAGATCACACTGAGAGACAAACTTGATGTCCACAGGATGGTGACCATCTCAGATCACACTGAGAGACAAACTTGATGTCCACAGGATGGTGACCATCTCAGATCACACTGAGAAACAAACTTGATGGTGCTGAGAGAAGCCTAAGAAAAGTGCTTTCTGAGAGGTGTAACAGTAATGACATGCCTCGATGGCTGAGTGGTCAGTGTGCTTGCTACTGACCAGAAGGGTCCAGGTTCCATTCCCATAAGTGGTTGATGTTCTTGTTAGCAGCCATGGCTTCAGAGATCAAACAGCCTTCGGGAAGTAAAGGCAGCCGGCCTGGCATGATACAGACCACATCACCCAAAAATGTATTATTGGTCTGGAAAAATATGAGCACTAACCCCATATTCTTCTTATTCCTATCAAGGTATGGGGGGAGGGGACTTTACTTACATTTTTGTTTTTACAGTGGTGATATTACCATCTCATAAAACTAAAATGTGACAAGAGAAGCCAATTTTTGAGAGAGGCTGTGGTGTTCAAATGAGAGCAAACAGAGAAGTGATGAGTTGAATCAGAGATGCAAAGGGGTGGGCTTGTACCATTAGATTTTAGATCAAGTGTCATGCTGCTACATAAGAATGCTAAGGCTTTCTTTACTTTTTGGGATCTGCTGGAGAAATTGATGCTTGTTTGACTAGTAGGTAATGCCTAGGTCTTCTATAGACCCCATCAGTGTGGCTTAGTAGGTAATGTCTAAGTCTACTATAGACCCAACCACTACGAAAACTAAGGCAATTGTTTGCCAGTCTGTTTAGATGCAAACAATTACTGAAGTGATGAAGTTGTATCTTGATCAACACTGGACCACTGACCGTGTTGTGGTGACTACTGGGCAAGTAAGGATGATTTCTTAGATGTTAACTTTTCTGAGCATACTTGTCAACACATTAGTTTTGGCAATATTTTATATTGTTTGTTTTCTACATTCTCTTCTGAATCATAAAGTATTATTAAGAGTTGGTAATTCTACTTCACCATCTCATATTTTAATATTCTATAAGTTAAATTAGTGTTACATTCATATTCAAGTGCCATTTAAATCTTCAAGCTGTTACTGAAAACATTTATATTTCCTTTAGGAAATTATCATATTATTGTTTGTTTGTGGAAATAGCGTTACCGAGTTATTTGCTGGTCATCACCTTTGCAACCTGAACATGTCTATAGGTGCTCTAATTCCCTCCTCAGCAAGTCGTGCAGTGTCCAGCAACTGACGACTCCAGTTCTATGTTGGTTGATTAGTCTTCTTAAATGCCCTCTAAGTTTCTCATTTTTAGCTGTGCCCATTTTAACTCCCATCTTGTTCATCTGAAGGAGTGACGTGGACTCATGGTTGTTGAAGTCCTGTGTCATTCCCACTTCCTGGAGGGCATTGATGATGTCCGCCCGATCCATTGGTTGTCCATCCTTAACAATAGCGCAGCTAGCCAACTTATCCGCTCTTTTATTTCCCCATACTCCTGTATGACCTGAGACATAGACAAAGGTCACCTTACGTATTTTTTACCTCTGCAATGACTCTACCCATTGCATGCGTACAGATACTGCATCCACTTTTCTTATCAAGCTCATCGAATCACTCAGTATACAGGTATGGGTGTAGTATTTGGAAATGGCGTGTCAATTGATATGAATAAGTTCATCTTGTTTCTCCATCTTGTTTTGCTTGTCTTTTTTTTTTTAAACAGATGTGGTTAACTATATTTTATTTTATTGCTCAACAAATGACATCTACATCACATAGTGCACGGACATTTTTAAAAATGGACAATAGGTGTTATAGCTTAAGTGTGGCAATAATTCACTTTATAAAAGATAGTGGGCACTTAATAGCTAATGTAAAGCATATTTTAAAATTTAATATTGCATATAGCATATATATGCAAAGTAGGAAAAGGTAGATATAAGACCATTATGGGAAATCATGGTTTAGGAAAAAGAAATGACAGAGGAGAAAGATTAATACAATTCTGTGAAGAAAACAGGCTGGTAATATGTAACACCTACTTTGAGCAAGAGAAAAGGAAACTATACACATGGAAAAGCCCTGGAGATAAGAAGAGGAATCAAATAGATTACATAATGATAAAAGAAAGGTTCCGTAACAGCGTAAAGAAAGCCAAAACCTACCCAGGAGCAGATATTAACTCAGATCACAATCCTGTAATGATTAAAATGAAAATCAAACTAAAGAGAAACAAGCAAAAATCTAATTCATCAACAAATCCACTTGATATAACAGCTTTAAATCAAAAATATATTAAAGATACCTATACAATACAAGTAAAGAACACATACCAGAAGCTGCTAGAGGAAGGAAATGAACAATACAGAAGAGAAAATCCTGATGAAAAAGTAACAACCAAATGGCAATGTATAAAGAAAAGCATACAAAAAGCCTGCGACACCTTACCAAAAGAGAAAAGAACAAAAAACAAAAATGGATAACTAACACCATCTTAGAAAAAATGGAAGAAAGGAGACAAGCGAAGAACACTACAATTAAATACAATAAAATAGATAATGAAATACGCAAAATGTGCAAAACGGCAAAAGAAGACTGGCTCAGCCAAAAATATATAGAAATAGAAACTATGGAAAGCAAACAAGACTTAAGAGGAATGCACACAGAAATAAAGAGAATGACTAATAAAAATAAAAAAGCCACAGAAGGTGTATGCATTGCAGACAAAAAAGGAAAAATGCTAACAGACAATAAGGATATTATAGATAGATGGCAGGAATATATAACATAACTATTTCATTATCAAAGGGACAAGAAACCAGTTATAAAATGTACAACAGGCTATAAAATCTTAAGATCTGAGGTGGAAAAAGCTATAAAAACAATGAAAAAGGAAAAAGCAGCAGGACCTGAAAGCATACAGATAGAGATGATATATGCACTAGAAGATTTTGGCATTGAAGTGATTACAGACATATGCAACGACATATACCACACAGGAGACATACCAAATGAACTAAAAACATCAACTTTCATTGCATTGCCTAAAAAGAATGGTGCAGTTGAATGCAGTGACTTTAGAACAATAAGCCTAATGAGCCATGCTACAAAAATCTTGCTAAAAGTTATACAAGGGAGGATTCAGAATAAAATCAATACTGAATTAGATGAGCAGCAATTTGGATTTAGGAAAAATAGCGGGACTAAAGAAGCCATATTCTGCATGAGAACATTAATCGAAAAGTACACAGAAGTAAACAAACCAATATATGCCTGCTTCATAGACTACACCAAAGCTTTTGATAGAGTACACCACAAACAACTTATAGAATGCCTAAAAGAGATACATCTAGATGACATGGACATACGACTAATATGCAATCTATACTGGGAGCAAACAGCAATAATAAAATATAACAAAGAGAACTCTACACCCATTGATATAAAAAGAGGAGTAAGACAAGGATGCATCCTATCACCAAGCTTGTTCAATCTATACACTGAGCAAATCTTTAAAAACATCATAGAGATGCCAGGCCTACAAATTAATGGAAAGATAATCAATAACCTAAGATATACTGGTGATACTGTACTACTAGCAGAAAATCCGAAAGATCTACAACAATTACTTAATGAAATAAACATAACAAGCAAAAAATATGGACTAGATATGAATATCAAAAAGACTAAAACTATGATCATAAACAAAGAAAATACTCAAAACCCACAAGTGGATATCAAAATTGAAGGAATAGACCAGGAGACAGTTCAGAACTACAACTACCTTGGACATACTATAACTAGTGATGGAAAATGTACAACTGAAATAAACAAAAGAATAGGAATGGCAAAGAGTAATTTTAATGCCATGAAGAACATACTAACATCAAAACAAATAACACCAGAGCTAAAATAAGAATAGCAAAATGTTACATCTTCTCAATATTCCTGTATGGTGCTGAAACATGGACATTAGACAAGAAAACAGAACAGAGAATTGAAGCCTTTGAAATGTGGATATATAGAAGAATAGGTAGAATTGGATGGAAGGAAAAGAAAACAAACGATGAAGTCTTAAAACAACTAAAAATGAAAAGAGAACTACTGGACACAATTAGAACAAGACAAATGCGATTCTTGGGCCATGTTAAAAGACACAACAGCCTACTGAAAGTAATCCTGGAGGGGAAAATACAAGGTAAAAGAGGCAGAGGCAGACCAAGATTAACATGGACAAGTAACATCAAAAGATGAACAAATCAGCCTATGACAACCTGCACCATCAAAGCAAGAGACAGAGCAGAATGGCGCTCCATGGCAGCCAACCTTCGTTGCGGAGACGGCACTCGATGATGATGATTGCATATAAGTTAAATGAAAACAAATTATTATTCTTTTTTACAGCCAACATAAATTTCCATTTTAAATATTTTTAAGGGACCCAATAATTTCTTTCTCTTGTTCTCTTCTCCCTGACAAAACATTTCTGAAGCTAATTTCTTTAATAATGTGCCTCTCTAGTTGGTAATTGTTTACAAATATATTCCACATCACATTCTGGAACTCATTTTTCTCTAAAGCCTTGAATATTTAAGACTTCTTCATTGATTTTAGATTTTTTAACTGCCAAAAACTATCTTTATGACATTTATCATGGTTCTAAGATTTGTCAGAAGATTATTTGAGAGATGGGTAATAGTCTGCATATCTCAGTGCATTCGCTATAGTTAGTAAGTAAGTAAAGTACCCACGTCATGCCAAGTGGCGTATAGTGAATATGGTGTTAGTGACCATAAATTTTACAGACCTTCGGCACATGATTTTTGGGGTAATGTGGTCGGTATTACGCCTGTGCCACTTTACTTTCCCAGAAAAAAAATCCGGTACCCATTAAAGGCTGGGTGAACCCTGAAGCCATCGGTTGGGATCGAACCCTACCTCTTTTCCTTTGTAGTCCAGTTCACTAACCACTGAGCTATCGCATTCACTATAGTTTGCTCTAAAAGACACCTAAATGATTGTTCTGTCTCTGTCTGTTACTATATTTGTTTGTCCAATCTTTAACTGAAGAAAAAAAACCATAAAAACTATGACTCCATTGTCAATTTTGTGAGCCCAATTCATGACTAAAACTAAGACAATAAATTTGTTCTACTTTAATTTGTTTAATTAAGCAAACTAAAATCAAATATATCACTCCATTCTACTTTTTTAATCTTCTAATCTTTAAGTTAAAACAAAAAATATGGCTCTGTTGTTATTTTTTGTTTGTCCAAGCCGTGGCTAAAACTATCTACTAAAATGTTATTCTATTTTTGTCAAGTGGTGGTCAAGATGTTGGTCTCTGAACAAAAGATCCTGGGTTCAAATCCTGCTAACATGTGGTAGGAATTTGTCAAAAATTTAATTTATGGTTTCTTCATGGCTTTACCCTCCCTTGGTCTCTTGGGTAGTGAGATCTAATGCTCAGCTCTCTCAGAAAACAGTGCAAACACAGGAGGCCCTGTGTGCAATGGTGCACTTTAAAGAACGTTTGGCAGTTAAGAGTAGGCCAAAAAATGGCCACTACTCAGGCAACAGTTGTTAAACAAATCTACCTATGTTGAAGATGGATCTACTGGACCTAAAGGCACAAAAATTGTAGCTTTGCCATAAACTAGTGACACAATGTACCTTAACTGGTGAAAGCTTAGAATAAAAAAGCACAGCTGTAGGGATGGTCATGGTACTCAAGCTGTCAAAATACTTCAAGGTAATGGCTTCATGATTCTTTTTTGTTGTGCACATTTCCTAATTCTTTGGTGAAGAAATTGATTTTGTTTGACTACTGAACTCTTCAACTCCTTGTCATTTATCATTCAACAACAAAGTGACTGATGAGGGTAGGCTTCACAACTACAGTCAATATAGCCAAATGCATTTAGTGACTCATATCTGACTAATGTAATAGGGATCAAGAAACAATAGTTGATTAAGATTAATTTAATATTAAGTGGTATTTCCAGGAGACGTATATGGACTTCCGGCAACATGGCGCAGCCTAGTAGCTGCTTGCAGATCGCTCTAATGATTTACAATTTTTTGTGTATGTCCATTTACACGGATTGAGTTTTTTGTGTGGTTATTGTCATTCTGAAGGATTTATAAAGTGACTGAAATAATTACCGACAATAAACTAATAATGATACAGTGTTAAAACTCAATGCGTGTAGGCCCATTGTAGCTTCAAGAACGAATTAGCATAATCTACTTACAGCTGACAATCGCTCACCCTCGGATACCTGCCACCGACACTATTGTTTACAACCAGGGTTTGTGTGTGTATCCAAGTGGAATGTTTTCTTCCTGGACACTGGGTCTTAGTCTAACACACCATGGACACATGATAAGTTACTAAACATATGCATCGCTAGCACCGTCTGTTGCCGGAGGTCACAGGGTTGACGGAAACCCATTAACTAGAGATAACAATTAACAGCCCATCCAGGGTAAAGCCAACCCTGCAACAAACAGCATTGTGTAATGCCCAACATAAGTGGCCAGGGAGAGGATGGTACCCTCTAAGTGCGATAGTACAGCCCACTGTGTAAGAAATTATGTGCACTGAATTCACTAGTCCATCCCTAACACATGGGTCACATGTGTTCTTGCCTCGATCCTTCCTATTGTCTCCCCATGGACATCAAAGAAGCGTAGCTAGGCGGTCATCGCACCTCTGACTCACTGTGCAGGTTTCTTGGTGGCGGGGAATGCCAGTTTTCATCACCACTGCAGACTGTGTCAGCGTTTCTGACGAGAGAATAATGACCCCGCTGACCCATAAGTATGTGTTAAACTTCTGGCAGGACGTGACGATCCTGGGACACCAACACACCGAGCTACTCACCTTTGGGGGTGTAAAGAAAAGTGCCCATGACACCCCCAATAATTATCATGCCTCAAATACGACAACCCACTTTATACGAGCTCGGTGACGCCTTGGTCATCAAGGCCTGCACTGTCCTCTGCAACCCGGGGAGGGCAGTGACAAGTATGCTACCAGACCCCAACACAACCTTTCAACTCTCCGCATCCTGCAACTCAACATTTCAGGAATACGTACTAAAAAACTGGAGTTGGCAAAGCTACTATCAGATCAAAACATCCACGTTGCACTCATCCAGGAAACAATGCTACCAAGAGAAGCTCATTTCCATATCACAGGCTACACCGCACACCGATGCAAGTGTCGGAAATGTCAAGGGATCATGTCGCTCATTCGGAACGACATACAGGCTGAGGTTTCCTCAGTAGAAACCAAAAAATAAACTGATACGCTCATTCGGAACGACATACAGGCTGAGGTTTCCTCAGTAGAAACCAAAAAAGAAACTGATATCCAAGAAGTGACAGTTTGGACAAACAACCAACTGCTAAAAATTATTAATGTATACAACCCACCTAAAAACATGATCAACCTACCACTCTTTACTAACATTGATATTTTCAGAACTATCGTAGCAGGAGATATGAATGGCCACTCCCATCTATGGGGCTATAAAGATAGAAACCACACAGGATTGATCATCGAAGAACTCATCAAAACAACTACCCTTATATTACTCCAAAACTCCGATTCCCCACCAACACTCCTTCATAGAGCCAGTGGAACCTCAAGTAGACCCGTCCTCACTCTGGTGACAGCGGACATCCATCCCAAGTGCTCCCTCAGTGTCCTCGACGACATAAGTAGTGACCACAGACCAATTATACTAGAAATTTCCAACAAAAAAGAAACCATAAGTAGTTGTCCAGCAACAGTGCCATTCAATTATAAAAAAAGCTGACTGGGCAACATTCCGGAACCTAGTAAACCAAGGATTTCAAGAGATAGATATAACAGCTGATATTGACACTGTCTATAACAACATCACCGCAGCTATTCTACAATCTGCTAAACAATCCATCCCCCGAGGACGCCGTAGTAAACTCAAAACGTTCTGGAATGAAGAACTAGAGTGCATTGTCAAAGAAAGAAAAAAAGCAAGAAGACAAGTCGAGAAACATCCAACCCCCGCCAACAAAACAAATGACAACAGATTGACTGCGAAGGTTAAACTACTAAGCGCTAAAGCAAAAAAGGTCACATGGATCAAAAAATGTGAAAACTTGGACTTAAGAAAAGAAGGCAAGCAAGCATGGCGTCTTATTTTTAACCTATCAGGGGAAAAAAGACGTTCGGTCATTGTGCCACTAAAGGCGGGTTCGGAAGTAATACCAGCTAGTACACAGAAAACAGAAGCCCTTAACAATTACCTCGCCAGTATCAACAAACAACGAGACAACCAAAGACTAGACTACGCTATCAACAAACTTACCAAAGAAATGGAAAAGCGCCATACAGTAACCATTGAAGTCTTTGAAAAAGATTTCACCCTTCCAGAGCTAAAAGCTGCCCTTGACAAGTGTACAAAGGGGAAATCTGCTGGCCCCGATAGACTTGACTAACGAACTTATTACCAACCTCTCAATCAAAGAACTTGATGTTATCTTAGAGTTTATCAACATAACATGGAGAGAACTGCCGGCTCAGTGGAAGAAAGCAAATGTAACACCCTTACTAAAGAAAGGGAAAGATCCCAATGACCTCAGCAGTTACAGACCAATTTCCCTGACCTCTAATCTGGGGAAAATAGCAGAACGAATGGTCAATGAAAGGCTGTACTGGTGGCTTGGGAGCACGAAGACACTCAACAATTACCAAGCAGGCTTTAGAAAGAACAAGCGTACCATGGACCAGCTGATAAGACTCACTCAAGAGATAGGTGACTCATTCCAGGAGCAAAAACACGTAATAGCCACATTCATTGACCTGAAACAAGCGTATGACAGAGTCTGGAGAACAGGTCTTCTATTTAAACTGCAAAAAATGGGAATATCAGGACGAATGTACAAGTGGATAAAGGGCTTCTTTTGTAATCGAACAATACAAACAACATACACGGGAACAATGTCCAAACATAGAACCCAGGAGGAAGGCCTACCTCAAGGATCAGCCCTACGTTGCACATTGTTCCTTATGTTTATAAAGGACATGCTAGAATATATCATATGTCGTAAGGCACTTTTTGCGGACGACCTTGCCATCTGGGTAAGAGGCAAGAATATTCAAACCCTTACCCATAACATAAATACGAACCTCACTACCATTGCTGCTTACTGTAAGTTCTGGAAGTTAGAGCCTAGCACTGAGAAGACAGTCTACAGTATATTTACCCTAAGCAACAAAGTCAAAGGCAAAGAAATAGATGTCTGGATGAACGGAAAGAAACTAAACTGCGACAAATATCCGAGATATCTGGGAGTTGACTTAGACCGAAGGCTATCTCTGGAACAACACATAAACAAGCTGATAGAGAAAACCACAACTAGACTCAGGATCATAAAGCACCTCGCCACTTGTGAATGGGGGGAGGAGGAGACCAACAAACACTGCGTCAACTCTATATTGGTTAATTACCAAGTTAATTTGTTATTACTGATCACATGATCAGTAATAGACTATTCACTACCCCTGCAATCTATTGCTAGCAAGACTCTACTCCAAAGCCTAGATAAAATTCAAAATCAAGCCCTGAGATTTATTAGCGGTGCCATGAAATCAACTTCTAATAATGCTTGCGAAATACACAATAACATCGAACCTCTTGGCATTCGAAGAGAACGTGCTGTAGTGGAAACCTACGAGAGATATTTGCGAATGGAACAAACAGGGGAAAATCATATTATGGTAGAAAAGTGGCGGCAGAAAAACCCGAATTAAGAAATCATCCTTTTTAGACCATGCAACTAACTACAGTTTCAAACATCACCTTCCAGCAGACAGACTCCAAGATATACCCATCCGCCCAGAAGCACTTTGCCATCAAATAGTTGTCCCCGATGTCAGGTCCGATGAGCTCTCCGACCCCCTAGCAGATAGAAATACTCTACCTCCCATACTCAAAGCCATAGCACTGGAAACCATTGACCAGTATTCACGTAATGCCGTCCACATTTATACTGATGGATCTGCATTCAAGGCCACCCTAAATGCTGGTTACGGTGCTGTTGTCAAGTATCCCTACTCTCACCCAGACGACTACCCCCAAATCTACGGTCTATGCGGAGAATACTGCTCCAATTACTCTGCAGAAATTGTAGCTATAGAGAGAGCACTCAGAAGGATACTTGCAGACTTTGAATGTGACACCACTGCACTGGAAGATATATACATTTTCTCGGATTCAAAATCAGCACTCGAAGCGATTGAAAGTGGACTAACATCCGAGGTTTCCAATATAATATCTTTATCCAACCAACTCTCCACTACCTATGGCGTGGCTGTAACCCTAAAATGGATCCCTGGTCACATCGGCATTGCAGGAAAAGAGAGAGCTTATAGTTTGGCTAAACTAGGAGCATCTCTACCACAGCTTCCTGTTCAAGTTAGCCTCAAAACATGTAAGCAAATTCTGAGAAACAACTACCATGAGGAATGGTTAAATATGTGGGCTTCAGCTAAGACTGGGCGCCTACTCTACAGATATCAAACTAAACCAGACCCCATCGACCCTGTGGAGGAGCTGAGGCAAAGGGATCAAAGCCTGATATTCCAGCTGAGAACAGGCCATGCTCCTACCAATCAACACCTGAGCAGAATAAAAACACAACATGATCCAATCTGCAGACACTGCCGTCAACAATCTGAGACAGTAGATCACCTGCTACTACACTGTCCCCATTTACAAAACCGACGGAGCATGTTACTCCCACTACTTCCATCCATCAATAGCACACTGTACTCTGCAGCTGTACAACTGAGAAGGACCTGCGCCTTCATGCGAGAGGCATTAAGCTGTAAAGAGCTCATAGCTCACAGCTAACAAGGGGATTAAGTCAAGTCAAGTCAAGTCAAGGAGATGAATATTCAGCTGACCAAGATTGATGAAACCAAAAGGGAAAAAGCAATCTTCCATTTCTAAAACGATATCATAAAGAGCGGTATCATAAGGCAGAAATATTGCAATTTGTAATGGCAGCAAAAAGCAACAAATCTTTACAAATGGTAAACAACAGTAAAAACAACACAAATATATTTTGGGTTTCATGGGATGAAGAAAAGTGTGAATATCATTCTAAAAGAAAAACACAGATTGATGATGGCAAAGATGATGACAAAGAGAAGCAAGAAGACTATGTAATTTTAAAATGATTTCAAGAGATATTAATCTATGTAATGTGCCTATGAAATTAAAGAAAGCTTGACTATTGTAAATAAAACAAAAAAGAGAACTAGGAAAAACTTACAGTTTTATTCAGAAGTTGTACAGGAATGGTGAAATTGTTTGAATACACATAATCTGTGATAGTCATGTACATCTGCTGTATAGACAGCTCTTTGTAAGTATCATTTTCTGTACCTAAAAATTAAACATTTGTATATATAATGAAAATAGACAAGGAAATTAGGAAAATAATAAAGGAGAATACAAGATGAAAATAAGATTTAATAGTTGCATTACAACATAGATAAAGAGAACCTTCATCAATGCACTTGGGCAATGTCCATTAGCACAAGCTTCTCTTACCTGACCACTCAAGCTGATCTCTGATCAATGTACAAACTTCTAGCATCTAGATAGTGGAACATTTCTTAAGGGATGCATCAAAGCAAAAATAGAATAAGAAGGACAAATTACCAGATAAACTGGCAGAATATACAGAAAATCTATAAGGATTAATGCAGTGAACATATCATCATGTTGAACTACATGGAAGAGCTGAAAATAAAATAATAAATAAATAAAAATAGTGAAAGGGAAACATTTTTGACATTTTGATCACCCACTGATCTGAAGGTTTCAGATTCAAACGTCCGTTGAGGCAACTATTTTTGCCCAACTTAAAAGGCAATGGTGTCCACCCAATCAAGACTTAAATTCATATATATAAAATTGTATTTCTACATATATACATTTTATATATACATATATAGGCCTATCACTATCAGACAAGAGAAAACCAAGGAAATCACATTTGATGTAGCGACCCAGAGGATTCCAGCTGTTGGCAGGAAGCTAATAAAGAGTCTTGGCAGAGTAGGCAACGCCTCATTGAAGGACACAACGGCCATCCACAGAGCAAGAGAGATGGCAGACCAAGAGCTACAGATCATCAACAGAAGCAGATTTTTAGACAAATTTGCTACTTTCAGTTCATGTGGATTGATTATTTGGTAATCTGCTATGGCCTCTGCTGATGTACAAAGTTAGCTACAGAACAGTAGAAGCAAGCAAGAGAAGAAGTAGCAAGTTTGCCCAAAAATGGCTGGGGGTGTCACCAGGACTGACAGATGTAGCGATGACTGCAAGAAGTGAAGCTGGTCCTCCTGTTCAAATTAGTCCTAGAGGAATACAAAGCTGGCAATCTACTATCTATGTTACTAAAAACAAGACAAGAAATAGTCATTGACTATATAAGTATGTGTTCATATGCAAATATTACTTAATGCCATTCACCACTCAAAGGTGTTTTTACAAAAATATAATAACATGTATATTTTGTACCCTGAAATACTTACGAGAAAAGTGTGTACAATCTCCAGTATTATCTGTAGCATCTGCAGCAGTCTCACCGCGTTTAGATCCTAGAAGACAGTTTGGACCCGTTACGTCAGGACAATAATCAAAACTATTACAAATCATAGTTGTGGTGAGGGCACATGCTGAAGCACAGTCACTGCTAGAAAGTGCAGTAATTTCATTGTCTGATGTGTTATGAGAAACCCTCATAACTGGAGTAAACAAGTCTGTGAAAAGAAATGAGAGATAAATATACAATTATTTTAGTTATCAGTGTGTTTATTTTAAAAAATGCGTTTAATGTGTTATATTAAATAATAAAAAATATATTTAATAAGAAGTATTTATCTACGCAATAAAACAGGGTGTTAGGCAAGGTTGCGGTACTGTCACCAGATTTGTTTAATATTGATAGTGAGATTATTTAAAGATCCATAAGGGGCATGCATGGAATAACAATTGGAGGTCATAATATAAATAATCTAAGGTATGCTGATGATACAGTCTTAATCGCTAAGAGTGAAAATGAGTTACAAGAAATGTTAGACATTATTGTGAAAGAAAGCAAAAATAAAGGACTTAGCCTTAATTGCAAAAAGACAGAAGTAATGGTAACAACAAAGAAAAAGACATCATCTCAGTGCAAAATAAAGACAAGTGGAACAATATTAAAGCAGGTAAATTAATTTAAATATATTTGGGAACTTTGTTAACCTCAGACGGAAGATGTACAAAAGAGGTGAGATGCAGAATGGCTCAGGCAAAAGCAGCTTTCCAAAAAAATTAGGAAGTTACTATGTAATCCGTTTTTGACAATAGAGACAAAAAAAAAGAGTTCTTAAATGTTATGTAGAGCCAATCTTAACATCTTTTTTTTAGCCATGTAATGAGAAGAGACGACTTTGCTGATGACATAGTTCTCATCAGCAGCCAGATAAAAATGATGCAGGAAAATACAAATGAGCTATCATCAATAGCCAGCAAAATTGGGCTTGAGATCAATCATGAAAAGACTAAAGTCATGAAAAGCTTAATTCCAACAGACAACAAAATATACATGGAAAACAAACCAGTGGAAGAGATCGATCGCTTTATTTATCTTGGAAGTCACATTGATCGAGAAGGGGATACAAGCAAAGAAATTAGAATCAGAATAGCTAAAGCAGCAATGTCTTTCAGAAGCCTTGAAAAGTTGTGGAAATCAAAACTCATCAGCACAAACACAAAACTTAGACTATTCAAATCAAATGTACTATCAACCCTTACGTATGCGTGTGAAAGCTGGAAAACAACAAGAGATATAGAAACAAAGTTGAACACATTCGAAAATAAATGTCTAAGGAAAATACTTGGTATAGCGTGGAACGAATTCAAAACAAATGAGGAAATTAGAGAAATCGCCAATCAACCACTAATATCTTCAGTAATAAAGAAAAGACGATGGTCATATGTTGGACATGTAATGAGAAGAGATAATAACCAAATAGCAAAGCAAGCCCTCATGTAGGAAACAACAGGTAAGAGAAAAAGAGGAAGACCAAGAGAGACACTGAGAAGAACATTGATGAGAGAGATAAGAGCAGCAGGAATCGGCTCCCTCAATGAGATAGAGCTGCTTGCACAGAACAGAGACAAATGGCGAGATTTGATAAAATATCTTTAAAATAATTGAAAACTGCTAGAACAAAAATTCAGATAAGAGAAGGAGTATCTTGGTCTACGCCCTATGGGCTGGCTACGGCTCGAAAGGTCAATAGATAGATAGATAGAATAGGAAGAGAACAACTGGAATATATTGTAACAACTGGGAAAATTGAGGGATGAAGAGACAGAGGAAAGCAATGAGAAAAAATAACAGACAGCTTAAGAGAATGGCTTGGCAGAAGGTCAACAACAGAAATGATAAATAACTGTTGAGATCGAAAATTGTGGAGAGACATGATCACCTACGCCAGCAGGCCCAGTACTTGATGATGATGATTTATCTACGCATTTAAATATTATAATGTAAACAGAGCATAGAAATGATCTCAAACAAAACAGAATTTAGGTTTAAAAACAAAGGTCTAGTGAATATTTAGTATTTTAAAACTAAAATTATCTGTGGCTATGTATAAATAAATCAAGTCCACACCATAAGTGAATTTTAACATCACAAAGTCAGTAATTATAATGTTTTCATGAAAACTTTAATCGTCAAATAAATTAAATATATTTCCAAAACCTCTCAAAACTTGAAGATACATCATTGAGTTGTGGGCCCTTTTGCAGAATATTGCACTCATCACAGGCCACCAGAAAGGATTGCTATCTCTAGCCAGGTCTCCCGCCTCCTCTGTCGATATGCTCAAGGCATTTTTTTAAAAAATGTCTTGAAACCACGTTTTTTTGTTCTGCTGTTTTGTGTTCCTGGAACCATGTCTTCCATTATTGTTTTTAGCCACCCAACTCTATTAAGGCAAAATGTTTGATCTAATCTAATGAATCTGTGCCTGCCAACTTTGCTTCTCTTATAAGTATTCATTTATCTTGTATCTATAGGTCTTCCTTTTTTTCTGTATCCTGATGTTTCCCATAGAAGAGCCTGTTTTGGAATTCTCTTCTTGTCTTTTCTCAGCAAATGTCTGACACATGTCCATCTTCTTTCCTTAATTGTACATAAGATCTTTGGTTGCATGACCATTTCTTTTATTTTAATATTAGTCTTGAATTCCTTTCTTTGTACACAGAGTAGTAAAAAAAAGTAAAGTGCCCCCATCACGCCAAGTGGAAAATGGTGTTAGTGACCATAAATTTTACAGACCTTCAGCACATGATTTTTCGGGTAATGTGGTCGGTATTACGTCCATGCCGCTTTACTTTCCCAGAAAAAAATCCGGTACCCATTAAAGGCCGAGTGAACCCGGAAGCCGTCAGTTGGGATCGAACCCTACCTCTTGTCCTTTGTAGTCCTGTTCACTAACCACTGAGCTATTGCGGCTCCCTTTGTACACAGAGTAATCCAATGGAATCGGGTTGGGTGAGCGAATAGTAGCATGCACTCAAACCACAGCTCCTCAATATTCTACCCTGTTGCTCAAACAGCATGTGGCCTCGCATTGTCCTGGAGGATTCTGGCAAAGATTTTCCCTGATAAGGTTTGAGTAAGTGGCACTGGTTAGAGTACTCTAAGATGTACAGTACTACCAATGAAGAAAGTCAACATGACTTAACCAGTTGATAGCTGCACACACAATTTGTTCAGTTTTGGGAAGCAGTTGAGGTGCCACTCTGAGCTTTAATGCCTTCATTAATTGGGCTCATAGCAGTGTATCAAACTCTCATCTATGGCCTTTGGTGTCTTGACAGAAGGTTGGTAGCAAGCAATCATGATAAGTTAATAGTTTGGTAAAGCATTAGTGTCACATACTGGGTGCTGCTTTACTGAACATCTTTTCTCGTGGCTGAATTTACCAATCCTGGACAGACAGATCCATCCACAGAACGAGCAAGGTGTACCCGCGGTACCCGGCCTTGTCTAATTTCTCTTGCGCCTTTTGTCTTCTGAATTTGACATCAGCACTGTCTCAAAAGTTGCTGTGCCAATTTTTATGTTTGCTCTCCAGGTGCTACGATACGCAGCCACATTTTTCCAGTTCCTTTCTATCTATTTATCTATTGACCTTTCAAGCCGTAACTGGCCCATAGGACCAAGATACTCCTTCTCCTATCTGAATTTTTTGTTCTAGCAGCTTTCTTTTAAAGATATTTTATCAAATTTTGCCATCTGTCTCTGTTCTGTGCAAGCAGTTCTATCTCAACATTTCCATGAAATTTCCTTTCACTTACAGAAAATTCCCTCAAGGAAGCCTTGCAAACATCCATATATCTCAGCACTGGTTTGCCCTTTGGTCTCTTTCTGTCCCTAAGTTCACCATACAATATTTGTTTGGGAATATGATTGTTTGCCATTCTTCTTACATGGCCCAGCCACCTTAGTCTACAAATCCTAAGTGTTGCCAAACTCTCATCTGCAGTGGTCATATGCTTCACCACCAGTCTCATACCAACACAAAAGCTCCTTGCAAGCATCAACATGTTTTTCTATCATTTTGAGGAGCATCAACTGCTTGGGTACTAGCACCACTTGGAGCTTCAGTTTGTCATGGATGATGTGATGGGCTGATCCAACGCTAAAGTCCAATAGTAATGCCACCTCCTTGATTGAAACATTGGTTTTTCTGTAACACATTCTCAACATGTTGTTTTCTATGAATGCTGGACCCAGGCAAAGAGAACGCCTCCATTCTAGTGATGCTGTTCTTAAACTTCTCAGTCCATTCCTGCACTTGTGTGTGACTCATGCACTTGTCATTGTACTGAAAGCTCATCCAACGATGAATCTTTACATGTTTCATGCCTTTAATAAAAAATATTAGAAAACTTTACAGCTCTTGTTACAGGGTGCTGCCATATTGTTGAACAGTTATCCAAGTTCCTATGCATGAATGCCACCTAAAAGTAGTTCAAGATCACTGCTTCAGCATACCAGACACACAATGATACTGGTTATACATGCAGTTTTTAAATAACTAGCTGTGAACATGGAAATGCAGAAGCAGAAATAAATTCAGGATTGTCAAAAGAAAGTCAAGCTTTTGCATCACTTAGAAAATCTGGAAGACATGCAATATTAAAACAAAAACTAACATTTACATCTTCAAGTACAATGTGATAAGTATCCTATTTTATGGATCATGGAAACTTACAAAATGCATGTGCCTCAAATTAGTGACTTTTCAAAACAGATATCTTCTCAGAATTATGGGTGTTTTTTATCTAACATTATAATTCCTTAGAATAGTTGATAAATAATGTAAAATAACAGCTTCACATGGGGTGAGCTAGATAGATCAACTTAAGACAAACAACTTTCACTTTCTATTATGGTGACCTTTATGTTAGTGAGTATAAACAAAGATTGGTTAGTTATAATTTTGTTAACATATTTCATTTTTACCTGATTGTTTTCTTCCTTGCTCTTTACTGAATAATCTAATTATAGCTACATAACTATTTCACATTATAGTTTAGTGATGCAAATGATATTCTACAGAAAATTGTAATGATATGGAGTAGTTTTGACTTAATATTTTTCCTTCTTACTTAGTAAGGAAGTATGTCCCAAAGCAGTTACAATAACAAAGACATCATTGTTATCATATGTAACTGATGCACGCTGGAAGTTTATTGGGGACATGAAGGTCAAATCTGATAGTTTATTCAGTACAGCCTGTAGGAAGATCTGATCCAAGCCTTCTAAATATGGATGGTAAAGTTCTGAGGAAAAGATAAGGACATATTCTGTCAATATCATTACAATAATTTATGGAGATAACAAATGCAAATATAAGAAATATTGTATACCACATTTATAACAGAAAATGCATTCAGAATAGAGAAACCAAATACATATGTAAATATGCAAACATAATTACTGAAGGTTTTGAAGAAAGAATGAAACACCATGCCCTAAATTAAATGCCAGCTCCTGTTTGCACACACTAATGAAAGAAAAGAATAATATAAAATGCAGAAGCAAAATAACAGCTACATTTTAAGACTGATATTGAAATAAGAGAAATTGCCATGCAACTAAAGATCTCATCTACAATTTGGGATAGAAGATGGACATATTTCGGACATGTGCTGAGAAGAGACAACAAGGAAATTCCAAAACAGGCTTTTCTATGGGAAATATCAGGATACTGAAAAAGAGGAAGACCTAAAGAGACACTAAAAATAAGACTTATAAGAGAAGCAAAGTTGGCAAGAATAGACTCATTAGATAAGATTGAACATCTCGCCAAGAATAGAGATGGGTGGCTAAAAACATTACAAACCCTATGTGACATCTAAAGGTACAGGAAGAAACCAGAATAAGACAAGACTAAATCAAGATGTTCTAGGCTTGTGTCTTCTCCTTTATCCTTTGGCAGATGATGAGAGATATTTTACTCAAGATATACCAGTTTTTCCTTTGTGAGATGATAAGAGATATTTTGCTCAAGATATACCAGTTTTTCCTTTGGCAGATGATAAGAGATATTTTACTCAAGATATACCAGTTTTTCCTTTGGTAAGTGATGAGAGATATTTTACTCAAGATATACCAGTTTTTCCTTTGGTAGGTGATAAGAGATATTTTACTCAAGATATACCAGTTTTTCCTTTGGTAGGTGATAAGAGATATTTTACTCAAGATATACCAGTTTTTCCTTTGGCAGATGATAAGAGATATTTTACTCAAGATATACCAGTTTTTCCTTTGACAGATGATAAGAGATATTTTACTCAAGATATACCAGTTTTTCCTTTGGTAGGTGATGAGAGATATTTTACTCAAGATATACCAGTTTTTCCTTTGACAGATGATAAGAGATATTTTACTCAAGATATACCAGTTTTTCCTTTGACAGATGATAAGAGATATTTTACTCAAGATATACCAGTTTTTCCTTTGGTAGGTGATGAGAGATATTTTACTCAAGATATACCAGTAGCTGAAGTCTGTGTGGTATACTCAAAAAACATGATCTCCATGCTTAAAATATGATAGCAAACTCTCTATCATCATCATCATCGAGTGCCGTCTCTGCAACGAAGGTTGGCTACCATGGAGCGCCATTCTGCTCTGTCTCTTGCTTTGATGGTGCAGGTTATCATAGGCTGATTTGTCCATCTTTTGATGTTACTCAACCATGTTAGTCTTGGTCTGCCTCTTTTACCTTGTATTTTCCCCTCCAGGATTACTTTTAGTAGGCTGTTGTGTCTTTTAACATGGCCCAAAAATCGCATTTGTCTTGTTTGAATTGTGCTTAGTAGTTCTCTTTTAATTTTTAGTTGTTTTAAACTCTCTATACCAGCTTTTTAGTCTGTGAATTGATGGGCCATTAAACAGCTAAACAAAAGATAAACAAACATACGCAACACTATCATGACTAATGGATTTATATATTTATCAATAATCATTTGATTTACCATAATTTGGAAAGCAAACAT
The DNA here is from genome assembly GCA_032433765.1 of Megaustenia siamemsis. NCBI lineage: Eukaryota > Metazoa > Mollusca > Gastropoda > Stylommatophora > Ariophantidae > Megaustenia > Megaustenia siamemsis. The sequence goes on along the minus strand of JAVIAB010000160.1, from coordinate 55,846,170 downwards.
TATACAGAAGGAATGACTTACGATTCTCAAAGTCAATAACAAAACTCTTTGTTTCTGCTGGTGTGTAGCAGGAACTCGTGTCGTAAAAAGTGGATGCATAATGGTTCTCAGTAAAATCATAAAAATTATATGTATAATAATCTCCACTCTGAAAAATTGATAAAATAAAAGAATATGTTAACTCATTTTTTTTCTTACCATTCTGTATTAAGAATCTGCTTTAAGTATCATTGGTTGCAACAAACCTCCAACATTTAATTGAAGATAAAGCCTAAAGTGAATCAAACATTTATTTCAAGATGCTTATCAAACATCTTCAAACTTTGAGCAAAATTTGGCAAATAAAACAATTTTAATTTGTGAGAAAACTTTACTCTTAGTTTTTAAAATATAAATTAATAAATTTTAGCTTTAATTTAAATTTAGTCCTAATTTCCAGTTTTCTCAATAATAAATAAACACACTGCTTTAGAAAAACATGTTTAGAGTTACTTCACTTACTTTTAAAAAAATAATAATAAGGATAATAATAATAATTATCACATCAGTGCAATAAGTTCTCATTAAATAACAATGAAAGAGCACTCACATCAGTGCAATAAGTTCTCATTAAATAACAATGAAAGAACACTCACATCAGTGCAATAAGTTCTCATTAAATAACAATGAAAGAACACTCACATCAGTGCAATAAGTTCTCATTAAATAACAATGAAAGAACACTCACATCAGTGCAATAAGTTCTCATTAAATAACAATGAAAGAACACTCACATCAGTGCAATAAGTTCTCATTAAATAACAATGAAAGAGCACTCACATCAGTGCAATAAGTTCTCATTAAATAACAATGAAAGAACACTCACATCAGTGCAATAAGTTCTCATTAAATAACAATGAAAGAGCACTCACATCAGTGCAATAAGTTCTCATTAAATAACAATGAAAGAGCACTCACATCAGTGCAATAAGTTCTCATTAAATAACAATGAAAGAGCACTCACATCAGTGCAATAAGTTCTCATTAAATAACAATGAAAGAGCACTCACATCAGTGCAATAAGTTCTCATTAAATAACAATGAAAGAGCACTCACATCAGTGCAATAAGTTCTCATTAAATAACAATGAAAGAGCACTCACATCAGTGCAATAAGTTCTCATTAAATAACAATGAAAGAACACTCACATCAGTGCAATAAGTTCTCATTAAATAACAATGAAAGAGCACTCACATCAGTGCAATAAGTTCTCATTAAATAACAATGAAAGAGCACTCACATCAGTGCAATAAGTTCTCATTAAATAACAATGAAAGAGCACTCACATCAGTGCAATAAGTTCTCATTAAATAACAATGAAAGAGCACTCACATCAGTGCAATAAGTTCTCATTAAATAACAATGAAAGAGCACTCACATCAGTGCAATAAGTTCTCATTAAATAACAATGAAAGAGCACTCACATCAGTGCAATAAGTTCTCATTAAATAACAATGAAAGATCACTCACATCAGTGCAATAAGTTCTCATTAAATAACAATGAAAGAGCACTCACATCAGTGCAATAAGTTCTCATTAAATAACAATGAAAGAGCACTCACATCAGTGCAATAAGTTCTCATTAAATAACAATGAAAGAGCACTCACATCAGTGCAATAAGTCTCATTAAATAACAATGAAAGAGTACTCACATCAGTGCAATAAGTTCTCATTAAATAACAATGAAAGAGCACTCACATTAGTGCAATAAGTTCTCATTAAATAACAATGAAAGAGCACTCACATCAGTGCAATAAGTTCTCATTAAATAACAATGAAAGAGCACTCACATCAGTGCAATAAGTTCTCATTAAATAACAATGAAAGAGCACTCACATCAGTGCAATAAGTTCTCATTAAATAACAATGAAAGAACACTCACAAAATTGTCCTTGTAGGTCATGCTTCCCAAAAGAGGACACATTTTTATTTTGGGCTACCATAACATCAATCTGGTGCCAGATTTTCTCAGGGGATATAAGGTGACCTTGTGTTATACTAACCAAAATACCTAGAATATATATTAATGGCTATGGACAAATATGGGCACAAACACCACATCATCCATATGCCACAAGGTGGATGCTATTTTATAACAGAAAGTGTTCCTACAAGGAAAATGAACATAAAACATCAGCAACCTAACAAACACTTGCTGCCAAGGACAATAACAACTCACTGTTTTATCTTCTACGTTCAGCTGTACAGGCTGGCTAGTTGCTGGAACTCTGGACTGTGGGGATGTGTATGTCCAGTCTCCCTAAAATAAAAAAAATGTCTTCCATTGACTACAAAAACAAATATAACCACATCCACCAATCTCTACACACACTTTCTAAAATATTTAATGAAGTACAATTGTAGCTTCTTGAGGGATACTTGATTGTTAGTATCTTGCATGTTTGATGAGGGATATTTGATTGTTAGTATCTTGCATGTTTGATGAGGGATACTTGATTGTTAGTATCTTGCATGTTTCATGAGGGATACTTGATTGTTAGTATCTTGCATGTTTAATGAGGGATACTTGATTGTTAGTATCTTGCTTGTTTGATGAGGGATACTTGATTGTTAGTATCTTGCATGTTTGTTGAGGGATACTTGATTGTTAGTATCTTGCATGTTTGTTGAGGGATACTTGATTGTTAGTATCTTGCATGTTTGAAGAGGGATACTTGATTGTTAGTATCTTGCATGTTTGAAGAGGGATACTTGATTGTTAGTATCTTGCATGTTTGATGACGGATACTTGATTGTTAGTATCTTGCATGTTTGATGAGGTGAGGGATACTTGATTGTTAGTATCTTGCATGTTTGATAAGGGATACTTGATTGTTAGTATCTTGTATTCTTGATGAAGGATACTTATTTGTTACTATCTTTCTTGTCTCAATAAAAAGGTGCTATATTATTTTGTCTCATGAGGTTCTTTTAAATATAATTTAATCAATACACAAAAACTTTTTAATATCAGATAATGAAGTGATGGAGATGATAATCAAAAACCTTATGAATAATCTGGACCAGTGGAAACTTGAAAAAGCATCCACGCACGTGATGTGACATGGTTATAGAGAAGAGCCAACCACAGGGACACTACTGGTTTTTTTCTTAAATTGTATTATTATTATTTAAAGAGCATGCTGTTTTGGGGCACTCTATGACTAACAGAAATTGTGCTAGTGGTGAGCTCCCCTAGTCTCTACTGTGTAAACAAGTAATAATCTAAAAGAGAACTTGGAGTCTGTTTCATGAACGTCGCAGCACTGAAAGTGTGCAGAACCTTTGTACCCAACAACCTTCTCTAGGATGAGTCACAGCTCCTAATGCTAGTTCTGTAATTTTTACAGAGTGGTGAAAAAGGGTATAGAAGGGGTATGGTGGAAACAGGCTATAGCAATAGTAAGTTTGAAACAGGAGATAGCAGCGATAGGAAATTAGTGAGTGAAGGGCAGAATGTAAACAAAGGGGGGATAATTAGGAAGCAGAGCTGATAGGTGTTCAAGGGCTCGAGAAGGGTGTGAGTAAGCAAGAATCACGGGGGGCAGGGAAAAAGCCAGAGGTTAGTGAACAAAGGAGAAAATTGAGAGGTGACTGTTAAGAGATCAGTGTGCGCAAGTCAGGTTGGTGAGAGGAGGGTTGAATTCATTCGATTCAGAAGTGTGTTCAGATGCGGACGTCTGTAGAAATACAGTCGGTACCGTGAACTAGTTAGGTTGGTGAGAAAGTTAGTAGCTATGTTAGTTGGAGGGCGACAGCCCCTCAAGTTAGTTGTGTGAGTTTCCTGGACACTGGACAGTTAGATGTGATTAGTTGTGATGCCAGATTAAGCTAGGCACAGTAGGGCTGTACTATGAATAACAGATAAATGTTCGTGTTACAATTATCGCAAGGACTTGATTGTGAATCAGGTGGGTACAGTATCATGAGATTTAGGAGATATGTGTAATCACCTACATCGGAAGATTGAATATCAATCATTCCATCGAGACATTAGCAGAGCGTGGAGAGCTCACCACATGTGTAGAGACGTATATATTAATCGTGAGTGTTCTCACCGAAACTTCAGTGAATTAGACTAGATATAGTCATGGAGAGAATTGACTATGAAGCTGGTAGCTTCTGATAACTCAGAGACTTTGAATCATTGTGAGTATTCAAGTTTACCTAGAATAGGTTGTGAATTATTGTGAGTGTTCAAGTAGCATAGACTAGGGACGTATATATAAATTGTGAGTGTTCTCACCGAAACTTCAGTGACTTAGAGTAGATGTAGTCATGGAGAGAATTGACTATGAAGCTGGTAGCTTCTGATAACTCAGAGACTTTGTATCATTGTGAGTATTCAATTTCACCTAGAACATATGTGAATTATTATGAGTGTTCCACTTAGCGTAGAACAGAGACTTTGAATCATTATGAGTGTATACTTAGCATAGAACAGAGACGGTGGAATTAATTTAACTGTGAGTGTCACTGGCACTAAACAAGTGCAGAGACTGTTGTATTATTGCAGGTCTCACTCATGTTGAGGAGACAAATATTATGGAGCATTGAACGTGTTGTCAGTGCGAGAGTCAGGTCGGAATGAGAGGTCACTATAAGAGTGACAGTGGACATTTTGTAAATTTCTGGGAATGGATTTGTTAGTGTTTAATAAACGTTTAACTGTTAACTCCAATGGTGTTGAAACATGTTGGAAATGCTAGCTGTGTTCTTGTTGTCTTGTCCTGACGACGAGCGGATTAGGTTGTCCTGAACCATAGATTGAATAGCGCGAAGTACTGCTAACGTAACAGGTGGTCAAGTCGTAACAGGTGGTCAAGTCGTAACAGGTGGTCAAGTCGTTGGCCAGTGCAACCGGCTGGTGTTCTAGCAGCGGTTAGGATTCACGAGGGCTCAGATCTCAACGAGCTTCCGTCCAGATATCCACAGAGGAAGGTCGAAGGAGAGTCAGACCGCCTTTAGCGGTAAGACGAGTTCTTCAAGTCAAGCAGGGGATGGCTCAAAATGGAGTGAGCTGTTTGTCTGCATCTTCTGTGTAAGGCTTATCGGAGGCAAGGCGTGGCAAGTCCTTCCTCCAGTAAAGCAGAGCAGCGGTCAAGTCAATGCGGGCAAGAGGGACTTGCCTACGACACTTCCGACAGTCCATATCGGCAGTGAAGGAGCGTCACAGGCGAGGCAAGGCCTGCGTCCACCACGTGTAGGGTTGCATAGGGGGCGTTGATGTGGTGTTCACCATGTCGTCCTAGTGCATACAGTACAGGGCAGGCTTCTGGGAGAAGTCGGTTCAACTAGTGTGATCACGCCTTCCTGTGTTCATAAACCTGCTACAATATAGGTAAATAAAAAGCTGCTACATTTTTGGGCAATGGCCAACGTTAGGTCAAAGACAGGCAAGTGAGACACAGTGGTAGCAAAGCGGGGAGAAAATTCAAAGGATCTTCAAAAGTGTGTTACTAGTTAATTAAGTAGTATATTAATTAGCGAGTGGAAGGAGTATTGAGTGAGAGATATTAAAGAGAAGTGTAAAGAGTGTAAAGTGTGTGGCCACACGTTTAAAGAAAAAAAAAAGGGAGAGAAATTTATAAAGAGTGCTATCACAGTCGTGTGTGTCAACCATATTTTTTAGATAGAATAGGGACATAGTAATTAAGGGAAGAGGGAGTAAAATAAGGAACAAATAGTATTACAACAAATGACACACATGGCTGGGATACAAGGTTAGAGAGAGATTTGTATTTTGGGTGAAGGTGATGAACAAATTGTTGTAAAGAGTGATATTGTGACACATTGTGTGATTTTTGTGTGGGCAATGATGATATTGTTGTAAACAGAGTTGTATGTCATATATTTTGGTTCCAGAAAATTGTATTATGAACAAACATGAATGGAAATATAAACAGGTGATGAACAAAGAGATCAGATAGAGTCCCAAGAGATAAATAATTGAATATTGGTGTAGGATATCATCACAAGTGGGGGGGACGTTGAGACAAGAGAAATAGCAGGTTGAGTATTACAGTAGAAAATAGACATCAATACAGGGAAAGGAACAAGGTAGTAAGAGAAGGGTAGTGAGAAATAGAAACAAAAATGGAGGGGATGACACAAGAGGGATATATGTGGCAAGCCATGCAAAAGATGGGGGAAGTAGTGGAAAGATTAGGGAATAATTTACAAACTCAGGAAATAACAAGAAGGATTCCTGTTTTTACAGGAGAACCAGACAAATTTGAAGAATGGATACATGCCATTGAGTTCTGGTCAAAGAGCAAACAATTAAGTCAAATAGAGTGGAAGGAATTAGCGGTAGCTACGAGTCAGAGTGCAGTAGCGAAGTGCGTGAGAAGAAGAATAGAAGAAATAAAAGAAGAGCCATGGCAAGAGTTTAAACTGTACTTAGCAAAGAGGTATGGAAAATTCAAAGATGAGCAGCATGCCATCATGAAATTGACAGGGGCGCAGCAAGGGAGAAGTGAGACAATAGAAGAATATGGAGAAAGGATAAGGGAAATGGCAGAACAAGGGTTTGGAGCAGGAATAGAAACAGAACAGGTAAATAAGTTGTTAATAGCAACATTCATAACAGGGATAAGAGATAAGGGGCTGAAAGTAATGCTAACAAGAAGAAGAATGGCAACAATCTCACAAGTAATCAATGCAGCGATAGAAGAGGAGGGTATAACAAAAAGATTTGAAGAAGAACAAGGACAAGATAGAGAAGCTGGTAGAGTGGGTAGGCAAGAAAGCCCCATGGAGATAGACCATATGAGACAGAGAAGGATACAACAAAGAGAAACACAGATAGTCAATGTCATTCAGGAGACAAGAAGGTGTTACAGGTGTGGGAGAATAGGTCATATTATTAGACAATGTAGAGAAACAACTAGTAGACAAAAAAGAGGAGGAATGTACCGGGCAGCGGGAAACGGAAACAGTACTCAAACAGGCAGGCGATTTTGAGTACAGAAGAGAAGCCTGACCAATTTGGTAGATACGGCAGAAGAGAGGATCCATGTTCTTGCATAGTACAAATAGACAGGCACAAATATAGGGCTATTATAGACACCGGTGCCAGCGTGAGTGTGATAAAAGAGACTGCGTATAGAGCAATAAAAGGGTACAAAGGAAGAATGAAGATGACAAGGAATAAACTGGAGTCAATAAGTGGGCAATTGTTGGAAGTAATAGGAGAAACATGGATACACATAAAGGTAGGAAAATGTCATATGCAACAAAGGTTTATGGTAGTTAGAGGAATGAATAGGGTTATGGTATTAGGTAGGGACTGGATGAGGAAAAATGAAGTTATAGTGAATTACAAGACACAAACGTTAAGGATAGGAGGAGTGAAAATACAAATGGAGGATGACATACATATTGCAACATTGGCGAGAGCAAAAGAGGATGTAATATTAAAACCGCACCGCGTACACATCACTTTAGCGAAACTAAAGCAAAATGATTATATTGGACCGGGAATGACGATAGAAACAAGAACGAAACAAGAATTAATGGAAGAACCGAATATAAGAGTGATCGATGGCATAGCGACATTAAGTAAGGGGAACAATTTGCCAGTAATGTTAATCAATTATTCGGGAAAAACAATTAAAATAAAGAAGGGAAAGGTCATAGCTCAGATTAAACGGAAAGATATCAATAAGTTGGATGTAGGGAAGAAAGAGCGAAGAGGAGAGGCACAACATGAAAGAAAGGAGAAGGAGAGGAGAGAAGAGGAAAGGCAAGACTATCTACGTTGGGTGAGACAGATTTAGGCAAGAACAAAGGGAGATAACAAGAGAAGTAGGAAGAAATAGGGGACTAAATCGGAACGCAAAAACAAAACAAAACACACTAACAAAAGAGAGACGACAGCAGTTAGAAGAACAAATACATACAAATGAGGAGGATAGGAGTCAAGTACAGAAACTAGTATTCAACAACCATGAGATGTTTGCGTTGACAGATTATGAACTGGGGAAAACCAAAACAGTAGAATTAGAAATAGATACTGGAACAGCACAACCAACAAATGTAAGAACGTATAGGACACCCTTAAAAGATAGAGAGGTCGTAGAGACAACCATAGAAGAAATGTTAAAAGCGGGAATAATTGACAGAACAACGTCGCAATGGTCATCACCGGTTGTAATTGTACAGAAGAAGGATGGAACAAAAAGATTCTGTTGTGATTACAGAGCGCTGAATAAAGTGACGAAGGATATCAGTTATCAAATGCCAAGGGTAGACGACATAGTGGCACTATTTCAGGGCACAGACTTCTATACAACATTGGATTGCAAGAGTGGCTATTGGGCAATCCAAGTAAATCGGAGTACCAGGGACAAACTTGCGTTTAACACACATTTAGGAACTTTTACTTGGAATGTAATGCCGTTTGGATTAAAGGGCTCACCAGCAACATATATGAACTTGATGAACCAGGTGTTACAAGGATTAGGGACATTTGCTCAAGCTTACGTAGATGACATCATAATTTTTACAAAAGGAACAAAAGAACAGCACCTGAAACATGTTCAAATGGTATTTGACCGACTACGTCAACATGATATAAAACTAAAACTCAATAAATGTCAATTTCTAAGAAAGGAAGTAAAATATTTAGGCTTTGTAGTAAATAGAGAGGGAATATTACCAGATAAAGATAAGGTACAAGTGATTAAAGAAATGAAACCACCAACTAAAGTAAGGGAAGTACGGAGTTTTCTAGGTATGTGCGGCTATTATCGAAGATTCATACCAAAGTTTGCAGAAGTGGCAGAACCACTAACGACATTGACGAAGAAATTTGTGAGATTTCAATGGTCAACAGGATGTCAAAGAGCGTTTGAGACGCTGAAAGAAGGGTTGGCAAAAGTGCCGTTGTTGGCACACCCGAATAAGGAAGGAAGGATGATTTTGTATACAGATGCGTCAGACGTGGCAATAGGTGCGTGTCTGGTATGCGAGAAAATAGAGGTGGACAAAATAACAGGAAGAAATAGGGTACAGGAATGGCCAATATATTTTCTATCCCACAAGTTAAGCCGGACTCAGATAAGGTGGCCCACTATAGAAAAAGAAGCATTTGCAATCCATTATGCAATTCAAAAACTCCATTTCTACATATATGGGCAGCAAGTAGTAATAAGGACAGACCACAAGCCACTCAAAGCAATACTTGAGGCGCCAATTAAGAACAGGAAAATAGATATGTGGTCATTGACATTGCAAAATAGTGGAGCCAAGGTGGAGTATATAGAGGGAGCTAGAAACATTTGTGCGGATTGGTTATCGAGAATGCCGAGGCAGGAAGGGGAAGAAATAGAACAGAACGAATCAAATACGGATGTGGATGATAGAACATTCCAAATAAATATAATAGATACGAATAGAGTAAGCCAAACAAGAAATGAGACAGAAGGGGAGGAGGAGAATAATACAGAGGAGGAAGAGGTAGACATAACAAGGGAAGCACAAAGTAAAGATGACGAGTTAGGGGAGATAATAAGGGACATAAAGAGTGGAAAAGCGAAGAAATGGAGGAAATTTAGTATCGATGAGAATGGGGGAATATTGTTATATATAGGCGATGAAGACGAAGTACAACCAAGGGTGTGCATCCCACGAGTATATAGAAAGCAGTTGCTATCAATGTATCACGAGGAAAATGGGCACATGGGGAGAGATAAAATGCTAGATGCATTAAGAATAAAATACTACTGGCCGGGCTTGTATAGATCAGTAGACGAGCACGCTAAGAGATGCAGAGTATGTAAGACAAGAAACTTACTACAGAAAGGGGGGCCGATGATGACAATGGAGAAACAGTATTTTGCGATGCAAAAAATGAGCATGGACATAACGGGGCCATATCCAACGACAATATCGGGGAATAAGTATATACTCCATGTAACAGATTCTTATAGTAGATGGCCAGAGAGTGTGCCGATACCAAACAAAAACACGGACACTATAATAGATATACTACTGAATGAAATTATTCCGAGATATAGCTGCCCACAGTGCATATTAACAGACAATGGAGGGGAGTTTACGAGTAGCAAGTTTCGACAAACATTAAAGAAATTAAACATCCAACATATAAGAACGTCAGTATATAATCCGCAAGCGAACGGGATCAACGAAAGGCAGCACAGAACGCTAAATGACATAATATCCAAATTGACAAGAGGGAGAGAAATGGAATGGGATGTAAAACTGAACCATGCGTTGGCGGCAATTAGGATGAATAAGAACGAGAGTACACAATTTTCACCGTTCTTCTTGTTATATGGTAGACATCCAATGTTGCCACTTGATAATGTGTTGCAACCAAGAAGAAGGTATATGGGAGAAGAGATACACGAAATAATCCTGCAACAAATGCACGACACACAAAGAATGGTGTGGAAAAATTTAAAACGAGCAGAAAAGAAGAACCAGCAAAAGAGTAAAGATAAAGAAGCGATAGAATATAGAGTAGGGGACAAAGTATATTACAAGAATCAGACAGCCACGTCAAAAATTAGTCCAAAATGGAAGGAAGGATATGTAATAATAAAGAAAACGGGAGAGGCAAATTATATTATAAAGCACATATATGGCAAAAGGGGGATACGAACACATAGAAGAAACATAAGGAAAGATGATGAGTTGTGGTCAGAAAAAGAACAAGAACAGAGGGAGAGGCCAAGGAGGAAATGTACAATGTATGGAAGGAAAGAGTCGACAGAGTATACTGGAAGTGAAGGGGAACAGGAGGTTAATACGAATACGAGAGAACAGGAAAAGGGGCAAAGAGAAAAAAAATATGGAAGCAGTAATGAAAGTGAAGAAGAACAAGGGGAAAGTAGCGAAGAGGAGGGAAACAGCACAGGAGAGGATCCACCGTATAGGAACACGAGGAGTCAGTGTAGAAGAAGACAAGAACGAAGGGTACAGAGAGAAAGGCAAACGTCGTCAGAAGAGGAAGACATGCCAATACCAGAAAGACGACTAAGATTAAACCAAAGACAACAAGAAGGGGAAAGACAAGAGGAAACAAGAGAAAAACAAGTGGGAGGAAGGATGGATAAGGAGACGCAGGAGAATAGGAGCGTCGTTAGGAAGAGACAGGGAAGGTGGTCGTCAGGAGAATCACCAGAAAAAAAAAATAGAGAACAGGAGAGTGAACAGTGGGAGAGTGAAGAGAGTTACCAAACAGAAGAGAGAAGCCAAGAAATGATAGGGGAGGTAGAGTAGAGGACATAGAAAAGGAGGATATAGTAGAGAGGAGCAACCTCCAGAAGTTCTGTAGGGGCCCTATCAGAAATTGTGGAGGAGGCTCCGATGAGGGTAAACGAAATCCAGCATAGCAGTTGAAGAGGAGGGGGTGTAAATAAGAAGGGAATGAGAGTTGAAGAGTTATTAGAGGTGGTTAAATAACTCGGAGAAGATATAAGGTAGTGAAAAAGGGTATAGAAGGGGTATGGTGGAAACAGGCTATAGCAATAGTAAGTTTGAAACAGGAGATAGCAGTGATAGGAAATTAGTGAGTGAAGGGCAAAATGTAAACAAAGGGGGGATAATTAGGAAGCAGAGCTGATAGGTGTTCAAGGGCTCGAGAAGGGTGTGAGTAAGCAAGAATCACGGGGGGCAGGGAAAAAGCCAGAGGTTAGTGAACAAAGGAGAAAATTGAGAGGTGACTGTTAAGAGATCAGTGTGCGCAAGTCAGGTTGGTGAGAGGAGGGTTGAATTCATTCGATTCAGAAGTGTGTTCAGATGCGGACGTCTGTAGAAATACAGTCGGTACCGTGAACTAGTTAGGTTGGTGAGAAAGTTAGTAGCTATGTTAGTTGGAGGGCGACAGCCCCTCAAGTTAGTTGTGTGAGTTTCCTGGACACTGGACAGTTAGATGTGATTAGTTGTGATGCCAGATTAAGCTAGGCACAGTAGGGCTGTACTATGAATAACAGATAAATGTTCGTGTTACAATTATCGCAAGGACTTGATTGTGAATCAGGTGGGTACAGTATCATGAGATTTAGGAGATATGTGTAATCACCTACATCGGAAGATTGAATATCAATCATTCCATCGAGACATTAGCAGAGCGTGGAGAGCTCACCACATGTGTAGAGACGTATATATTAATCGTGAGTGTTCTCACCGAAACTTCAGTGAATTAGACTAGATATAGTCATGGAGAGAATTGACTATGAAGCTGGTAGCTTCTGATAACTCAGAGACTTTGAATCATTGTGAGTATTCAAGTTTACCTAGAATAGGTTGTGAATTATTGTGAGTGTTCAAGTAGCATAGACTAGGGACGTATATATAAATTGTGAGTGTTCTCACCGAAACTTCAGTGACTTAGAGTAGATGTAGTCATGGAGAGAATTAACTATGAAGCTGGTAGCTTCTGATAACTCAGAGACTTTGTATCATTGTGAGTATTCAATTTCACCTAGAACATATGTGAATTATTATGAGTGTTCCACTTAGCGTAGAACAGAGACTTTGAATCATTATGAGTGTATACTTAGCATAGAACAGAGACGGTGGAATTAATTTAACTGTGAGTGTCACTGGCACTAAACAAGTGCAGAGACTGTTGTATTATTGCAGGTCTCACTCATGTTGAGGAGACAAATATTATGGAGCATTGAACGTGTTGTCAGTGCGAGAGTCAGGTCGGAATGAGAGGTCACTATAAGAGTGACAGTGGACATTTTGTAAATTTCTGGGAATGGATTTGTTAGTGTTTAATAAACGTTTAACTGTTAACTCCAATGGTGTTGAAACATGTTGGAAATGCTAGCTGTGTTCTTGTTGTCTTGTCCGGACGACGAACGGATTAGGTTGTCCTGAACCATAGATTGAATAGCGCGAAGTACTGCTAACGGTCAACAGGTGGTCAAGTCGTAACAGGTGGTCAAGTCGTAACAGGTGGTCAAGTCGTAACAGGTGGTCAAGTCGTTGGCCAGTGCAACCGGCTGGTGTTCTAGCAGCGGGTAGGATTCACGAGGGCTCAGATCTCAACGAGCTTCCGTCCAGATATCCACAGAGGAAGGTCGAAGGAGAGTCAGACCGCCTTTAGCGGTAAGACGAGTTCTTCAAGTCAAGCAGGGGATGGCTCAAAATGGAGTGAGCTGTTTGTCTGCATCTTCTGTGTAAGGCTTATCGGAGGCAAGGCGTGGCAAGTCCTTCCTCCAGTAAAGCAGAGCAGCGGTCAAGTCAATGCGGGCAAGAGGGACTTGCCTACGACACTTCCGACAGTCCATATCGGCAGTGAAGGAGCGTCACAGGCGAGGCAAGGCCTGCGTCCACCACGTGTAGGGTTGCATAGGGGGCGTTGATGTGGTGTTCACCATGTCGTCCTAGTGCATACAGTACAGGGCAGGCTTCTGGGAGAAGTCGGTTCAACTAGTGTGATCACGCCTTCCTGTGTTCATAAACCTGTTACATTATAGGTTAAAAGCCTGCTACAGTGGCATTGCTGACAAAGAGTGAATAACACACAGAACCTGATTTGTAAAGATGGAGAAGAATGAGGTATGAATGTTGGTTGCTTGTTACTGTTGATATCAAAATTCTTAGATAACAGCATTGCTACTTTCTTTTCTAATTGTTCAAAGATTAATTTATTTTGCCATGGGAGTAGTACTTTCTCTTCTCAAAGAGCAAACTTAATTATTTTTTTTTTACCTTAAATATGTTTTGCATTAACCAAGTAAGCATTAGGCAACAAAACAATAATATAGCATTTACAATTGAATGTTACAAAATTAACAAAATACAAATACAGCACATAAAGCAACAATTTTGAAAATAAACTGTATTAAAAGTGAAAATATAATTACAAGTGCAAGTACAAGTAGAACCTAAGAGGTAAAGCAATTAATTAGAGTCAATTAGAAAAAGAATCTATAAAAAAAAGTTTGACAATGGAGAATATAGATTGTAGTTCAATGTTTTCATTTAGATGGAATTTGATTAAAGAAATTCACAAAATGTTATGCTTATGGCTATGGAAGCCCAGGTCTCACTGCAAACAAATTAAATTCCATAATTGCTCAAACGCCCGTACCAGTGGAGTCATCCGAATTACTAACTGTAGTCCCCATCATAGCAGTCTCGGCACACGCCAAAAGACATAAGGCGAAACCGCACAAAAAGTGAACACAGCCAACTGTTCCTTTGTCATACAATATCATCATTCATCGTAAACAAAAGGAATATCGAAACATGATCAAAACGGATGAGACACACAGCTCAAGGTGTGCACAGAGCACTTAACTCAGTAGCTCCTGCAACAAGTCAGATTTGGAATATGAGGATGCTGCAACAAGGAACACTTTTCATACATGGCCTTCAATGGTTCCTGCCGCCTATCCACCATATTGACCGGAAGTTCACGTCCTCCTGAAAATGATGATCGTCGTATTTTTTTAATGTATAGCACTTGATGATGTTAGGACGTTTTTGACTCCAATTCCGAACATATAAAACACAGTTAGTCATTGGATTATCCCCATCGCACATCAAACAACAAACTGTAAGATTAGAGTATGGTTGGTCTAGGGATATATGATGAGCCATTATGATTTACGTAGCACACACAACAATGGCTGTGCCCATAAATTCCTGATTACCCTAGTGAATGCAGCCTACAACGAATGAAACACGGTGAGAAAAACTTCGGTTGACTTGACGGAGCAGTACACATTGTGTTGTAACATGTAAATAGCTTGCATAAAACAATTCCAACGACGGCCATTGAACAGCACTCAATGTGTTGACGTAAACTGCAGATCAACTCTAGATGGTGAAAGGTCGCATTCACAACACTTGATTTGTCAAAAAGGAATATTGCAGTGTGTACGGCTCCGCTTCATCAACACAGATTTGTGAAGTAGAACATCATTTTGACTTTAACGCAGAAAATTGCATCGGAGAGCCAAAATTAATCAGTCCCCAAATGCATTTTCTGCAGCAATCGAGAGAACATGAGCTTCGTTCCACCATCTTGGAAATGGAAGTCTCACAAAATGTTTCTCTGATGAAGTCATTTAGACTATATACCACACTGATGATAATAAAACAAATAACCTTAAAACATTAAAAAGCAACACAATGAAAATATCCATACTCACCGTTTGGAAGTAATATTTGAAAATTGTGTCTTTATTGCTGGTGTTGTGGTGGTCCTGGTTAAAGTCTCCTCGTTTTGACTCATAAACATCACACAGAATGCCTCTTGCTGTACCCTGAAAGTAACATTAAGAAGTTCACCAGAATCCCAACTACAGTGACTAACGAATGTTATTAGTAAAATGAATAAATATGGACGTGCATGGCAAGCTAGAACAAGCAGTAAATTCCCACAGGATATTATCCTGAATCCTGAACCTAAAGAGAGCACAATAGATCACAATCTTCCAACTCTTATCATGGCACTGTTTAGTGAATGCCTATCTATACAAAAAGTAATTAACTACATCTTCAATGTGTATGTGTCAAGCCAGCCAGAATATTCCTTCAAACATGTGAACTGTACAGAAACCTAAGAGCTGAAATCTAGTCCTATGATGGACAATCTACATATAAACTATAGGGTGCATAGGATGACCTCCTGATAATGACTAAATTCATAGAGGCAACTGTCTTTGTAATATGCTGACCATAGGAAACTGAATGAAGGAAAAGAACAACTCCATCAAACACTGAATGCAGTGACAGTTTCAAATATTTTATCTAATTTCACATTCACACAGAAAGCTGCAGTGTACTATGTTTGCACTTTAAAGAGAATAGCTTATATATGATTGCACTTCGTTTAGTGAATGTTATGAGGAATAAACCAACCTAGTTGGCAAGTAAAATCTGGCAAAGATAAAATTAACCTGAAACTTAGAACTAAGTCTTTCTCAGCCATCATTTGCTCCCATCAGTCTATTTCTTTCATTCGCCCGAAGTATTGTTTATATCTGCAATGTAGTTTCTTGTATAAATTTATTGTAATTCTTGCAGTGGCTCATATAGTTTTGTCTGTAGTGTTGTATCTTTGGAAAATGGGTTTTCCTCAGTCCACTATAATCAGTACAGTCTTGAAGCATGTGCTCAGTGGTCTGGGGTGCCTATACACATGTACATATGATGGAGGTGCAATCTTGAATTTTGTATACATGTGACTGTGGAGGCGACTGTGTCCTGTTCTGAGGCATATAATGATGACTGGAGTCTGTAGAAATGTGGTTTTACAGAAGAATGTTGAGAGTACCAATGACAGCTAAGAAGAGTAATGAAGATGTTCTGAGAGAGGTCAAAGCAAAAAGAGAGCTAATTTCCAATATTAGGAAGAAACAATCATCATTTTTTGGCCATATAATGAGAAGGGAACAGCTGGAGTATATTGTGACAACTGGGAAAATTGAGGGACGAAGAGATAAAGGGAAGCAAAGAGAAAAGATACTAGACAGCCTAAGAGAATTGTTTGGCAGAGAGTCTATAACAAAAATGATAAATAATTGTCGAGATAAAAAGTTGTGGAGAGATATGATTACCTACGCCAGCAGGCATGATACTTGATGATGATGATGTATGCTCCTGCTCCCCCATTCTGGACTGCATTCTGTGCTGATCCATCTGTGTATTCATAAACCCATAGGTCTTGTGGGTATTCTTCATCCAAGAAACAGGGTGATTGTTTTGTGCTGAATACTATTCTGTTCCTCAAATATTACTTTCACTTCTCTCTCTATTAGTATCAACAATCCGGATTCCTCTGCCCTGGGGGTCTAACAACTCTTGGTATGTCTGGTGTTTGTCTACAAATTCATTTGGCTTCATGGATAAAACTTATTCTCTTAAGCTGTCCCAATGCAAGATTTTGGAATCAGTCCTCCATTGGATGTCTTGGCATGCATGAGGATTTGTCTGCCTGTACCACCCTTTGTATCCCTGAATTCTCTCAGAATCTGCTGTTATTCTCCACAATTTCTCAATCTTCAATATTGGTGTTGATTTCATTGATGACCCTAAGTGCCTGGTTTTGTACCTTTTGTACCGGTTTTATATTTTCACGAGCTCATTGTTTATGTAGATGGCTTCTGCTTTTTGTTTTGGAGAGAGGGTGAAATGTGTAGTACTGCATTTGTCTGTATTGTTGCTGATACACCATCTATTTGTTCATGAGTTCAGTGCATCCATAGCTCTTTGCAACAATTTGGAGACCACCGTTGCTTACTTCTCTGTGAACCACATTACTAGGTCATCTGCATACATTGCCACTTTGATACCATGTGATAGTTCAGTAACTAGGTCATCTGCATACATTGCCACTTTGATACCATGTGGTAGTTCAGTAACTAGGTCATCTGCATACATTGCCACTTTGATACCATGTGGTAGTTCAGTAACTAAGTCATCTGCATACATTGCCAATTTGATACCATGTGGTAGTTCAGTAACTAGGTCATCTGCATACATTGCCACTTTGATACCATGTGGTAGTTCAGCAACTAAGTCGTTGATGTAGACTAGAAAAAATGTTGGACACAGTACTCACTCCTTGTGGGATGCCCTGATGCAGTAGGTCCTTCTTACTCTTAAGACCATCCAGTTGCACTCTGGCTCTCCTGTTATCCAGGTATGCTTTCACCCATTTGTACATCCTGCCATTTACTCCGTAATTTGTCAGTATCTTCAAAAGCCCTTCCTTCCAAACCCAAATGTTTTCTTTAGGTCTATCCATGCTGCTAGTACCAGTTTCTTTTCTTGGAATGCATCCTCAATTTCCTAGGAAAGATAGGTTGCCTGATCTTCAGTAGAGTAACGCTGTCGAAAGCCTGCTTGCTGTGGAAAAAGGTTTTCACTTTCCCGGTACCACTGCAGTCTGAGACTGATTATACGTTGCATCATTTTACACAAACAGCTTGTAAGGCTGATTGGTCTATAGCTGAATGTCGTAGAACCATCTTTTACTGGCTTTAATAATAATATTATAATTGCTTTTCTCCATGCCTGTGGCACTCTACCTGTGATCCAGCAGATATTGTAGATCTGCAATAGTTTTGCTTTAGCTGCAGTTCCCAAGTTCTTAATCATTTCATTGGACATTCCATCACTGCCTGGTGACTTTTTAATTTATAATTTGGTTATTGCCAGCTCTAGCTCTTTGTGTAATGGGTATTTCCATGACTTCATGTATGGTTCATACTTATCTTGGAATTTGTTGCTTTAAGCGGATCTCTTGTCATTTCTCTAGGCTAATTTCAATATTATTGTCTTCTGCAAAGGAGTCTGTAAAGTGATTGCTGCCTACTTACTTGTTACAATGTTTTCATCTTTCTTCAGTGTAATTTTGGTGTTCCTTTCTGTACCCTCATCATTATCCTGTTTTACAAGTTTTCACACTTTTCTTTGTCTCATTCAAGACTCACGGACTCTGTCTTCACTTTCCAGCTGCTCCGTCTGACTTGTAGTTTAGTCCTTTGAAATTTGGCCATAGCATACTAATAATTATTGTGGTGTTCCTAACAAGGGTTAGTTTTTGCTTAGTTTCAAGATATTTCCATGTCATTGTGCATTTGCTCTAGTTCACTACTCCTGTATGATTTGTAGTGTCTCTGTGCCCCTCTAGGTATTGTTTCACTGGCAGTTTGTAGTATTAGTCTACTGAATTCATCAACTATTTTGTTGATGTTTCTGTCTGTATTCAGATCTTTAGTTAGTACACTGGTGTATTGTTGATACATATTCCAGTCTGCCTTTTTGTAATTTCATCTGGAGAGAGTGCTGCTCTCCCTGACAGCCTCATTTTGCACCACTAAAAAGACTGGTCTGGTCGCTGTCTCCAAGTTGTTTCCCAACAATACATGTAATATTCCATTCCAGGTCTGGTGAATGGAAAGCAAGGTCTGGTGTTGGTGTGGTATACCACATGATATGTGTAGAATGTTGGTGGATCTGTTGTCAGGTTAAACAGTAAAAGTCCACTGTCGTCCTGCTAATTTTCAAGCTCTTCACCACTCTTGTCCAGATGTCTATAGCCCTAGCTCTGTGAATGGCTGTTAAAGTCTCCACATACAATCATTCTTTCTTTTAATCAAACTGTGTCTAGTGCTAGTAGGCGGTCGCTTGGACAGTAGTAGTTGAGTAAATTAAAGTCTGTATTTTCTGTCCTAAGGTGCAGTATCTGATATTCAGCCCCATCCATATACACTTCAAGCTGACATGCATTGATGTTGTTCTTTACAAGTGTCAGTATTCTGCCCCTTTGTCTGTCTTTTCTGTCAGATCGGTAACACTGGTATACTCTAATCTTCAAGGCTATGTCTTTGTTTAAATGGGTTTCCTGCAAGCATACACTTACTTGCTCTTCATGTAGAATATTTTTTAACTCTATCATTTTACTGTACCCATCTCTTTTGCTGTAGATGCTTTCAGCCTCCTAGTGCATTATTTTAAATGGTCTTAGTTTTAATGGGCCAGTAACTCTATTCTCTAACCTCCTGACTACACGGGGCAGTTGAGAAAGGCATCCAGTAATAGTGATTGGACCCTTTCCAGGTTGAGAGCCTAGCACTGCACCTGTCTGAGTGTCCATTACAAGGCTAGTGCCATTTTGATTCACAGTTATGGACATACTTCCCATTGGCATGAGTGCATGGCATCCTGATTGCTGTGGTACGCCTTTTTGGCTGCTAGCCTCCGTCTTTAGCAATTAAACTTGCTAGAGCAGACTGTGATCTTGTTCAGATGTAGGAAGGCCTAGCCAGTCTAGATTTTCAGTCCCTTGTGACTGTTGAACCCCATCCCTATGACAAGGAGCTGGCCTTGATGGGGTTCCCATCAGTGACTATCTATGGTCTGAAAATCATGACAATTTTACAGCTTTAATGTTCAAAGTTTGAATGTTCACCAATAGACAGAATGTCAGTGTTTTTCTTTGGCTGTGTCAGAAATGTCTGTCATAGAGCACTTAGACTCTTGCCAGTAAATAAGACAGGCTCTAGCTCCAACCAAGACTAATTTATTTCTTCTTCTTTGTCTTTCACTTTTCTTCTACCACAGCAATCACTCGTTTAGATGGGTACATTTTTTAAAATGTCTAACAATTTTATCCAGGCAGCAGCCATACTCTTTATCACTGACTGTAATTGCTGTAATTGCCAAAAGTTCTAAAATATATGCAGGGCACACATAGGAACTTCTGTTTTTCACAGTTAAAGGGCTAGACTCCCCCAGTCTTTGGGTAGTGAGAAGCCATGAAGAAACCATGGATTCAATTAGAAAAATTTACACTGGCTGTAATGGAATTTGAGCCTAGGATCTTCTTGTCCAGAGGTAGATACCTAATCTCAAGAGCAACCGATTGCCCTATCATTCACTCTGTTGTGACGCTTTTTTGTTTTGTGTGATAGTTTACAGTGGAACTACTATTCATGACAATTATGGAACTGGCTTTGCTTTGCCATTCTTTGACCAGGTTGAGCAGATTGTTGTGACCTTCACATGGGATTGTCTTGATCAGTTTTAGCTTTCAATAATACAAGCAGCCTGGTACAGATTACAATAATGCCAGCAGTTTTGTACAGATTACTGTAATGCAAGCAGTTTGGTACAGATTACTGTAATGCCAGCAGTATGTTACAGATTACTGTAATGCCAGTAGCTTGGTACAGATTACTGTAATGCCAGCAGTTTGGTACAGATTACTGTAATGCCAGCAGTCTGGTACAGATTACTGTAATGCCAGCTGTTTGGTACAGATTACTGTAATGCCAGCAGTCTGGTACAGATTACTGTAATGCCAGCAGCTTGGTACAGATTACTGTAATGCCAGCTGTTTGGTACAGATTACTGTAATGCCAGCAGTCTGGTACAGATTACTGTAATGCCAGCAGTCTGGTACAGATTACTGTAATGCCAGCAGCTTGGTACAGATTACTGTAATGCCAGCAGTCTGGTACAGATTACTGTAATGCCAGCAGCTTGGTACAGATTACTGTATTGCCAGCAGTCTGGTACAGATTACTGTATTGCCAGCAGTATGGTACAGATTACTGTAATGCCAGCAGTATGTTACATCATCATCATCAAGTACCGTGCCTACTGGCGTAGGTGATCATGTCTCTCCACAATTTTCGGTCTCGGCAGCTATTTATAATTTCTGTTGTTGACCCTCTGCCAAGCCCTTCTCTTAAGCTGTCTGTTATTTTATCTCTTTGCTTCCCTCTATCTCTTCGTCCCTCAATTTTTCCAGTTGTTACAATATATTCCAGTTGTTCTCTTCTCATTACATGGCCAAAAAATGATGATTGTCTCTTCCTAATATTGGAAATTAGCTCTCTTTTTGCTTTGTGATTTTCTTGTCTGTTGTCCTATTGTCCATGATTCACATCCATATGTTAAGACTAGCTCTACATAACATTTAAGAACTCTTTTTCTTGTCTCTATTGTCAAAAATGGATTGCATAGTATTTTCCTTATTTTTTGGAAAGCTACTTTTGCCTGAGCCATTCTGCATCTCACCTCTGTTGTACATCTTCTGTCTGAGGTTAACAAAGTTCCCAAATATTTAAATTCATTTACCTGTTTTAATATTGTTCCACTTGTCTTTATTTTGCACTGAGGTGATGTCTTTTTCTTTATTGTTACCATTACCTCTGTCTTTCTGCTATTAAGGCTGAGTCCTTTATTTTTGCTTTCTTTCACTATAATGACTAACATTTCTTGTTACTCATTTTCACTCTTAGCGATTAAGGCTGTATCATCAGCATACCTTAAATTATTTATATTATGACCTCTGATTGTTATTCCAGGCATGCCCCTTATGGATCTTAAAATAATCTTACTATAAATATTAGTCTGGTACAGATTACTGTAATGCCAGCAGTCTGCTACAAATTGCTGTAATGCCAGCAGTCTGGTACAGATTGCTGTAATGTCTTCCCTATCATCTTCATCGCTGCTTCTATCTGTCTTCTCCAAGAATTCCTTGGCCTTCCTCTTTGTCTTTTTCCCTGGGGATTCCAAAAAAGTGCCTGTTTTGTAATACTCTCAGTTGGCTTCCATAGTGTGTGTGCTATCCAGTGCCATCATATTCGTTGTATCTCTTTATCCACTGGTTTTTGACTTGTACATTTCCATAATTCTATGTTAGTGATTTTGTCCTGCCATTTCCATCCTTTTATTCTGCCTTACACAGATGGTCAACATAACAAATAATAACTCATATTAATTGTATTGCTAACTAAAATTAATTGTATGGAAGGGGCAGCCTGTTAAACAATTTACTGCAAATGGTCAAAAAGGGGAAAATATGAATCAATAACATATGAAAAAAACAGCTTTAAAGCAATTATTACATAGGACAAGAGATGCTGATCATGGTGTCATGTGACATTAATATCAAACATCTCATAGGACTGGAAGAATGTGGCAATGGATGGGTCTCTGAGGCATGAGTAGAAATTACATTGGCAATTATCCACTACCTTTTGGGCACAAAAGTTATTGCAGAATATAATTGATAACAGTTATCTCAAGCATGATAATAGAGCTCTCTGTAGGCATACAATGAAGCGCTGTCTTAGGTGAATATTTATCAATGTGGCCAGTGTGTTCCATTTATTGATGCAAAAATATTGTGCTTTATATCAAACATAACAAATGTGCTCAAACGTACACTGTGTCAAACTGAGCTTTTCATGCTGTGATTCTAAGTGTTGTTAATTCTGCTGCATAAATTTATTATTAAACAGCACAGTCAATGAAGGTAAGAAACATTATATAACTCACCTGTCCAATGTATGTATATGTGTCGTCCAAAAAGAAAAGTGCATTTGATGTTTTCATGCTGACACTAATTGCACCATTAGTAAGTGTTCCTGTGGCCACAACATCGAACACCTTAGAACTAGGTATTGGCATCTCTGAGCATTCCCTCGTTCTCTGGTTTATTTCAGAAGCCACTCCTGTTCATCAAAGATCATTTCATTAAAATGTCTAATTCATCTTCTGTCTAGTTTAATTTAGTTTAGTTGACAGATCATCTTCATTGCACAAAACAGACCATCTTCTGTCTAATTTAATTTAGTTTAGTCGACAAATCATCTTCATTGCACAAAACAGACTATTTTCTGTCCAGTTTAATTTAGTTTAGTTGACAGACCATCTACTGTCTAGTTTAATTTAGTTTAGTTGACAGATCATCTTCATTGTACAAAACATCTTCTGTCTAGTTTAATTTAGTTTAGTTGACAGACCATATTCTGTCTAGTTTAATTAGTTTAGTTGACAGACCATCTTCTGTCTAGTTTAATTTAGTTTAGTTGACAAATCATCTTCATTGCACAAAACAGACCATCTTCTGTCTAGTTTAATTTAGTTTAGTTGACAGACCATGTTCTGCCTAGTTTAATTTAGTTTAGTTGACAGATCATCTTCATTGTACAAAACAGACCATCTTCTGTCTAGTTTAATTTAGTAGTTTAGTTGACAGATCATCTTCATTGCACAAAACAGACCATTTTCTGTCTAGTTTAATTTAGTTTAGTTGACAGACCATATTCTGTCTAGTTTAATTTAGTTTAGTTGACAGACCATCTTCATTGCACAAAACAGACCATTTTTCTGTCTAGTTTAATTTAGTTTAGTTGACAGATCATCTTCATTGCACAAAACAGACCATCTTCTGTCTAGTTTAATTTAGTTTAGTTGACAGATCATCTTCATTGCACGAAACAGACCATCTTCTGTCTAGTTTAATTTAGTTTAGTTGACAGATCATCTACATTGCACAAAACAGACCATCTTCTGTCTAGTTTAATTTAATTTAGTTGACAGACCATCTTCTGTCTAGTTTAATTTAGTTTAGTTGACAGACCATCTTTTGTCTAGTTTAATTTAGTTTAGTTGACATACCATCTTCTGTCTAGTTTAATTTAGTTTAGTTGACAGGTCATCTTCATTGCACAAAACAGACCATCTTCTGTCTAGTTTAATTTAGTTTAGTTGACAGACCATCTTTTGTCTAGTTTAATTTAGTTTAGTTGACATACCATCTTCTGTCTAGTTTAATTTAGTTTAGTTGACAGGTCATCTTCATTGCACAAAACAGACCATCTTCTGTCTAGTTTAATTTAGTTTAGTTGACAGATCATCTTCATTGTACAAAACAGACCATCTTCTGTCTAGTTTAATTTAGTTTAGTTGACAGACCATATTCTGTCTAGTTTAATTTAGTTTAGTTGACAGACCATCTTCTGTCTATTTTAATTTAGTTTAGTTGACAGATCATCTTCATTGCACAAAACAGACCATCTTCTGTCTAGTTTAATTTAGTTTAGTTGACAGACCATATTCTGTCTAGTTTAATTTAGTTTAGTTGACAGACCATCTTCTGTCTAGTTTAATTTAGTTTAGTTGACAGACAATCTTCTGTCTAGTTTAATTTAGTTTAGTTGACAGACCATCTTCTGTCTAGTTTAATTTAGTTTAGTTGACAGATCATCTTCATTGCACAAAACAGACCATCTTCTGTCTAGTTTAATTTAGTTTAGTTGACAGACTATAATCTGTCTAGTTTAATTTAGTTTAGTTGACAGATCATCTTAATTGCACAAAACAGACCATCTTCTGTCTAAAACATGATGCTGTGTAAAAACAATATGTTAGAGAAGCACTGATGGCAAACTAGTTCAATGATAAGGGAGTATCATAAGTTGATGGAAAGTTGACGTCATGAATAGCAAGACAAGAAAGTAGCTATAACCTACTACATCCTATTTTGAATGAGCACGTGGCACTTAATCTGATTAATTTGTAATAATTGGTTATAGATATCGTCTTGCAGTGTGTCCAGTCTGTTATGTTAAGTTACATTAAATTAGGATCTATCAGCACAGCTCTCCAGATACATCCATAGGTGCAGCTAGGTAAACGAAAGATAGATATATCCATAGGTGCAGCTAGGTGAACGAAAGATAGATATATCCATAGGTGCAGCTAGGTGAACGAAAGATAGATACATCCATAGGTGCAGCTAGGTGAACGAAAGATAGATATATCCATAGGTGCAGCTAGGTAAACGAAAGATAGATATATCCATAGGTGCAGCTAGGTGAACGAAAGATAGATATATCCATAGGTGCAGCTAGGTGAACGAAAGATAGATACATCCATAGGTGCAGCTAGGTGAACGAAAGATAGATATATCCATAGGTGCAGCTAGGTGAACGAAAGATAGATATATCCATAGGTGCTCTGATCTTTTCTTCAATATCAGCACGCAGCGACTAATGTGCCAGTTTGGTGTTGGTTGACTAATCCTCCCATTCATCCAGAAGATCACCCCGTCTGTTCTAGCAACACCGATCTTCACGTTTAGTTCACATAGCCTAGATAGCAACGAATTGATACTTCTATCAAAGTCCTTTGTTATATCCATCTCTCGTAGATTGATAATGATAACTGCCTGATCCATTGACTACGATTGCCAAACCAATCAGCCTGTCTGCTCTGTCATTGCCCTCAACACCGGCCCAGGACATCACACGATGATGATACTACAAATCTCTGTATAGATCTCAGCCATTGTAGATGAATTAAACCTGGCTCTACTTTGCGGATCATGTTCATTGAGTCAGTCAGCACACACACGCATGCACACACACACACATGCACACACACACAGGAGTGTATTCTTGAGTCTCTAACCAGTCAAAAGGCTTCACCACCGTCATTATTTCCATCATCAAACTACTGGTCATCATTGCGTAGGCGTCGCTATCCTCGTGGAAAGTTTTGCCATTGGATTGTGGCAGTGAATGTCCAAGCACTCCGTTGATGGCCTACCACAGAACAATCTGTGTAAACTAGAACATCCATATTATTGCAGTTTTCACAAATGAGGGCATTGATTTCTGCATTTACTGCAATCAGATTCTGCTCTCTATATTCTGGTCAAATGTGGCAATGACACAGAAGGTGGTTCTAAGTTCTGGAGACTCGCAGAGTTATCCTCATCGGCAAAACTAAAGTAGTCATCGTTTTATAGCAAACAAGGTACTGGGCATGGACAACCAAAAAAGTACAATTTGAAAGATTTGAATTTTGTTTTATTTGTTTTCACTCTGGATGAAACCTTTCAATCTCTTGGGAAAGCTTTCAACTTCTTGGGAAACCTTTCAACCTCTTTGGAAACCTTTCAACCTCTTGGGAAACCTTTCAACCTCTTGGGAAACCTTTCAACCTCTTGGGAAACCTTTCAACCTCTTGGGAAACCTTTCAACCTCTTGGGAAAGCTTTCAACCTCTTGGGAAACCTTTCAACCTCTTGGGAAAGCTTTCAACCTCTTGGGAAAGCTTTCAACCTCTTGGTTGAGATGTTGATACTTTGTTTTAGTTTTGTCTTGTTCACAAAGAAACAAATTAGTTGTTGTCTTTTATTGTAACTAAAAATAAAATAGCTTATTTCCAATACCAAGAGGAAACAATTACCATTTTTTGATCATGTCATGAAAAGAGAATAGCTAGAATATTTTGTGACAACCAGAAAAACTGAGAAAGAAGAGTTAGAAGGAAACAGAGAGAAGATATCAAGACAGTTTAAAGGAAATAGTTTGAGTTTGGTATTAAGTCAACAGCACAATTTATAAACAACTGAAGAAATAGAAATCTGTGAAGAGAACAATAACACCTACAGCAGCAGACATAGAACTTGATGATGGTGGCATAAATGTACACACGCTATCTGTGTGCACACATGAAACTGCAACTGTGCAATCTAGAAAGCCCACAAATGTAACTATAATTTGTGTTATATTCTTCTCAGAAGCTCTCCTCTCCCAGCCCACATCACTTAAATACAAATGAGAAAACTTTCCCTTCAGCCACCTAATCCAGCACTTCAATACAAATGAGAAAACTTCCCCTTCAGCCACCTAATCTAGTACTTCAATACAGATGAGAAAACTTTCCCTTCAGCCACCTAATCCAGCACTTCAATACAAATGAGAAAACTTTCCCTTCAGCCACCTAATCCAGCACTTCAATACAAATGAGAAAACTTTCCCTTCAGCCACCTAATCCAGCACTTCAATACAAATGAGAAAACTTTCCCTTCAACCACCTAATCTAGTACTTCAATAAAATTATAAAACTTTCCCTTCAACCACCTAATCTAGTACTTCAATAAAATTATAAAACTTTCCCTTCAGCCACCTAATCCAGCACTTCAATACAAATGAGAAAACATTCCCTTCAACCACCTAATCCAGCACTTCAATACAAATTATAAAACTTTCCCTTCAACCACCTAATCCAGCACTTCAATACAAATGAGAAAACTTTCCCTTCAGCCACCTAATCCAGTACTTCAATACAAATGAGAAAACATTCCCTTCAACCACCTAATCCAGCACTTCAATACAAATTATAAAACTTTCCCTTCAGCCACCTAATCCAGCACTTCAATACAAATGAGAAAACTTTCCCTTCAGCCACCTAATCCAGTACTTCAATACAGATGAGAAAAACTTTTATTTCAACCAGCTAATCCAGCACTTCAATACAAACGAGAAAACTTTCCCTTTAACCAGCTTTTACACACATTAACCATTTAGCTAGCACTTCAGTTCCTTTCCCTCGCTATTCAAGATCAACTTTGACCTTCATCCTTCCCGCGTCGTGTGACGTCACATAGGGATTGTAGTGTTTTTTTCTACCCATCTCTATTCTGGATGAGATGTTCGATTTTATCTAATGAGTCTGTGCCTGTCAACTTTGCTTCTCTCATAAGTATTCTTTTTAGTGTCTCTTTAGGTCTTCCTCTTTTCTGTATCCTGATGTTTCCCATAGAAGAGCCTGTTTTGGAATTCTCTTGTTGCTCTTTTCAGCACATATCCGACTTCTGTTTATCTTTTCTTCCTAATTGTAATTATATCCTTGGTTGTCAGGCCATTTCTCTTATTTCAAAATTAATCTTGAATTCATTCTATTGTACACATACTATTTTTCTTAGGCATTTGTCTTCACAAACATTTAGTTTTTTCTCAATCTCTTTTAATGTTATCCAGCTTTCACATGCAAATGTAAGTCTTGATATGTTTGAGTTTCTAATTTTTGTTTTCTTGCTTATTATTTTTTACTTCCATATTTTGTCCAGGTTTTCAAAGTTAGTTGCTGCTTTTGCTGTCCTGCCTCTTATGTCATTTTTTGTTTCACCTTCTTGATCTATATTACTACCAAGATATATATAGTGGTCTACTCTTTCCAATGTCTAGCGATTGAGATATATAGTGCCCCCTGGGGTATTGTTATTTTTCATTATTTTTGTTTTATCTCTGTTGATTTCAAGGCCTATTTTTTCAATCATGGATAATAAGGTATCTGTGATATTTTGCATTCTGTTGAAGATCGATCTAATCCGTTCAATTAATAATCCATCTACTAATAGATTAAACAATTACTGACATTCTCACTAGTTTTGATCACATAAAGTCCCTAACATGAACACACTCACCTGAGTTGAAATCGTGAATAATCGTCAACATATCTGGGTTGTCACTTGATGGGTCTTTATTGTCATATCTCACAATTTTCAAAGTCTGGTCATACCAAACCTAAAAGACATATCATCTGGATCACGTACACCATTAATATCTTATCTTACTAATAAATTATAAAAATTCTTTAATAAAACCTACAAACAAAATACTGTGGTATTGATTGCTAATTGTTCCACTTAAGAATTGAAGAAAAATAGTTGTCAATCCTACATGACAACTCTCAGAGGTCAAAAACATGTGCACAAAAATTAAATAGCCTGAAAAGATACTAACAAATTCATACAACAAAAAGTGTTTTATAAACAGAAAGAACATAAAAAACATTTTTCTTTTGTGCAACCATATTTTCAACTGTTGGCTGCAATATGGTTTAGTTTTGTTTAGTCAATGGATCCTCCTCACTGCACATCGGGCACATCCATAAATGCTCAGATCCCCACAATGTTCCCTCAGTGAGTGGAGACAGATTACTCCAGTTCTGTGTTGATTTGTTACTTTTCATTGTCTTCCAGTATAGCATTCCTTTCTGGGGTCTCCAGTTTTGATGTTGACATGACTGTAGATTCATGATCATTGAATGAATCATAAGCTCGCTGTACCTCCCTCAGTGCATTCTGAATTTCAGCCTGCTTCCTTGCACATTTACCACCCACATCCATAGCAGTGGTTCTAGCCAGGCTGTTAGCTCGTTCATTTCCTTTCACACCCGAATGTCCAGGGATGAAAATGAAACATATACCAATATAATTAATGCAATATAATTGTTATATACCAATTGTGTTTGTTTATTTCACCTATAAAAATGTAAGCAACAATTGAAAAAGAAGTGACCTAGCCATGGCTAGTCATCTAGGGCTGTGTGAAAATAAAAAAACAACTTTGGATAGTTGCACTGTGGCCAGGCAAATATATGCAACTACTCAGCTGTGAATGAGAGACTTTGTGCAGTCAGTGCTTGCTTTCTAACTGACATCAGGCTAATATATGCAACTATTCAGCTGTGAATGAGAGACTTTGTGCAGTCAGTGCTTGCTTTCTAACTGACAACATCAAGAAATAGACAATAATTCTTTAGCTTCTAATAGTCATAGGAAACCCACTACACTTGCTTTGGAGTGTTCTTAAACAAAACATTGTAGATTATGGATAGAGCAGGTTACTTAAGATGTCTACATGATGGAAATTTCATTGATGTCACACTGGTCTACTAGTAGAATCAATAACATTAACAAGCACATTAATCTATTATTGTCAATAACAACAACCTACAAACATAAACTTCTGTCATCCACCTTCAATACTGGAAGTATGCTATGGTAATTCATTTAAAATCACTGGCAGTCTGTAAGAATGCCAATTTATTTGTGATAAATAACAAGGTAGTTTCTGCACATAAAATAGTAAAGGGTTCCTTCAGGATTTGTACATGCATACAGAATAAGGTGTTAGTGAACATAGTTTTACATGACCAACAGCATATTTTGGGGTTATCAGACAGGCTACTCTTAATTCTGAGAAAAATCTCTGGTGCCCATTTTTAAAGGCTGGATGAACTCCGATGTTGTCAGTTGAAAAAAAAATAAATTGTGGCATCTGGGAATTAGAATCCTTCTGATCAGAAGTTATCACATTAACCATTTAGCCCCAGAGGTTCAAATTTGTGCACATACATTATATTAATTGTTATCAATAGAAAATATATACAAATCTTTCACACACCAGTGCTGTCAACACAGAAACACTCAATTTCACAAACATCCACACATCAGATATCTACAACAAATGTTAACAAAAGCATTATGAACAAACCTCACGATATAATATTAATTATGATATCAAGAAGATTAAAAACAGTTTCCACACAAAGTTTCTCATCTTGAAACTTACAAAAATTTCTTGAACACTCGTTGATTTAGGAATAACAATTTCCATTCTGTAGGAGAACGCGCTAGGCATGGTAGGCAAATCTTTATTTTGTACAACTTTACCTGGAAAAAATGTAGCAATTATATTTTTTGCAGTTATCTTGTTTGTAAATCTGAAGCAGCAGAACTGACCACCACCAATGAATAAACGACCAAAAAAGAAAAAAAAAAAAAAATTCATCAATTTTACATAGTGACCACAATTAGCAAAATTAGTGTCTTTGGATTAATAACAAGGTATAAAGAGCAAGATATGAAATAACAAAGAAGAATTTGTAAAGTACAACAACATTGTTGCTGATAAATAACAAATCTTATCTTAATTTACTCAAAAAAGGCATGATTGCTCTATGTAGCCTTTACATAAAAATTGTTGTGCTTGTAAATTTCAAACTGACACATTCAGTATCATCATGGCATATATTTAAGATACTGGATACAAATAATAATAAATAAATATTATTATATAGGGAACTTCCGAGGCGATAATAGGGAATAATAGAACAAAGAAGTATGTGTTAGCACTCGGAAAAATTGACAGACAAACAACAACAAAAGTGTGCCAAGCGTTCGGCTTCTCGTGGCAAGGCGCGGTGCCAGGGAGTACAGGTTCGATCCCTCTTCGGACCATATATTGTTCTTCGTTTTTTTCTGTTGTTGTTTGTCTGTCAATTTTTCCGAGTGCTAACACATGCTTCTTTATTCTATTATTCCCCATATATTTAAGACCAGCATGTTTTTTCTCTTCAACATTTACTATTTTAACAAGGTAGATTATCCTGATTCTGAAATTACTGAAGTATTCTGAAGAAGACAAAGGAACAACAGCAATCAAAGATGGGACAGCAAGGACAAGAGAAAGAACAGTTTGCTATAATATCTCACACTATACCTTCTCCCTTTTATTTCCTTATATTTACATTTGTATTTCATTTTAATTCAATCTCTCAAATTTACTTACCTGATACCCACTTGACATCAATAGCAATGTATGGAGGTAGAGGCTTGATTTAAATAAAAAAAACAGGAAATAATAAATATTTTGAAAACAGAAACACATATATTTTAATCTAATCAAAGTGTTTAAAATTAAAATCACTACTGAAAATGACATTTTTCTCTCAGTTTATACATTCACTTTGAAATGTGGATTTATAGAAGAATAGGTAGAATTGGATGGAAGGAAAATAAAACAAATGATGAAGTTTTAAAACAACTGAAAATAAAAAGAGAACCACTAAATACAATTAAGACAAGACAAATGAAATTTTTGGGGCATGTTAAAAGACACAACAGCCTACTAAAAGTAATATTGGAAGGGAAAATACAAGGTAAAAGAGGCAGAGGCAGACCAAGACTAACATAGATGAGTAACATCAAAAGATGGACAAGTCAATCTATGACAGCCTGCACCATAAAAGCAAGAAACAGAGTAGAATGGCGATCTATGGTAGCCAACCTTCGTTGCGGAGAAGGCACTCGATGACGATGATGTTCACTAAGGTACTGCCATTTCTGTGATCTCACTTTGATATTACAGGCATGAAGATTAACCAACACAAAATATAACTTGAAATAAATCTTGCATCATTGTTATGCTAGGGCACTCAAATATGGCACTCAAATGTGGCACTCAAATGTGGCACTCAAAAAAGGGAATGGATGAGCAGACAGACTTGTTGTCTTGATTGTTTTTCAACATGGATGAGTTATTGACAAGGTTGACTTTCTAAATGTTTTCAAGGAGGCAGCAGGAATGAATAATTCAGGCAATGAATTCAGTCTTCAATCTTGAATAGACTACAAGATTAAGTCAAAATGGTTGATGCCATACAAAAGCACTATGCAGGAACAACATTGTTAGGTACAATTTGATTGACTGGCACAAATAGGCAAAGCCACTTTTGCAATTCTGCATAAATGTTATTATTTGAAAAACATTATGTTTATACTTATTGTAATAATAAAAAAGATGCAGAAGGTCACATAACAGACTTGTTTTCCATTATAAAGTGCAGTATGAGACTTACATGTCCATCTTTTAGAAAAATCCTTATAAATTGAAGGCAATCCTCACAAATTAGAAGATAGCAATTACTGTTAATTTTCAGAAAGTAAAACATTGTTAAAAGAAGGGGATATGTAAGTGAACCAAGACACAAGCTGCAATATATTTATATGATTGGTCAAAAAGTCGCTTCAAAGATTGGTTTACAATTCACAGATTTCATTAGGTGTCTAATTCATAATATTGATGCTTTCACATGATAAAAGATCTCCATTTACATTTCTTGTGTTGTTGACCTAGACAAAATGACCATCAAGATATTTCTTTGCTACAGACTTCTGTGAAATTATACAAGAGTGATTTTTATATTACTTGAAAATGTAATCAATTATATTCTGGGGGGGGGGGGATTGGAACTGTCTGTAGGTCATTAACTCTGAACTTAATGATGAAGATAAATAAGTAAAGTTGATTACAAGGTGCTCAAGAAAACAGACTACAAATCAATAAAATAATTGGAAAATAAGACATCAAGAAAAACTATTACACTATTCATGTTGTCTGATCATGTAAAGTTGTCATAAATGTCAATTTTAGCAAGCATGTCATGAGGGTTGAAATAAATGTCATTTTTCCCTTGTGATGGATTGTGACATGTAAACATAGCATATTTGTTTCTGCTAATGTGGACTATATGGTTTTGTCATCATCTATATCACAGTAACCCATCCTTATTACTGATATAATGAATGCAACATATGGCAGACCCATAATCCATCTTATGCAAATATTGCATTACTCATAATGAACAGATAAGCAAACACAAATAATTTGAATTTACTACAAGCAACTGCTTTTTCTCTACTCTCAGTAACAAAGTATTTTCACAAAAATGAAACTTACAACAGCTGTGTTTCCTGTAAGTGCTACTTGTAATTTTTGTTGGTAGATTGCACTCTGTAATGCATCATAAGCTTCTTTTAAAAGAGGCTCTCTCTTTGTTGCAACTCTTACTCTCCCTGTTGGAAGCACATAATTTGGTCACCAGAATGTAAACAACATTTGACTTTGTTGTGGTAAAACAAAAATTAAACAAAATGTGAAATATAAACTAATAGCAGTGCCTGTGATAAAATAATTGAATCAGATAATAGAGCAGGTATTTCTCAACGTACTAGAATTGATTATAAGATCAGCTGTATACAAAAATAAACATGTAAATAATAAAGTTGCCAAGACAACATAAATTTATCAGATTTGTATTGATTCTGAAGCCATCGGCAAAAAATAATAATAAATTCAGTTTTTATTGACATTATCATAATCATCATGTGCCATACCAGTTGGTGTAGACGATCATGTCAACAAATACATCTTGTTCATTCTGGACGAATCTGTCTGTCCAATATTGGCAGATTCAGCCAAGAGAGAAACTTTTCAGGAAAATAGCATCCAGTATAAGACACTAATATTTTACCAAACTACTGACATATCATGATTGCTTGCTACCAATCGTCTGTCAAGACGCCGAAGGCCATATTAGAGCTTTATTATAGTTGATTTTGTATTGCAATGTTTGAGTTTTCTTAAGTATTGTCCAAGCTTTATTCCTTTCTGAGACTGCTGTCTATAGTTCCATGTTCCAAAATAGACGATATTTTGTTCTGCATCCTTGAGGTCTTGTTTGCTTTGCAGCACTTAGGATGATTTGTCTAAAAATGTCATTGAATTCGCCCACATAATTATTAGTTATGTTTCCCAGTAGTTGGTTAATGATTTCTATGTATCGTTTCCAATCAGCTATCTTGAAATTCCATCTTGCCCTATGTTTTGTCTGGATTTGGGGGTTTTAGTGTCTATGATGGTTACTATGGGTCTGTGATCACTGTCTACGTCTTCAATTACTTGGACATGACAGAAGTTTATGAGGTCAGTAGAGCAGATGGTCAAGTTGGGTCTACTGAGGGAGAGACTCTGTGAAGCAGGGTTGGTGTAGACTGCATGACTTTGAGATTAGTTGATAGGCAAAGAGCTTCTAAGTATTCATATAGTATACAGTATAATAATTATTTGCCTGTTCCCTCTTCTAAGTATTGTCTTGTAAAGTTTAAGTCAGGCTATCCTCATTGTGGAGAATGTACACTTGAGTCTCCAGCTATATAGAGCAGTTTTACAGTGATTAGCCTCATCCAGGTATGTTATATCACACTGTGTACCTGATGGACTATAGACATTATAGATGTTATACTTGCTGCCTGCATACCAAATTGTGACTTTCTGAACGTCCGTTGGTCCCACATTATTCTTTATGCAGACACCATAACTGCATACAACTAAGGTAGAGGTTTTAAAGAGCAACCGTTCAGATGTGAATAGTGCTATATGGATCTGGTGCTTGTGTATGATTCTGGTTAACTCTGTTTTCTTGTTCTTAAGACCAGAAATATTGAATTGTTGTATATCTGGTTTATTCATTTCTCCACTCTGTCTTGTCCTTACACTCTTCCTTCTGCCAAGATGTTTGTAATGTACAGTTTATTGAACCAAGGGTAGGGTGACCATTCGTCCCCGATTTCCGGGGACAGTCCCCGGAATTTAGAAGTTGTCCCCGAAAGAAATTTGTCCCCGATTTCAGTGAATAAATAAATGTTCATACACGGAATCGGCCCTCTTTTAAAGTAATCACTAGGACTGGGACGTTACTGAGTTGTGTTTCTTTATCCCAGACTGAGCGGCATTAGCAAGAAGATAAAAGAGAAGACTTGGACGCGTTGTGTCGGAGATAGCTCTTTGAACTCTTGAAGCGCGGTGCTACGTCACTTCTATTCCCACCACTCACTTCTATTGGGATGGGTTTAATTTTTAAAAAAGCAGACACTCTCTCTCCCCCCACCCCTGCCTTTCCGGACATCTCCCGCCAAAGTATCTCGCCAAAGTCGCCAATACTCGCCAACAGTAAAAACTAACATTAATTTATCGTGTGAAAGCTTCAGTGAAAAACTTGCTTCAAATCATGAGATCTTGAAAAAGATACACTTAAAAAACAAGTATCACGCCGAGGCAACAACCTCTTCAGTGTGAATAAGGTACTGTAAACATTACTTTAATACTGCAATTGATATCTGTAATGCCATTAAGTGCGTGTATCGCATAAGTACCGTGAATATTAACAAAAATAAAATCAAACAGCAAATGAACAGTTATTATGAAATTTAAAGTTATCTTTTTTTTGCATCTACAAAATTTCTTGAGCACCCACCCACACATATTATAAATATATATATAAATAAATATATATATGTATACACACACACACACACATATATATATATATATATATATATATATATATATATATATCGTTCGTCCCCGATTTTGTGGGACAGTCTCAGAAATAAGCAAAAAAATCATCTGAAATGTGTAAAATATGACAAATGTCCCCGGAAACAATGGGGAAAAAATGGTCACCCTAACCAAGGGTTCCTGGTCTCTGACTGAATTTTTTTTATTTCTTCTGGTAGCTAACTTTTCACAAAGTCCAGCCTGGTTGATCATTGTCTAGTGCAGAGCTTGTTGAACGAGGCCATTTCCAAGCTCGCATGATTTTGCTGTATTTGCGTACATTACATTGTTAATCTGGGGGGGGGGGGGGCTGTGAACTATCTTCGCACCCCAGAATGAAATTTTCACCCACTTCTTTTTCTCGCAATTTCCCTCCAATGCACACTGTGGCTCTGCCTCTGCTGACGTGATGGCCATTCATGTGTTCATTCCTCCAGGCCGTGGACTCAGGCAGGATTCGTATCGACTCATACCTCCCCACCTAATGTCTATTGGGGCGTACTCCTTTCTTTCACGGGTGTCATATGTGGGCCATTTGTATTGAAAGAAGTTCATCACGTCTTGGGCTATTTGTGTCTGTGCAATATACCACAGGCCTGTTGGAGATAGGTCATGGAGATCTTCCCATCAAACTCAAGCTGATGGTCCTCTGTGTGTGTCGACAGGTCTCAAAGAGATTTAGAGACTGCAAACTCTACGCCGACCACAGAGGGTTTCTCTAGAGGTAGTATTAAGACAGAAGAAAAGGGCACTCAGTCAAGAGAGTGTGAGGATGAGTGAATGAGGACAATGGCATGAGCCACGCACCAGTGGGCTCTGGTCTTGCATCTATTGTGGCTCACCTCTTCTCTGCCCAGTTATACCGCCAGGAACTTGGTTGCACCCGAGACCAGCTTTCCAATAACAGGGGACCACATATAGGCGTGGTCTTGGACGCAGTAGTGCAGTGGTAATGAAGTGAGCCAACAAGACTCACAGAGATGATCCTGTCACTCAGTCACCACATCACTTGGTAAATGAGAGGCTTTGAACTCTTCATTCACCTTTTTGTGACGTCAAATGAAAAATCTCTCCCCCCCCCCCCCCCCCGAGGTAGGTGAGTTAAAATATTTTAAACTAAAAATGATGTACACTTGAACATGAAATAATTGTTAATTACATTTATTTCTCCAAACATCCAGTTAGGGTAAGGAGGAAAAAAGCATATGACGACAGTTTACGTGACAATTAATTTACTGTAAACCTTAAAAAAAAAAAAACAGATCTGGGAAGAGTTAACTCCCTTACAGAGATTGCGAGGTTTGCCAAGAATAGAGAGGTTATGGCATAGGCAAGGCTACTGTCAAGTCCAGAATAGAGGTTAAGGCATAGGCAAGGCTACTGTCAAGTCCAGAATAGAGAGGTTAAGGCATAGGCAAGGCTACTGTCAAGTCCAGAATAGAGAGGTTAAGGCATAGGCAAGGCTACTGTCAAGTCCAGAATAGAGAGGTTATGGCATAGGCAAGGCTACTGTCAAGTCCAGAATAGAGAGGTTAAGGCATAGGCAAGGCTACTGTCAAGTCCAGAATAGAGAGGTTAAGGCATAGGCAAGGCTACTGTCAAGTCCAGAATAGAGAGGTTATGGCATAGGCAAGGCTACTGTCAAGTCCAGAATAGAGAGGTTAAGGCATAGGCAAGGCTACTGTCAAGTCCAGAATAGAGAGGTTAAGGCATAGGCAAGGCTACTGTCAAGTCCAGAATAGAGAGGTAAGGCATAGGCAAGGCTACTGTCAAGTCCAGAATAGAGAGGTTAAGGCATAGACAAGGCTACTGTCAAGTCCAGAATAGAGAGGTTATGGCATAGGCAAGGCTACTGTCAAGTCCAGAATAGAGAGGTTAAGGCATAGACAAGGCTACTGTCAAGTCCAGAATAGAGACTTAGATGAGGTCTGGTGTCAACTCTACATGACATATGATAGTACTGGAAGGAATCAAGACATAAGAACTGATAAGTAAACTGTCAGTCTGACACATTCAATTATGATAAGCAATTTGCTTGAAATTATAATAATGCTAGCCCATTCCAATCCTTTATTAATCACCTTCTGTGACATTCTAGAAGAGCCAAATAGTCAAATTTGGCCATATATTTATAATGGACTTAGTTACTTAACATATGTTTAATCAGTAATTACCATTCTTTTTTTCAGACGAAGTAGAAATAATATTGTTATTCTAAAAAAAAAGTGTGGAGAAACATACTTGAGTATTCTTGACATGCTGTGGCATTGTTGGGGACATTATTTGTAGCCTTGTGACTTTTACCAAGCCTGTGAGACATACAATTAGTAATCTGATTAGCATCTACACAAGGTTACATGATTCTAAACTATCAACTCAACTTTACAAAGGAGAGACACAAGATAGTTTTGTAAATGAAATGGCTTCTTTTGAGCAAACAGGAACTGCATTATGGCATTGAGGAGGCAGGAACTAAATTTTGACAATGAGGAGACAAGAACTGCTTTATGACATTGAGGAGGCAGGAACTGCTTTATGACATTGAGGAGGCAGGAACTGCTTTATGACATTGAGGAGGCAGGAACTGCTTTATGACATTGAGGAGGCAGGAACTGCTTTATGACATTGAGGAGGCAGGAACTGCTTTACGACATTGAGGAGGCAGGAACTGCTTTATGACATTGAGGAGGCAGGAACTGCTTTATGACATTGAGGAGGCAGGAACTGCTTTATGACATCAAGGAGGCAGGAACTGCATTATGGCATTGAGGAGGCAGGAACTAAATTTTGACAATGAGGAGACAAGAACTGCTTTATGACATTGAGGAGGCAGGAACTGCTTTATGACATCAAGGAGGCAGGAGCTGTTTTATGACATTGAGGAGACAAGAGCTGTTTTATGACATTAAGGAGACAGGAGCTGTTTTATGACATTGAGGAGGCAGGAGCTGTTTTATGACATTGAGGAGGCAAGAGCTGTTTTATGACATTGAGGAGACAAGAACTGCTTTATGACATTGAGGAGGCAGGAACTGCTTTATGACATTGAGGAGGCAGGAACTGCTTTATGACATTGAGGAGGCAAGAGCTGTTTTATGACATTGAGGAGGCAGGAACTGCTTTATGACATTGAGGAGGCAAGAACTGCTTTATGACATTGAGGAGACAGGAGCTGTTTTATGACATTGAGGAGGCAGGAGCTGTTTTATGACATTGAGGAGGCAGGAGCAGTTTTATGACATTGAGGAGGTGGGGGATGTTTATGACATCAAGGATGCAAGAACTGCTTTATGACATTGAGGAGGCAGGAACTGCTTTATGACATTGAGGAGGCAAGAACTGTTTTATGACATTGAGGAGGCAAGAACTGTTTTATGACAATGAGGAGGCAAGAACTAAGTTATGACAATGTGGAGGCAAGAACTGAGTTATGACATTGAGGAGGCAAGAACTGAGTTATGACATTGTGGAGGCAAGAACTAAGTTATGACATTGTGGAGGCAAGAATTGAATTATGACATTGAGGAGGCATGAACTGAGTTATGACATTGTTGAGGCAAGAACTATGTTATGACATTGTGGAGGCAAGAATTGAATTATGACATTGTGGAGGCAAGAACTAATTTATGGCATTGTGGAGGCAAGAATTGAATTATGACATTGTGGAGGCAAGAATTGAATTATGACATTGAGGAGGCAGGAACTGAGTTATGGCATTGTGGAGGCAAGAATTGAATTATGACATTGTGGAGGCAAGAATTGAATTATGACATTGTGGAGGCAAGAATTGAATTATGACATTGTGGAGGCAAGAATTGAATTATGACATTGAGGAGGCAGGAACTGAGTTATGGCATTGTGGAGGCAAGAATTGAATTATGACATTGTGGAGGCAAGAACTAAGTTATGACATTGTGGAGGCAAGAACTGAGTTATGACATTGTGGAGGCATGAACTAAGTTATGACATTGTGGAGGCAAGAACTGAGTTATAGCATTGAGGAGGCAGGAACTGAGTTATGGCATTGAGGAGGCAAGAACTGAGTTATGACATTGAGGAGGCACCAACTGTCTATGGATTGAGGAGGCAGGAACTGCATGATGACAAACATTTCCCAATACATAAATTAGCAATACCATTTTGATTTCAGGCTCTCATCTCAGACTATGAAAGGTTCAAAAGATATGAGTGAAAGAATTTATATAATGTCAACTCTTTATAGTTCATATGAATCTATTGTTGTGAACATTCAGAGTCCTAAAATATGACAGGCATGTTTAGTCAGGCAGCATCATACAAATGATCTGAAGCCAGACTTGCATGATTGAAATGGGGTTAGTTGTTACTTGCCAGATTATTATCTCAGCACACTGAACAACTGTCCATCAGCAGATCTCGCTGTGTCAAACCACTGACAAATAAAATAATTCTGGTTCCCAAGTCTTCCTTTGCTCTCTTGAAATTAAACAATAAATACTTGAAGATCTGTCAGTCGCAATGGACTGCAGATTCATGAACATCCTCAGCTGGCCCTGCCGCATTTATTTAAGTGCATTCATTAGTGATATACAACGTACATTCTGTTCATCATCACAACTTAGTACAGACATCTGAAACAATTAATGTACCCACAACACCTGAATCACAGAAAGACCACAACATGTGCAAAAACATCATAGTTGTAGTG
Organism: Megaustenia siamemsis; assembly: GCA_032433765.1. Taxonomy (NCBI): domain Eukaryota; kingdom Metazoa; phylum Mollusca; class Gastropoda; order Stylommatophora; family Ariophantidae; genus Megaustenia; species Megaustenia siamemsis. The sequence continues at coordinate 55,805,604 of JAVIAB010000160.1, read as the reverse complement.
ACTGGAGGAAAATGAATGAAAGACTTTCTACATATAAAACTTTCTACTTTTGTCAGCATCGGTGAGACTCCCGGAAGTTCGTGATAGTTAGGAGGGTCTAATAGTCTGTTGTTTGATGTGTGATGGTGATGGTCTAGTCTGTTGTTTGATGTGTGATGGTGATGGTCTAGTCTGTTGTTTGATGTGTGATGGTGATGGTCTAGTCTGTTGTTTGATGTGTGATGGTGATGGTCTAGTCTGTTGTTTGATGTGTGATGGTGATGGTCTAGTCTGTTGTTTGATGTGTGATGGTGATGGTCTAGTCTGTTGTTTGATGTGTGATGGGGATGGTCTAGTCTGTTGTTTGATGTGTGATGGTGATGGTCTAACGACCAACTAATAACTACACCAAACTTGGGCAGATGGTGCTCGTAAACATGGGAGAGCCGACCATCTAAGGGCAGAATTCCCCTACAGAAGAGACAATCTGCTGCCTTGCAGGAAGATTGGGGACAATCAAAGGCTAAGGAAAGCAAACCTGAATAAAATGATGGCTGAAATCTGATGCACTGGGCCACCGGCGCAGAACACAGTGGAACGTTTTAACAGGTAATTTCACTTAAACAGACAGCTGACTTCATAAGAGAGTCTGGAATCCTACTCTGATTGAGTCTTGATCGCAGAGAGAGAGACTTATAAAACAAATTGTGTCATCAGCAGTCAACGATCTATGTTACCTTCTGAGATAGATTGAATACCTATGGGGCTGCCAGATGCAGTGAGATAGGACCAGATAACTCAAATAATTAATATTATTATATATAATATATTTGTTGAAAACCAAAGTAAAAGAATCTAAAGATATAGTTGTGTGCAAATCAAAAATAGCACTTTTGCAAATAACAAATGTAGATAATACAATTGTATTTACCTGCAGGCTAAGCCATCGTCATGACAATACTGAAACCCTTCACACAGGAAGTCTTTGTTATCAACACAGAGTGCTGCACATTCATCTAACATTGCCACACCCTTTATCAATTTGTCATTCAATCTCTCGATAACTATGCCTGTGTTATTAAACTGAGCTGCAAACAAGGTTTGAGAAATATTAATGCAAATATAAGAACAAAATATTCTAATGAATTTTAGTCTAAACTGAGAACTTGCAGCACACAATCAAATGTAAAGCAATAATTATTAATTAGTGGTGGTGAACTGTATGATTCATGTCTGATGGTAAAGTGATAATGAATCATGTTTGATGACAAAATGGTAATGGATCATGTCCGATGGCACACTGGCAATAAATAATGTTTGAAGGCAAAGTGATAATAAATCAAGTATAAGGGTTAATTGATATTAATCATGTTTAATGATAAAGTAGCAATGAATTATGTCTGAGGGTGAATTGGTAAGGAAACGTGTACATTAGACCAAAACAAGTTGTACTAACTGGAAAATAAACCTTATATGTCAGTTTCTTGTACCTCTTCTTGGCAAGCCACAATCCATTCAGCCGCATACTATGTCTTCTAGGTTATATTAGAATGTAATTGTCATTAAAAATTGAATTGAAAACTACAGTTTTATTGGTTATGTGTATCCATTTTGTTGGCCTCAGTATTCATAGCCTGTCTTGTTTGTATGTTTGGTACAATTTGACAGGCTAGAAATAAAGTAACATTTTTTAGTTCTGTTCAAGTTCTGGCATGCTACCAATGCCAGTCCTGGACCCTAGATGCCAGAACAATAAGAAAAATAACCTCTACAGAGATGAAATGTGATAGACGAATGACAGGAAACAGTCTAAGAGATAAGATCAGAAATGAAGAACTGAGAAAAAAGCTAGGAATAGCCCCCGCCATAGAATATATAAGGAAACAACAGATAAAATGGTTTGGCCACGTGACATGGCAGAAAGGCCAAAAAACAACACAACGAGCCTTCAACAAACGTTGTGAGAACACCAGACCCAAGGGTCGACCACGAAAAAGATGGGTTGATAGAATATTAGAAGCACTAGGAAACATAACAGCAGCAGAGGCGAACAGAAGAGCAAAAGACCGCAAATTATATCACCCCTCGACCTGAAAGGCAGATGAGGAAGGAAAGAAGGAGAAGAAGTTCAAGTTCTATTTTTTATCAAATGTTACAAGTAGATTTATTTTAATAATTTAAAAAATGTCGCACAAATTTTCTATTTTCCCTTACAAATTGTCTTATAAGGCTTTTTTGATCCTTCCCAAGCCTAAAGACATCGCTTAGGGCTTGTAGTATTTGTTGCTACCCCTCTTTATTCTGGGTGAGATGTTCAATCTTATTTAAAGAGTCTATGCCTGCCAACTTTGCTTCTTATGTAAGTTTTCTTTTTAGTTTCTCTTTAGGTCTTCCTCTTTTTCTGTATCCTGATGTTTCCCATAGAAGAGACTGTTTTGGAATTTTCTTGTTGTCTCTTCTCAGTACATGTCTGACATATGTCCATCTTCTGTCCTTAATTGTAGATGAGATCTTTGTTGTAAGACCTACAAGTCCATTTTTAAGAACATTCCTTACAAATTAAGGGAAACCATTACATGATGGGAGTTATGCATATCTGATGGAGATTTGGTGATGAATCATGTTTGATGGTAAATTGGTAACTTGGATAATGAAAAAGAGCAATGAAGACATACTACAAATAATTAAACATGAAAAAGAGCAATGAAGTCAAACTCAAATAATTAAACATGAAAAAGAGCAATGAAGACAAACTCAAATAATTAAACATGAAAAAGAGCAATGAAGACATACTACAAATAATTAAACATGAAAAAGAGCAATGAAGACATACTACAAATAATTAAACATGAAAAAGAGCAATGAAGACAAACTCAAATAATTAAACATGAAAAAGAGCAATGAAGACATACTACAAATAATTAAACATGAAAAAGAGCAATGAAGACAAACTCAAATAATTAAACATGAAAAAGAACTGCCTTATAAATAAACACAACTCTACAAACAAAATTAAAATACTATTGCCGCATCAAAAGACACAGGAGGCTGGAAAGAATAATAATGGAAGGCATGGTTCCTGGATGATACACCAGGGCTGGTATAAATGGGAGTTAAGATGGACACAGACAGAAATTAGAGACTTAGTGGCCATGTAAGAAGACTTACCAACCAACATAGAACTGGAGTCGTCAGTCGCTGGACACTGCGGGAATTGTTGAGGAGGGGATCTGAGCACCTAAGGACATATTCGGAGTGCAATGATGATGACTCGCAAATAACTCAATAACATCAGGGCTGACCAAGAAGAATATGGTTTAAAGACATAAATGAGACCTTAAAATGACAACAGAAGAAGCGGGAGATCTGGCGAGATACAGATAATTTTTCACATGGGTTGTGGTGAATGCAACATTCTACAAAGAACATATGAATTGATGGTAAATTGGTAATAATCCATGTTTGATGACAAAATAGTAATGAATCATATCTGATAGAGAAATGGTATGAATCATTATGTGATAAGGATGAATCTAGTTATTAATTATATATGATAGTTAAAATAAAGAACTTTACCTATAACAGATGGTGACAGCACATAAGCATTAACATAGACATTGTCATCATCATTGGTGATAGTAATGCCACCTACACGTGCTGGAAACACTTGCATGACATTAACCAAAGCGTCATAGGTTTTTATTGTAAAGTCTTTTTGTAAATCTCCACTATAGGTACCTGTAAATAGAATATCATCTTTCATATACATGTGGTCAAAAGTTGATATTTTGCTGGTGAAGTAGTTATGAAGCTTAATGAGGACTTGTTGTTATGTGATGACAACACTACCTCATTAACTAGTGTGAATTTGCTCTCATCTGTAAATTGTTAATATTTGTAATTTAACTAGATCATCATCATTGAGTGTTATCTCCACATCAAAGGATGGCTACCATTCCACTCTATCTCTAAGAGTTTTGATGGTGCAGGTTGCCATAGGATAACTTGTCCATCTTTTGATGTTACTGATCCATGTTAGTCTTGGACTGCCTCTGCCTCTTTTACTTTGCATTTTCCCTTACAAGATTACTTTTAGTAGACTGCATTGTCTTTTAACATGCCCAAAAATCTAATTTGTCTTGTTTGAATTGTCTTTAGTAGTTCTCTTTTAATTTTTAGTTGTTGTAAGACTTCATTGTTTGTTTTCTTTTCTTTCCATCCAGTTCTTCCTATTCTTCTATAAATCCATATTTCAAAGGTTTAAATTGTTTGTTCTGTTTTCTTGCCTAATGTCCATGTTTCTGCAGCATACAGAAACGTTGAGAAGATATAACATTTTGCTATTCTTAGTTTTAGCCCTAGTGTTATTTGTTTTGATGTTAGTATATTTTTCAAGGCAATACAATTACTTTAGCAAGATAAGGTTAATAATATTAGAGAGGGTTATGATGTGCTTGGTAGCAAAACTTTAAATATCCTAGAGGATGCTCATCATCACTTGAAGGTCATGTCATTTATTGACTTATTCTAACATTTTGCCATTCCCTAGATAATCTTGTTTCATCACACTGAGTGTTTATTGGCAATGTTTTCATGAACATCAGGGTTGATACAGTTTTTTAGTGAACTCAAAGTGTGCACTTGAATCTTTTCTTTGTCTGTCCAGCGATCTTCTGCCCTTTTGCAGTTTACCATAGAATATCTTCCATTGTCAGATGTAGATCTGACTTGTACCTATATGTATAACATAGAGTGCATGTTGTCCATGCTAGATTGTGTTCCTTGCCTGGTTAAATGATCTACAATCTAATCTTCTGCAGTTTTATCAGACATTTATGGAAGTAATTTAGATTCCTGACATGATGACTACAAGCTGTTCAGATTTCTCAGACACATAACAGGGTTGACAGAACAGGTGCCTTGTAACTTGGATTTGGACCTTAATGACACAAAGCTGTCCCAGACTTCAGTTACTAGTCTCCTTAATATAGCATCTGTCTTAACATTCTTACAATAACCTCATCATTGATATAAACTGCTTGAGAAAGAGTGCTTCCAAAGTATGTGAGTCTATTAACTGCACTTTAAAATCTGGCTAAAGTGCTGAGGAATGATTTTACTAGGCCTTCTTCAGAGGTAATTAATATATGACATCAGTCTTTATAATGGAGATGGTGTGATCAAAGTTTGTGCACGTTTTAGGGAATTGATGTAGCTTTTGTTGCAGTGTTTGCAATCAAGGGACAATTATCTGCATTGAAGAGATGATGTGCTATCTCATCCATTATCAAATCTAATTCATGGACTGTTCACTCTGTCATTCAACAAACTCACACTGGCTTATATTGAAACATATATTTTTTAATGCAAAGAATCTTCTTAGGCATGGTCTAAGAATCATCACAGTCCCTCACTGTATTGTATCAGAAAGCTTTTTTTTTTTTTATACCACCATGTTTGGAAACCGGTAAGATCTAAAAATGATCGCAACATTTGTTTATGCCGTTTCATCTTCAGAGCTTGTATTCTCCGCTTAAATTCAGCAGTGGCCAGTTGCCACAGACGCCATTCGTAAATTGAGCTGTTCGGTGGTAGGCATTGCCAGCTCATTATGGAGGTGTCCAGAAGTCGCGGACGAGGAAAGTTACAGCGAACGAGAGTGATTGAGAGCAAAGAAGGGGATGGACAGAACTACCGAGGCGACAAGGTACCAACACGTAGCAGGAGCTTGCATGAAATGAAGTCCAGAGATTTCTCAGATTGGGGTATGTACTATCTTGAGACCAGCGGCAGGGAACAATCTCCGATTGATCTCATTTCTAATGACGCCATATTCGACCCCGAACTGGCAGCTCGACCCCTCAAGTTTATCTATTCCGTCTCCAGGGAGACTGAAATCTTCAATAATGGCAACACCTTGGCCGTCTTCCCCAGACCAAAACAAGTGGATTCGGGTATGAGAATAAAGCGTCTTATCTGGGGGTCCTCTGCCTGACGACGGAGACTACCAGCTGACAGAGATCAGGTTTCACTGGGGCAAGGAGTGTGACAGAGGCTCTGAGGATCGTGTCAATTACAAGTCGTTTCCCGTTAAGATTAAATTTGTTCGCTGGAACGCCCGGATGTACCCAAATATTGAGGAAGCGGTCGGCGGCAAGCATGGAATAGCTATCGTAACTATGTTCGGTCAGATTGGTCGGGAGCATGGCGGCTTAACAGCTATCATTGACACACTAGAGGATGTCTTGTACAAGGGTCGCCACAAGACTTTTCCTGGATCGTTTAATCCTTCCACATTTCTTCCAGATCCTGCCCTGTGGGACTTCTGGACCTATGAGGGCTCTCTGACAACACCTCCTTGCTCAGAAAACGTCACCTGGGTTGTGCTTCGATATATCCTCTGATGATGTCACTTCCACAGATGGAGAACTTTCGGCGACTATGTACATTTGTCAAGGGAAGCTATCCACACCCAGGTGATGACAGTTTCATGTCGGACAACTTCCCGTCAATCCAACCGCTCCACGGCAGAACTATCAGGGCTTCTTTTCAGAGTTGATCTCACAGTTCGCGTTTTGACGTCCACTAGTGGATGTCTCCGCTCGTGAAACTCTCCACCAGACTGCGTCACTAGCGCTGTTATGACTCGTGGCTTGACTTTTTTAAAAAGCTATTTTTACATAATCCCCTTTTTCTCCTTGATCTTCGCTAACCTTGATAAATGGCGCGAAATGAACTTCCCTTTTCTCTGTGTCTCTGTGACACAATGCAGCTATACTTTGTGCCTTTTGGATCAAACAACTTCCGACATGTCCGACTTTAGCAGATTTGCTGATAGAAAGTTCTTTCTGTGGCCACATTAGTCAATGTATTCCGTAGGGAGTTGGAGTAGAGCTTTAATCATCCGTTGTCCACTCTCATCACACAGCTGGAAGTGGACTCTTTTACTTCACACGATCACTGCATGTGTCTGGCATTTTACGTTTTGGAATGATGATGTCATGAGCTGGTGAATTTCGTTGTGTTTTTTCAAGGGATTAAAGAAGAGGGCTGCTGCAAGAGAGAATCACAGATAATGTCATAAATAATATCAGGAGAGGCGCAAGGGAGAAATAAATTGTATGTGAAATAAGGAGACAAGCGAAACAGAATTGTAAAAAAAAATATATTTTTATAAACTTGTATCTGTTGCTGTGGATGACACTATAGATGAATAAGTGTTCCTTGTAGTTTCCTCATGTTCCAAGTCCGGCTTGTTGCAGGAGCTACTGAGTTAAGTGCTCTGTGCACACCGTGAGCTGTGTGTCTCATCCGTTTTGATCATGTTTCGATATTCCAATTGTTTACGATAAATGATGATATCGTATGACAGGGAACATTTGTCTGTGTTCACTTTCTGCGCGGTTTCGCCTTATGTCTTTTGGCGTGTGATGAGACTGCTCCAATGGGGACTACAGTTACCTTTCTTTGTTTGGGAGATGAGATATTAATTTGGATGATTACGCTGGCACGGGCGGTTGAGCAATTATGGATTTTAATTCATTTGCAGTGATACCGGGGCCTTCCATAATCAAAAAAAACAAAAATATTTTTTTATCAGTTACTACATGAATATCTATTCTGATTATAGAGATTTACATCATGCAAAGTCCATTTAACACAATATTTTTTTCAATCTAACCAAGAAATATCCTGATCTTTCTCTGTTATACACAGACACATAATTGTATATTAATATCTTCCTTCCTGTTTTCAAATGTAAACTGCTTAATTCTCTGATATAGCTTTCCCATTGCACCCCATTTTGCATTCAGGGCTAAGACAAAATGATGACTTTTTTGTGGATTGTTCAATCATTTGTTCCCTCTAAATAAAATCTCATCTATAGTAATAAATGTCTATCACATTTCTCTGATAACAGACAGCAAGAACTAACAGTGATGAAAAAATATAAGATACAAACAAAAAAATAAAAGCAAACAAAGTATAAGCAGGGTATTTCTTCACATAAAAACTTATATGATAAAATGTTAATGGTTTGGTTATAAATATTTTATAGGCAACTGAAAACTAATGTTGGATATTTTGTGACCCAACAATCAACTACAGTCAACCTGGTACTGGGGCCTATATTTTAATAAGGATAAGTTACTTGTGCATGGTGATGGATCCTTCTTCATATTGGCCATCCTTTCTAAAGTACCTAGCATTCATTTCCCCTCCTTATATCAACACTAAAGTACCTAGCGTTCATTTCCCCTCCATATATCAACACTAAAGTACCTAGCGTTCATTTCCCCTCCTTATATCAACACTAAAGTACCTAGCATTCATTTCCCCTCCTTATATCAACACTAAAGTACCTAGCGTTCATTTCCCCTCCTTATATCAACACTAAAGTCAAAATTATATCATTATTTGCATTTGCAGTCAGAGGAATTGTGTCATCTCATATCTCATTATCAGATACCAATCCCTGAGCCCCACCCATTTGAAGACAGGAAATAATCAATGGACCCGTTTATATGATGAAGGAACAAGTGGTGGGGTATAACGTAACTCCTACAAGTACGTTACACCACATCACTTGCTCCTTGCTACCAGTTTTACCACAGCTGTTTTAGATAGTATTCTTGTGACAGTAGTTGATAGAGTATGAATAGATTTTACCAATGTAGAGATTTCTGCTCGAATGGCTGTAAAGTAATTGTAGTGTTTAGTGTCGTAATTGTCTACACCAACAACGTTATTAAATATATGTATTAAGACACCTCTCATGTTATAATTTAAAGGGATAGATTGCAAGAATGACAGGAGTTCAAGAGGCAGAGAGAGCAAATCAAAGCCGTAGCACTTTATTCACATTGGTGTTTCTCCGTCATGCACCCTGCTCACCACTTGGTCATGAGAAGCCAGAACTGTAGTCACGCTCCACTAAGCGAACACCACAACAATACTATAGATGGACCACACATGATGGCTCAGCCAATGGATTGTCTTGGTCAGATAGATAATGCACTCAAGGCGCAGAAGGCAACATAGAGGTCAATATGAATTTATGTTGACCTTTCTTCCTGTCAGTAAAAAAAAAAATAAAGTACCCCCGTCACGCCAAGTGGCGTATAGGGAAATATGGTGTTAGTGACCCTATATTTTACAGACCTTCAGCACATGATTTTTGGGGGTAATGTGGTCGGTATTACGCCAGTGCTGCTTTACTTTCCCAGAAAAAAATCCGGTATCCATTTAAGGCTGGGTGAACCCGGAAGCCGTCGGTTGGGATCGAACCCTACCCCTTGTCCTTTGTAGTCCAGTTCACTAACCACTGAGCTACCTCGGCTTCTTCCTGTCAGTGTCTGATAATAATCATAATGGGTTTTTTAACATTTTATAATGGCTTTCTACATTTGGAGAGCACTGTAGATAATTTATCAACTAATTAAAATAATTCTCTCGACTCTTCTCTTGATGTATTTAAGTTCACCAGAGCTTCAAATGACGTTCATGTTTATGGGATTAGTTGATAGAGTTCCAATAAATCTCTTTTTTTTTTTTTAAGGAAAAAGCTCTGAGCACAAGGTATGGTGGAGAAAAGGAGATGGGTCAAACAGAAAATAAAGTACCTAAAAAAATATGTAATCCAAGTAGAAATAAAAGTTTATGAATTATTAAACTTCTGTGCCATTATTTACACTTCTTGATGGTGATGACTTGCTAGGCTTAACATTTTTTACTTACCCGGAAAAGTTATTTGAAAGCCAAGTTTTTGTGATTCATCAAAGCAAGGTGAAACGTCAAAGGTAGGATAAGTCACAGAGTCTTCAGAAAATTCAAAGAAGTTGTATACCCTTGTGTACTGTTCCTGTTTTAATAACATAAATAAGTGAACCACTCACACAATATATTTGACAATTATAGCTACTTTTTGTAACTGCTGGCTTTTATTGCTTGTAGGCACATATATGTGTTTATTTTGGTATGCTGTATGCGTAATGTATAACAATTTAGTCATTTATAGCCCTGTATGTTGTTTTTTTATGATGTAAGTTGAGTTTAGTTCAAAAACTATAATGATGGAACTTCAATATCTCTATCTATCTATCTATTGACCTTTCGAGCCGTAACCGGCCCATCTCCTATATGAATTTTTGTTCTAGCAGTTTTCTTTTAAAGATATTTTATCAAATCTCGCCATCTGTCTCTGTTCTGTGCAAGCAGTTCTATCTCATTGAGGGAGCCGATTCCTGCTGCTCTTGCCTCTCTCATCAATGTTCTTCTCAGTGTCTCCCTGGGTCTTCCTCTTTTTCTTTTACCTGTTGTTTCCCATATGAGGGCTTGCTTTGCTATTCGAACTTCAATATAAATAAAAAAAAAAAAAAAAAAATAAAACAGAGATTTTCAACAACAATTTGATCATTCACAGTAAAATAGATAATGAAACATTGTTGAAATGGGGTTCTTATTGAAGGATTTTTTTTTATTTCTTACAGATGGAATGGATATGACGAGCTGTACAGGATAATGCTGAACAATCGGCTCTGATGTATATAGAGGAATATCTGTCCAACCGTCCTGGAGAGAGAGAAAATATTTTTTTTCTAACAACGCAATCAAAATGTTTACAATATTATAATTAGTATAACAAATGAAAACAAACATGACATTACTTCTAGCATATCAGTGGTTTGTAAACGAATGTGTGGTAAAGTCATCAGGAGAACAGAATTTATAAACTGCAAAATTGTTGATACTGATTAATTGTTGGGGCGCCTAGCCTAGTTGGGAAAACCACCCGACTGGACTACTGACGTTCGGACAACCCGTGTTCGATTCCCGCTGGGAGCAGTGTGAATTGTACTCGTGGTTAGAAAAAAAATATACCCCCACGGTCGACCCAGCCGTTGGCAGAAATGGGTACCAGGGTATTACCCTGGGAAGGTGAGGAATGTCGTCTCACATCTGAGTTTCGATGCTTGAAGCGACACTATACAGAAATCTCCAAACATTTCTGGATAGGCGACCGAGCACATATGGGTGTAAACTCGCGTGCTAAGACGCACGTACCTCATGCTTTACCTTGACCTTTAATTGGTGTCAACATTTGTTCTCACATCTCGATGATCAGCATAATCTCAGTAGACATGTGTGGCAGAAGATATAATAAAAGGCTTCCTTGCCTCGTAAAGCACTGAACTATAGCACCACTTCAGATTGTTTATAGGTGCAGTGCTTGCCATGACCCTGTACACTGATTCTGGAATGGCAAACATTGTTCTGCAAGAATTGTATCTGATATCACATGTCTCTATCATTTTTATCTTTAGTCGTGTGAAGTGTCTCTCCTCTTAACTCGCTTTATGTCTTGTTTTGAAATTTCCCACCACCTGTTGTAATGTGATGCAGCCATCTCCCAGGAGTCTACGTCCATGTAACATTGTTTCATTGACAAAGACTAGACTGATATGTCAATAGCTTCAAGCTGTTCTCTCCCCTTGAAATTTAAATTTATAAAATGCTGAATTAATTACTTGAATAAGTAGTTTTCTTCTGAATTTCGTTTTGTTTCCTGCCTCATTAATTTTGACTCTGAAATTTCCAGACTGTTTGTAATGTATTAATTGATGTCTTTTCTCTGCCCCTAAATTCTTCACAAAGAATTTTTACATTCTATATCATTTCTATATCATTATTTAGGGTAAACATTTATTTTTTACAGACCTGTTGAATTTAATTAAATAAGATGATGCACTTAGTCTAATGAATAAACAATAAAAGTACAAATTAGTACTTACAGCCAGAAAAGCATATTCAAATATGGCATTATATGTGGCACCTTGAAGCGCATATCCCGGCACAATGGTACTAAAAACATCACACATTATTCCTCTTATTCTTCTCTGTGGATCAAAGATTGCCAACATATGAGCTAACAAATTCCGATATTTTAAACAACTATATTTCTACATTATTAAAATACAAAAAGGGTAAGAATCAAATATGAACATTTTTAATGTTCTAACAGAATGTTGTATGTTTAAAAAAAAGTACTATATCTATAAACAAACATAATAAGCTATAAAACAAAGTACCCATCCAATGTATGTGTAATTGTAATTCAAAACAAAGAAGCTGTTTGGGTCCCGCATATCAACATAGAGTGAACCATTAAACTTGAATCTGGCAACATCTTGGTCACTTTCTGCTTCACTGGGGTCGATGGATTCCACCACACAATCTGCAGCAGGATTCATAATATATCGCACTCCTGCAATAGATCCATTTGTTCAGACAATTATAAAATATGAAATAAGCAATGAGAGGAACAATTCTCACTAACATGAACTAAAAGGATGAGTATCAAGCATGGACAAATATACAGTAAACTTTTAAGTGATGACACACTCCAGGGTTATGATATAATATTGTAAATATTTGTCATGATTTTTATTATTTCAAAATTTGTGATGAAGTAAAAACTGGGCAGTTATTAAAAAAGCAGAACAATTAGTGAATGTTGTTCTCTAGCAAGACCCAACAATGAGACGTACTATAATTCCTTTAGCTTTTTTTGTAATTCACAAAAACTGTGGGAAAAGAGAGAATGATTAAAAGATTTGTGTTTATTGTACAAAATTTCTTTATATTTTCAACACAACAAAATGAGTCTGTCTTCAGGTTCCTCCTAATAATAAATATTTGTTTATGTACTTGTTATTACTTGACTTATTATTTGGAGTTGTTATGGACTTCATAATGAAGAAAGGATGCACTGGTAACAAAGGCATCAAATGGATACAAGGAGACCATTTGGAGGATATCGATTTTGCTGATGACATAGTTCTCATCAGCAGTCAGATAAAAACAATGCAGGAAAACACAAATGAACTATCATCAATAGCCAGCAAAATTGGGCTTGAGATCAATCATGAAAAGACTAAAATCATAAAAAGCTCAATTTCAACAGATGACAGAATGTACAAGGAAAATAAACCAGTGGAAGAGATCGACCACTTTATCAATCTTGGAAGTCACATTGATCGAGACAGGGATACTAGTAAAGAAATTAGAATCAGAATAGCTAAAGCAGCAATGTCTTTCAGAAGCCTTGAAAAGTTGTGGAAATCAAAACTAATCAGCACAAACACAAAACTTAGACTATTCAAATCAAACGTACTATCTACCCTTACGTATGCATGTGAGAGCTGGAAAACAATAAGAAACATAGAAACAAAGTTGAACACAAAAAATATTTGGATCGAATTCAAAACAAACGAAAAAATTAGAGAAATCATCAATCAACCACTAATATCTTCAGTAATCAAGAAAAGACGATGGTCATATGTTGGACATGTGATGAGGAGAGATAATAACCGAATAACAAAGCAAGCCATCATGTGGGAAACAACAGGTAAGATGAAAAGAAGCCGACCCAGAGAGACACTGAGAAGAAGAACATTGATCAGAGAGGCAAGAGCAACAGGAATTGGCTCCCTCAATGAGATTGAGTTGCTTGTACAGAACAGAGACAAATGGCGAGATTTGATAAAATATCTTTAGAAAGATTGAAAACTGCTAGAATAAAAATTTAGATAAGAGAAAGAGTATTTGGGTCTATGCCCTATGGACTGGCTACGGCTCAAAAGGTCAATAGATAGTTATTACTTGTCAATTTATTATTGCAAACCATGGTAGACTGAATCAGTAACTAGTGTAGCAGTAATGGGGCTGTGATCAATGAATCAGTAACTAGTGTAGCAGTAATGGGGCTGTGATCAATGAATCAGTAACTAGTCTAGCAGTAATGGGGCTGTGATCAATGAATCAGTAACTAGTCTAGCAGTAATGGGGCTGTGATCAGTCCTGGCAAGGCAAGTTGCTATGAAGCTCACTGAACAGTCATACTGTGCAAGCGGAGCTGCCTTCTCTGAAGTACAATGGTACACTCAATGTCCGAGTCCACAGCTTGAGGTACCTTGGAATCTCGTCTCACAGATCAGTGTCTTCCAACCATCATACAAACAGTGTCGTCCAAAATGCCAGGAATGGAGTAAATCTTGAAAGGGTTAATGCAAGATTTTTCTTTCCAGTGTGTGTGGCCCTTTTCATCTTGTCAGATGGTCTAGTGGAGGCTATTGTGTATTTATGAGGTATTGTTTTTGCCAAACAGCTTCTCTCGTGGCTAATTCTACCAATGTTTGACAAACACACGCGGTCACATAATGAACAAGTCAGGCTCTCTGGTCCACAGGCAGCACTTTCCAGTAATGAACACTATTTCTCTTAATGCAATCACTGGTGTTGTCTGTCATTGACTACATGTTAGACCTTCTTACCCTATTTCACGCTCAGTTAGCTAAGTTGGAAAGGGCACAGAATGAGGCTATGCGGGCCATGTTGGGATGCACCAGGAACACACCAATCCTAGCTATGTAATTCCTGCTGGACTATCCAAGCATTCAAGTGCAATATATGTACATGTAATCAAAAGTGTACCTGGGGGTGGCATGCAACAAAGTGTATCCACTGCCACCAGAATTACAGTCAATGAAAGGCAACCACATTAAATGTGGGAGATCATGGTTTGGACAAGAACCATCATACAATTGGACAGGAAATGCCATGATTGAGCACAGGGCATGACTAAGTCCTAGGTCCAGGAGGTACTGTAACTCCCAACCTCAATATCCAGTCAACTTTACTGATTTCTATGTCACAATGGGTGTGCAAAGTGTTTAGGGTTTTGTTGTGTATTCTAATGGAAAGTTGATAGTGAAAGGTGCAGGAGCCTACAGGACTACTACCTCCAGCAAATGTATGGAGGCTGAGTCTATGACAGAAGTTATCACATAGCTGGTTAAGAGATCAACAATATGTGCAGCCATCTTGACTGATTTACAAAGCATGTTTCATGTGATTGACAAGAACAAACTCCATAGGGAGTGGGTGCACATACTTGACATGTTTCATGTGATTGACAAGAACAAACTCCATAGGGAGTGGGTGCACATACTTGACATGTTTCATGTTAACAGCCTAACTTGGATATTCTGCCTTGGGCATACGAGAGTGCATGGTAATGAGATAGTCAACAGGTTGGCAGGGTCTGCCACTGCACAAGAGACTTAAAAAATGGAGTGTATGGCATTGCAAGGGTTTTAAAAGAACACCTCCCACAGGATGGCGCCAGTGAGGTTCAGAATAACCCACAAGTAAAAGGAATGGTGGACCACAACACAAAAGGAAAAAGCAGGAAAAGCATCCACGGCGGAAAAATAACTCAACACCTTTAATCAATGCAGCACAGGAACAATCAGTAGACAAACACTTCAATAATTGCTGGAATGGGCAGCAGAGCAGATATGGGAATGCCTCGACTGCTGTGATGCCAGTTCGAACTAAAGACTAAAGACAATTTAAAAGTGTCATCAGTGAGTCAATTCTTGCAATCAAAAGCCCAAAATCTACCAGCAAACTCTTTCAAAGTAAATAAAACCTGGCATGCAAGCTGATTTGTTATACAGATTTGTAAAAATTGTACATTATATTACAAGATGAAAACATAAGCATTACAAAAGTAATAGTGAAAAAAATCATATATGGAATATGGGTAGCTATACTAGATGGCTAATGATAGTAGTAATAGTTGTATAGAATCTCCAAACAAAGATGATATTAATAAGTTCTTCTCCTAATTGAGAAACACTTATGGATGTCAGTTATCATTTGAACTACCTGTATTGAAATCATGAATTTCAGTTGTGCTTATTGGAGTTGTTGAGGTGGGATCACTTTTTCTAGTATCTTCTCTTACCAGTTTATAATGCGAATCATACCAAATCTGAAATACGAATTAGATAAATCATAAGTGTCTGATATTTATCAATACTATGACAATATGATGTGATAAAAGTGTTTGGATGTAATGCAATGACAAAGATTTAATTCCTTCCTTTGTTTCCTATTGCAGGACTTTTGTCAATGATGATTGCAGCCAATCTGTACCATACTTCTCTGTTTGTGGTTGCTTTTTGTGAGCTGAAATAGTCAAGGCCTTTTCTGATATTTTTCTACTTCTGTTTTCTTTGTTTTCTTCCCCCATTCATTACTTCCTGCCAGATGGTTTTTATTTGGATAAATGACCAAGATATGAAACAAATTGAATATTCACTATAAACATATGTTTAATATGAGTAAGATATGAAACAAATTGAATATTCACTATAAACATATATTTATGATGAGCAAGATATGGGATTATCGCCTAAATTTGTATTTCTTCAAGGAAGTTAGTGGGTCTTCATAGCGACTGCCTAGTTATGATTTTGAACCTTTGTCAATGTTAAGTTTAGGAAAGTATTTAGGGTTTTGAGCTCTCATCAGGTTCTATAGATCCCATATAGTTTATGATGGTTACTGTCCTTTTATGGTTTTTCCCCATCTAAATGCCTGTTGGATTATTGGCATTACTTTAGTCTTTTCAGCATTTCTACAATCATATTTTATTTTAATTTTCAAATATTTCCTACAATCATATTTTATTTTAATATTTCAAATATTTCATACAATCATATTTTATTTTAATTTTCGAATATTTCATACAATCATATTTTATTTTAATTTTCAAATATTTCATACAATCATATTTTATTTTAATTTTCAAATATTTCATACAATCATATTTTATTTTAATTTTCAAATATTTCATACAATCATATTTTATTTTAATTTTCAAATATTTCATACAATCAATTTTGTTTCTAAAAATGTCAAAATAACAACTAGTTCTTGATCATCACTGCAGATTCCCTTGATGTCATCGATTTTAAATTGTTCTGCCTCTATTCTTATGTTAGTGTAATGCATCTATTGTGATTCTAAGAATGAAATAGGAGATGAGAAATAAATTACATTTACTGTCTTGGATCATTTTATAACTTGTGATAGAGAAGTAATAGTTTTCTATTATTCATTTTTTAAACTTGACTACTAGTTTTTTTTCAGTTTTTTTTTAAAAAAGCATAAATTCATATTTTTTATTCTGTTGTATTTGATGAAGAAAAGCTGTCATGATCTGATTATCAAAATTGTGCATATTATTTGTTGCTTCTTTGTTAGCACACAGGGCTAAGATAAATGTGTGCACAATTATTTTAATTAAGTTAAAGTTGCATAGTTGGGAGTGTGCTCACATTTCATTCTATGAGTACAACTATTCGTGACTGTAGTTCCTTTTTAAACAGTCGCTTCATAGCAGGATAGGCTAATCAAATATTGGTGTCTAAAAATGGCATCATTACCAAATAATATGAAAGGAACATAAACCTCCTCCATAAAAGATGACACTTACGGCATAGTGCGTGATGGAGGAATCTTTGGAATCAACGATTTCTGCTTTGTATTTGAAATGTGGCTGAAACACGGGAAGTTGTCGTACATTTGTACGGTTCAAGCAAACAATCTCAGGTGGAGTCTGTTGATAGCACAACATTATTTACAAAAACCAAAATAACAGCACATTTTGCAGTTCACATGATGGTGTTTTATTGGAATCAGTGGCGTATGCTGGTTTTGGGGTCTGGGCTACCACTGACATAATAAATAAAAACACACATTATATTCAGTAGGCTAACATGAAGTAATATTTGCTAATGACATCACTACATTTTAAATTACTTACTTATTTATATGTAAACTTTATCCGTCTTGTTTGGGGCGAAAATGTCTTGATGACTTTGTCATTGAAAGTACTGTTGGATTGGTTTCTAAGTTTCTGAGGGAATGATTTCTCAATGGACATTATTGCCAAACCAGATAAGCGTTATTGTGTCTGAGTTGAGCGATAATAAGATTTGATTCTCTTGAGAGCAGAGAAAGTTCTTTCTACAGATGCCGATGCGCATACCGTAGTTATAAATAGGATAATAAGACATAGTTTCACTTTCACTTTGTGACGCTTCTGATTGGCTAGAGCTAAAAATAACCCATGAAACCGCATTTTGTATAGGTAGCTCTCGCCCGTATAATTTTGACGGGAATTTTTGAATGTCAAGGTCATTCATAAATTCTAAGTCGGAGAGAAGAGAAATGTACCGGTTCTGATTGGCGGTTTCTTGTACTATTTTTTATATACATGTAGTAGTTTCGGCTTCATTCACAAACGTTAAAGTGGCCACAGGAAAACCTTGCTTTAATAAATGCATCTCAAAGCAAATAAATCATATTGGTCTACGAAATGTTTAATAGAATATTCGAAAATTTGTAATATAATTATGAAAAAAATATAATAAATTATCATTTCCGTTTGTATTTCGTTAATATGTTCAGGCTACCGGCGGTAGCATAGAGAATACGCCACTGATTGGAATGAACATTGACACATTTAATGCCCAGTATAAAATACATAATAAACAACATTTACTCTTGAATAACTCTATCTTTAGCCCTTATGTGCAGAAGACAGCATATAGGGCACAAATTCTAGACATTTGTGTCAGATTGTGTTGGTCAGACCATACAGAGGACCCACATTATATCTCATCACACGGCTCTGTTCTGTGTGATTTGTTCAATCTCAATGCCGATGCTTGTGGTTGTAACCTCTCGCTTCAGTGTATGTTATAGTGTTATTTTTCTTTTTCTAAGTCAGCCACTTTTTCTTTATCCCTCTGGTTCACATTTGAGGGCTTACTTTAAGACTCTCTTGTTGTCTCCTCTTATCACACGGCCAACATATGACCACCTTCTTCTCTTGAATTATAGATGAAACTGCTGGATGCTTTGTCCTTTCTCTTATTTCTGCACCAGTCTTGAATTCTTCTATGGTATACAAAGTATGTTCCTGAGACATTTGTTTTCAAGTGCATCCATCTTGTTTTCTATTTCTTTAGTTGTTTCCAGCTCTCAAATGCATAAGTAAGGGTAGATACATTTGATTAAAAAATTCTGAGCTGTGCTTTAGTGCTTAATAATTTTTATTTCCATATTTTATCAATGTTTCTCATTTGCTGCCTTTGCTATTCTGATTCTAATTTCTTTCTCTGTGCCTCCTTCTTGATCTACGCAGCCTCCAAGATATGCAAAGTGATCTACCTCTTCCTTCAAGGTATATTTTTTTCTTCTGGGCAAATTTCATTTGTCTATTTCGCTTGATCTCAAGTTCCATTTTTCCATCCATTGATGACATAACATTTGTATTTTCTTGCATCATGTTCACATTGCTATTGATAAGAACTATGGTCGTCCACGAGATCAAGGTCTTCCAGTTGAGATCCAATTGTCCATCCAATGTCTATGTCACCTGTCCACACTTCTGCGTTATGACGTTGATAGCAATTTCAAATACCAAGGGAGATAAAACACATCTTGTTTCACCCAGATATCAATCTGAAACTATTCACTCAAACCTGCCTCTGTACGACCTGCACATGAGAAGCTGTTAGAAAAGTAACGTAAAGAGCCCCGTCACGCCAAATGGCGTATAGGTAATTTGGTGATAGTTCACCATAATTTGTATAGACCTTCGGCACGTGAATTTTTGGGGTAATGTGGTCGGTATTACGCCCGTGCCGCTTTACTTTCCCATAAAAAATCCGGTACCCATTAAAGTTTCGGTGAACTTGGAAGCCGTCGATCAGGATCGAACCTTTGTAGTCCAGTTCACTAACCACTGAAGAAGTAGTCATACTTATTAATGATTTTTGGGGAATTCCATATTGTTTGAGTATGTTCCATAATGAGTCGTTATGTTTGCCGTCGAAAACCATTTTGAGATCAATGAAGTTGAGAAGAAATGGTTTCATTGTCTATATCTTCCTCTAAATCCTAGGACGTAGAGAGACAAGAAAAGTAGGGTGTACAAGATGAATCTTGGTTGAAAAAAAGTAAGGAAATGAACTATAGAAGAACTTAAGGATAAAAACACAAAAATAGACACACACCAGACACCCACACACGCACGCACACCACACGAGCGCACACACACAACAAGGAGATGTCTATGTGCACAGATAAGAATACCTCAAATGTAGAAGTGTCTGCAACTATGTAAGGGAGATAACCAATCAAATCATAAATATGATGAAAATGTCTTGGAGTAGCTGCTGTGGGTCCATTACTTGATGTTAATGAAGAAAACCCTTCAACTTCGATTCGCAAAGGTGTTTGTTGCTGTGGGGAAGATGTGTTCCAGCCCAACACTGCCAATGAGATCAAAATGAATCAAATTTAGAAATATTATCATTTGTATCTCAGCAAGATCTTTTCTAAACACAGAGAATGGCCACATCGATAACTTGTTCTCCAAATCAAGAAAACCGAGAGGACTTGGAGGGGGGGCGCCTCGGTAGCCTAGTTGGGAAAACCACTCAACTGGGCTAGCGACGTTCGGACAACCCGTGTTCGGTTCCCGCTGGGAGCAGTGTGAATTGTACTCGTATTTGAAAATATAAAAAAAAAACCCACGTTCGATCCAGCCGTTGGCAGAAATGGGTACCAGGGTATTACTCTGAGATGGTGAGGAGTATCGCCTCGCATCGTGAGTTTCTATGCTTGAAGCGACACTATCCAGAATTCTCCGAACACTTCTGGATAGGCGGCCGAGCACATATGGGTGGAAACTGGCGTAAGACGCCGGTTCAAGTCTCGTACTTGACCTTTGACCTTATCAAGAGAGCACAAGTTCAATTCACAGAAGAGTTACAATGATTTTGTTCGAACTGGGTGTGAGATATAAACTCTGATCTGAACACCTCGTGGCGACTGCACTAGACAAGTGGCTCTTGTTCTCTATAAGTCTCGCCCCCCTCCCCCCTCCAAGCAGACCCCAGAAATGGGATAAATGCTGTAAAAGAAAGAATATTTTCTGCAAAAACTGTCATCTGTACACTGAGGTAGAAGTTCTGACAATGGAGACTCCCTTAGATCACAAATGTACAAGATTATAAAACATTAGGGGAACAGGCAAATATATAACATTAGGGGAACAGGCACATATATAACATTAGGGGAACAGGCACATATATAACATTAGGGGAACAGGCACATATATAACATTAGGGGAACAGGCAAATATATAACATTAGGGGAACAGGCAAATATATAACATTAGGGGAACAGGCAAATATATAACATTAGGGGAACAGGCAAATATATAACATTAGGGGAACAGGCAAATATATAACATTAGGGGAACAGGCAAATATATAACATTAGGGGAACAGGCACATATATAACATTAGGGGAACAGGCACATATATAACATTAGGGGAACAGGCAAATATATAACATTAGGGGAACAGGCAAATATATAACATTAGGGGAACAGGCAAATATATAACATTAGGGGAACAGGCAAATATATAACATTAGGGGAACAGGCAATATATAACATTAGGGGAACAGGCACATATATAACATTAGGGGAACAGGCACATATATAACATTAGGGGAACAGGCAAATATATAACATTAGGGGAACAGGCAAATATATAACATTAGGGGAACAGGCAAATATATAACATTAGGGGAACAGGCACATATATAACATTAGGGGAACAGGCAAATATATAACATTAGGGGAACAGGCAAATATATAACATTAGGGGAACAGGCACATATATAACATTAGGGGAACAGGCACATATAAAACATAGGGGAACAGGGAATATATATATAACATTAGGGGAACAGGCACATATATAACATTAGGGGAACAGGCACATATATAACATTAGGGGAACAGGCAAATATATAACATTAGGGGAACAGGCACATATATAACATTAGGGAAAGAGGCAAATATATAACATTAGGGGAACAGGCACATATAAAACATTAGGGGAACAGGCAAATATATAACATTAGGGAAAGAGGCAAATATGAAACATTAGTGGAACAGGCAAATATATAACATTAGCGGAACAGGCAAATATGAAGCAGTAGGGAAACAGGCAAATATATAAAACATTAGGGAAACAGGCAAATATAAAACATTAGGGAAACAGGCAAATATATAAAACATTAGTGAAACAGGCAAATATATAAAACATTAGGGGAACAGGCAAATGTCATAACCAACAAGCAGGGAGAAGACCTAGAGAACGCACTGGTATCGGCCGATTTAGTGTGCTTGAATGATGGAAGGGCAACAAGAATGGCCACTCGAACAGGGGACTCTGATAGTGTCATAGACCTGGCACTGGTGTCTTCCACCTTCGCACCGGTTTGCAGGTAGAGTGCACTGGGGTACCACGGAAGTGATCACTATCCATGTGTCCTCCTAAATGAGAAAATCAGAAATAGAAGACAGAAAAGAAAGCTCCACACATTCCACTACGATAAAACAGACCAGGACGTCATTAGCAAAATCAGACATAGGAAACAGAGCGCCTCTCGTAGGAGGCAGAAGAGATGGATGCAGCCACCCTGGTGGAACGTAGAAGTCGATGAAGCTTTGGAGCAAGAGACATGGCCAAGACATGGCAGAAAGCCAGAAAGAATGGAAGAACACAACCTGAGCTCTTGAGGCGTCTGAAAGTAGAGGTCGACAAAAAATGATGCACTTTAAACTATGCGCTAAGCAGGCTAAGGATGCCAAATGGGATGACTTCTGTAAAAAAAAAGTGTGCTCAGAAAAATCGCTCGCCACATTATGGCGCCTTCATCAGAGCATGAATGGCACAACATGACACAGAGGCATACCAGACTTTCAGAGCACAGGCCGGATATGGCACAAATCTGATGAGAGCAAAGGGAAGGCCTTGCTTGCCCGCTACATTGAGCAGGCGGACCAAAGAAATGAGGCTGTAAGAATGAGGATACGGGGATCGCTGTCAAAATTGTGTTATGATGTGGTGCTGGAAGAAGATCTCACAATCACAACCGATACCATTCGCACGACACTTAAAAGGTCACACAACACTGCTCCTGGTCCAGATGGTGTTCGGTACGATGACATAGGCGATTTAGCTGATGACGAATTGACAGAACTGGCCAATGAGTTTAATGCCAGCATTCGGAGTGGCCAGATTAAGGAGGAGTGGCTACACAGCTACTTACTACCGCTACCGAAGCCAAACAAGGACCATTCTCAGATCAGTGCCTACAAAATCATCACAATGCAGAACACTGCAGGCAAGCTGCTGGGGAAAATAATTGTCCGTGTCCTCACCTGTCACCTTGAACAGAAACGTGCATTCCCACCCACAATCGGGGATTATAGATATAACAAAGAGACATGGCTTAATGCGGCAGTCTTTGCATATGACGTCTTCGAAGGCTTCCACAGACGAGAGGAGACATGTGCTGTTGCTATAGATCTGGAGGATGCATACAACAGGGTACCATTTGAATATCTCATGCATATGCTCCTCAAACTGGCGGTGCAACCCTTCCTCATTAGATGGATCGCCGCGACACTATTTCAGAGGAAGGTGATACTCAGATGTGGAAATTGGTCTTCCGAGCCAACATCCATTTGTCCAGGGCTGCCACAAGGCTCACCATTGTCACCAGTTCTATTTAACGTGTACACAATAACGATTACGGAACAACAGCTGGATGGGAGGGAAGAACTATGACTTTTGCTGATGATATTCTGGTATATCGACAGGGAAGAGACAGACGGGGAATCGCCTCCACAATGCAAGACGAACTCGATCGCATTTCTTCCTGGTGTGGGGTTTCAGGTGCCTTGTTTAATCCTAATAAAGCATCAGTTTCATGGTTCTCCCTTAACAATCATATCGTTAATACGACCACACCGGTAGTACGAATGGGAGCTGATGAGGTGACCAGGGACAAGTTGATGACATACCCCGGAGTTAAGTTTGATCGCAGCCTGTGTTTTCAGGACCACTTTGACCATGTGATAACAAAATCTCACAAAGGATTAGCCGCCTTGAAGGTCATGGCAGCTGCCAACATCGAGCAGAGGCTACTTACTCTTCTGTTCCAGGGATTAGTCCTCGCACCAATCGAGTATGCCCTGGCCATTCTTACTGTCAGTACGACTCAAATTGATAGGCTGGAGAAAATACAAAATGAAGCCATGTGCATTATCTTGGGATGTGCAAGGGACACTCCCTGTGTAGCAATGAGGTATCTTCTTGACTTTCCAACCATGTATGACAGAATCAAGATCCGGAGAGCACGAGCATACCTGAAGATTAGTACAGGTAAAGAGCACCTATTCCAACACGTACTCAACACAGGGAAAGGTGCCAGGCTAAGAAGAGGCAAATCGTGGGTGGGCCGAGCAGAAGATGTCATCAAACAGGTCTGTGGGCTTACCAATATCAGCGTTGGTGAGGAGTGGATACCGGTGCCTGCGTCGTTCATGGGGACTTTCTCGTGTATTGTCACACTCGACAGGAAAAGTGGGGAACAGAACCCGGTCGTGGTTAATGCTGAGGTCAACGGTCTCATCTGCGATAACACCAATGAGAAAGATGCAGTCATATATACAGACGGATCTGTAAGACGACACCAAAGAAGTGCATGGGCATTTACAGCACGCTCGGCAGGCAGAATAGTCAAAGAAGACAGTGATGCATACGTCATGACCACGAGTAGTATGACAATGGAGGTGATGGCAGTGACCAAGGCATTCAAATGATTAGAGTCACAAGACTACATCCACGCATGTATACTGAGTGATTCGATGGGCATGATAAAAAAAAGTGGAGGTGGGCTCTATACGCATGCAATGGGTAGAGTCGTTGCAGAAATCCAAAATACGTAAGGTCACCTTTGTCTATGTCCCTGGACATGCGGGAGTACGGGGAAATGAAAGAGCGGACATGTTGGCTAGCTGTGCTGTCGTTGAGGACGGGCAACCAAAGGATCGGGCGGACATCATCAATGCCCTCCGAGATGTGGGAAGAGCACAGGACTTCGATAAACACAGATCAACGTCGCTTCTTCGGATGATGGGAATGGGAGTTAAGATGGGCACAGCCAGAAATGAGAAACTTAGTGGCCGTGTAAGAAGACTAATCAACCAACATAGAACTGGAGTCATCAGTCGCTGGACACTGAGGGAATTGCTGAGGAGGGGATCTGAGCACCTATGGACATGTTCGGAGTGCAATGATGATGACCCGCAAATAACTCAAGTAACTCGAACAGGCAAATATGAAACATTAGGGGAACAGGCATATATATAACATTAGGTGAACAGGCAAATATGAAACATTAGGGGAACAGGCATATATATAACATTAGGTGAACAGGCAAATATGAAACATTAGGTGAACAGGCAAATATGAAACATTATAGACCTTCGGCACGTGAATTTTTTGGGGTAATGTGGTCTGTATTACGCCAGTGCCGTTTTACTTTCCGATAAAATGATAATGAAACATTAGAGGAACAGACACATATATAACAATAGGGGACAGACACATATATAACATTAGGGGAACAGACAAATATGAAACATTAGGGGAACAGGCAAATATAAAACATTATGGGAACAGGGAAATATAAAACATTAGGGAAACAGGCAAATATATAACATTAGGGGAACAGGCATATATATAACATTAGGTGAACAGGCAAATATGAAACATTAGGTGAACAGGCAAATATGAAACATTATAGACCTTCGGCACGTGAATTTTTTGGGGTAATGTGGTCTGTATTACGCCCGTGCCGTTTTACTTTCCGATAAAATGATAATGAAACATTAGAGGAACAGACACATATATAACAATAGGGGACAGACACATATATAACATTAGGGGAACAGACAAATATGAAACATTAGGGGAACAGGCAAATATAAAACATTATGGGAACAGGGAAATATAAAACATTAGGGAAACAGGCAAATATATAACATTAGGGGAACAGGCAAATATATAACATTAGGAGAACAGGCAAATAAATAACATTAGGGGAACAGACAAATATAAAACATTAGGAGAACAGGCAAATAAATAACATTAGGGGAACAGGCAAATATAAAACATTAGGAGAATAGGCAAATAAATAACATAAGGGGAACAGAGAAATATGAAACATTAGGGGAACCAGCACATATATAACAATAGGGGAACAGGCAAATATATAACTTTAGTGGAACAGGCAAATATGAAACATTATAGGCCTTCGGCACGTGAATTATTTGGGGTAATGTGGTTGGTATTACGCCCGTGCCACTTTACTTTCCCATAAATGATAATGAAACATTAGGGGAATAGGCACATATATAACATTAGGGGAACAGGCAAATATGAAACATTAGGGGAACAGGCACATATATAACATTAGGGGAACAGGCACATATAAAATATTAGGGGAACAGGCAAATATGAAACATATCAATTTACTATTCTGACTCTTTCCAACAGGATAATGAAAAAAGAAAATATTCTTAACAACAGTTATGAAGACTGTCAACATTTCATGAAATGGCTCTTTAGATTGTACGTAGGGAGGTCAAAAAGTAATGCACACCAATTTTTTTCTCGGAAACTATTCGGGCAAAATGTGTGAAATTTTCACAGATTGTAGCTGAACATCCCCTTTACACTACCTATTTTTCAACATAATCTCCGTCCAAGCGTATTGCCTTACTCCAACGCGAAACTAGATCATGAATGCCTCGTTTGTACCAAGTTTTGTCCTGCTCGCGTAGCCATTTTTTAACTGCACTGATCACATCCTCATCATTGTCAAAGTGTGTCCCACGCAGGAATTTTTTGAGTGGTCCAAACAGATGGAAATCTGAGGGAGCCAGATCAGGGCTGTAAGGAGGATGGGGCAGTACAGTCCAACCAAATTTGTTGATTGCTTCCCGTGTTACCAGACTTGTGTGAGGGCGTGCATTGTCATGTTGAAGCAACAAATCTGCAGATGGCTTATTAGGCCGAACTCTGTGGAACCGATTTTTGAGTTTTGTCAGTGTATTGATGTTAGCTGTCGAGTTGATTGTCTCACCTTTTGTCATTACATCAACAAGAATCACACCATCAATGTCCCAGAAGACAGTGATCATCACCTTTCCGGCTGATGGAGATGTTTTGAATTTTTTTCTTTTTGGTGACTGCGGATGATGCCATTCCATTGACTGCATTTTTGTTTCAGGCTCATAATAATGTGCCCACGTTTCGTCACCGGTAACAATTTTTGACAAAAACATTTCTCCTTCAACACCGAAACGCTCCAACAATTCAGAACAGAATGTTTTCCTTTGAACTCTGTGATCATTTGTTAGGCACCGAGGAACCCATCGAGCGCAAATCTTTGAATATCCGAGAGTTTTAAAAATTGCGATTGCACTTCCCTTGCTGACTGTAAGCTGCAATGCCAATTGCTGACTAGTGATACGCCTATCCTTACGAATAATGGCATCAGCCCGGTTTAACATGTCTGTGCTGGTAGCCGAGGCAACACGTACAGAACGCGGTAAATCATGCAGCTCCACTCGTACACTTTCTGCAGCTTTAATTCTCTGAACCCAGCGACTAACTGTGCTCCTATCGACTGCAGAACATTTGTACACTGCACACAGTCGTTTATGAATGTTTGCCACAGTTTCTTTTTCCGCAACCAGAAATTCTATGACAATTCGCTGTTTGTAACGGACATTGTTGACAAGCTCCATTTTAACGGTTCATAGATTGCGTAATATTTTGCAGAATGCTGTGCAATTTGGTGCACATAATTGGAACATGTCATATTCCAAGTGTGCAAAATTTCATATTCCTATCTTTATTATTAGCCGAGAAAAACATTGGTGTGCATTGCTTTTTGACCTCCCCTGTACTTTGAAGTCTTGCACAGCTGTTGATACTCTGTACTTATTTCATCCCCTCTTCTTTCGTGGCTTTTTACTACAACTTTCTGCTAATTCATTGATACAGCACCATTTCTACATTTTTGTTCCAGCAGGGTGGTGTTGGACAAAACAATTTCTTTTCTTCTTACTTCTGGCATGTTGATGTCTGCAAAGAAACATTCATGTCTCCAGGGTATGCTGTGACTTAGAATATCTGTTTGAGTCTCATGCTTTCCACTTATTTTTGTCTTTGCCTGCGTAGGTCTAATACATTTCAAGTTGAAATGTTCACTATCTTATGCTCTCAAGACGTGTCAAGACTTGAAGAAGATAAATTCTTGAAGTGAGTACTGGGTATGTCACCAGATGTATTTTCTGATCAGGTAGCCAATCATTTTGGGTGGCTGTCATTCAGAACAATGCCTATATTAAAGCATCTCCTTGTGTATTGTTGGTGGTGCTGTCTCAGTCATGTGAGCAAGCATTGAAATTACCTGACTCTAAATGTGTGTATCTGTTTCATCCAACAAGTTATCCTCATATATCTGTGACAAGGAAGTACAAGATCTGTCTGTCTGTCTCTCTGTCTGTCTGTCCGTCAGTCCTTTGTTTGCCTGCAGTATTGTCTATATCTGGAATGTCGTTTCCTGTTTAAATGTTACCCTCTTTTTTTGGTAATGCTTGCAGCAGCCAATATAGTTTTGTCTGTGTTGTTGTATCTATGGGTTTTCATCAGTCTACCATATTCAGTACAGTCTTCAAGTATGTGCTCAGCAGTTTGGGGTGCATATATACATGTGGCTGAGGTGCCGTCCCAATGCAAGATTTTGGAATCAGTCCTTCTTTGGATTTCTTGACATTCATGAGAATTTTTCTGCCTGTATCAGCACCTTTGTGTCCCTGCATTCTCTCAGTGCTGGTATCCTCCACAATTTCTCCATCTCCAATATTGGTGCTGATTTCATTGCCTCTATGATTACGCCTAAGAGCCTGGTTTTATACTTTATCCAGCTCTTGTAGGGTGGAGTTTGATGCGAGCACTGCGCAGATGATCCATATTCTAGATGTGGGCGTATCCTCAGGTAAACTTTACTGAGTATTTTCCCACTCGCACCCCATATGGTTCCACGCAGCTTTCTTAGAATAGCCAACTTCCTCCTTGCTTTTTGGGTTGCCTTATTTGTCTGCTGTTTCCACGATAGTTTGTTGTCACATGTAACTCCTACATAAGTTGCTTGTATGTCTTCTTTCACAGGCTCATTGTTTATGTAGATGAATCCTGCTTTAACGTTTTGGGAAGAGAGTGACAAGTGTAGTACAGTATTTATTTGTATTGATACTGATACTGTATGAACAGCAGCATTCTACACGGGCCACTTCGAAGTTAGATCAGGTGTAAGACAGGGGGCGCACTATTCCCCCCCCCACCCCTTTTACTGTTTATTACATACATGGACTATGTATTCAAGCTAGCCAACCCATCAGAGACAGAGGGGATCAACGAGCTTTTATTTGCAGACGTTCAGGCACTAATACATGAAACAATAGAAGACCTACAAGAACACTTAAATAAACTTAACAGCACAGGCACAAAATACAACATGAAAATCAACATCAACAAAACAGAAATCATGAATGTGCAAAAGAGAAACAGAACATTAACATAACTATAGAATGTAGGCAACTAAAACAAGTAGAGGAATTCAAATACCTAGGCAGTTTAGTGACAAATTATAAATCACAAACAGCAGAGATAGACTCAAGATGCAACAAAGCTTGTCGAATCATTGGACAGTTATCACCACTATTATCCAACAAGGAAATAACTCTAGAGACAAAACGTTCACTATATAATACAATCGTCATCCCAACGCTGTGCTACCAATTCGTCGTCTAGCACATTTCATCTCAGTAGAGGACCTTTTTCTTATTGTTCTTGCATCTAGGGTCAAGGTTGGTCATTGGTAGCACAACGTTGGGATGAAGATTGTATTGTATAGTGCCCGTTTTGCCTCTAGAGTTATTTCTTTGTTGGACAATAGTGGTGATAAGTGTCCAATGATTTGATAAGCTTTGTTGCATCTTGATTCTATCTATGTTGTTTGTGAATTTTCGTTTGTCACGAAACTACCTAGGTATTTGAATTCATCTTCTTGTTTTAGTTGCCTAGAAACTATAGTTATGTTGGTGTTCTGTTTATTTTTGGCAACATTCAT
This sequence comes from Megaustenia siamemsis, assembly GCA_032433765.1. Classification (NCBI taxonomy): domain Eukaryota; kingdom Metazoa; phylum Mollusca; class Gastropoda; order Stylommatophora; family Ariophantidae; genus Megaustenia; species Megaustenia siamemsis. Next base: position 55,775,628 of record JAVIAB010000160.1, on the reverse strand, counting down.
GACTTCTGTTTTGTCGATGTTGATTTTCATGTTGTATTTTGTGAATGAGCTGTTGAGTTTGTTCAAGTGTTCTTGTAGGTCTTCTATTGTTTTGTGCATTAGTGCCTAAAAATGTCAATGGCTGAGCAAAACCTCTAACTTTATTGAAATAAATTTACACTCAACCCTTAGCAGTTTATTTAACATGAGGCTGCTAGAATTCTATACAATTTCATTAAACTGTCATTTACAATGCACTTTGGATTTGCAATGTATATATCCTTTATAACCCACATGGGATAAATTCAGAATGAATAAACTACTTGAAAGCAAATACTATGCTGTCTGTTGCATTGTTGTGCGTGAGTCTCAGATCTGTAATGACCACAGACAATGCCTTGTTTGTTTAGAAATGAGACACACTTCCCACATTACTCACGACTGAAGTAATACGTTGCTTTTATGCTCCCTACAGATCCTGGCCATGTAAGGCAAGTATACCAAATATTTGCTGGAATTCCTCTCACATTTCCAGTTCCATTGTAAACCTGTACATGGCAAATGTGAAGCAAAGTTATCATTATTAAAAGAAGACTATTCTACTGAGGTGGAATGTTATTTCTAAATTTAAATGGCATAACCAACATGAAAAATATAGTGAAATGAACTCTATATAGCGCACATTGTTGCAGGAAACAAAACATTTACAGTGATACTGGTTTTTTTATACCCCATTCAGGTTTTACAATCATAATAATATCAATTATAAGCAATGTTAGTTAGTTCACTTTCAGAAAGTTAATGAGTTCAAAAACGTGCTAAATAAATCTATTTCAATAGGAATTGTAATTTTTATGTGAAACGTTTTTTTTTGGAATGAAGTATTACATTCAAATAAAAATTTTCAACTCAAATGTTAAGGCGTTCTTATTATATGGCTGTGAAACATGGAGAACAACAAAATTTACAATCACGAAGATACAGACTTTCATTAATGGATGCTTACGGAGAATAAAAGGATGGATATGGCAGGACAAAATCACTAACATAGAATTATGGAAATGTACCAATCAAACACCGGTGGATAAAGAGATACAGCGAAGACGATGGCGCTGGATAGGACACACTACCGAAGCCAACTGAGAGTATTACACAACAGGCCCTTTTTTGGAATCCTCAGGGGAAAAGACAAAGAGGAAGACCAAGGAATTCTTGGAGAAGACAGAAAGAAGCAGAGATGAAGATGATGGGGAAGACATGGAATGATCTTAAAAGATTGGCAAAAAAACAGAACGACTTGGAAAGTGTTTATTGAAGACCTATGCTCCACTGGGAGCTAAAAAGGTAGAAGAAGAAGATTACATTTAAATGATTAGCTATAATGAAGACATGAGAGTGGTACACTTTAGGTACTCTATAGGTGTACATTAGAATTTCAAATTAATAGTATTTTATAATTGAAATAAGTTTTCCATGAAATAAATTCAATTAAGTTAGCAGCTTTGTTGCATATTGAAATATCTGCATTGAAATACTCTACCAGGAATGAACATTTTACTTTGGTATTATAGTAAATAAAAAAAAAAGTAAAGTACCCCAGTCACGCCAAGTTGCGAATAGGGAATATGGTGTTTGTGACTATTAATCTTACAGACCTTCGGCACATGATTTTTGGGGTAATGTGGTCGGTATTACGCCCGTGCCACTTTACTTTCACAGAAAAAAATCCGGTACCCATTAAAGGCTGGGTGAACTCGAAAGCCGTCGGTTGGGATCGAACCCTACCTCTTGTCCTTTGTAGTCGAGTTCACTAGCCACTGAGCTATCGCGACTCCCAGTGGTATTATAGATACCAATAATACACAAAAATTAAGGGGCAAAAATACAGTAACAATAGTTGCACAGAAAATTATCAACACTCAAATACAGATTGTATTTCAGTTATTATGTGCCAATAACGTCAATTGCTAAAATGTATGTTATTCTGTTCCCTTTATTGTATGATTGTTGCTGTTATTCTGTTCCATTTATTGTAAGATTCTTGCTGTTATTCTGTTCCATTTATTGTAAGATTCTTGCTGTTATTCTGTTCCATTTACTGTATGATTGTTGCTGTTATTCTGTTCCATTTACTGTATGATTGTTGCTGTTATTCTGTTCCATTTACTGTATGATTGTTGCTGTTATTCTGTTCCATTTACTGTATGATTGTTGCTGTTATTCTGTTCCATTTACTGTATGATTGTTGCTGTTATTCTGTTCCATTTACTGTATGATTGTTGCTGTTATTCTGTTCCATTTACTGTATGATTGTTGCTGTTATTCTGTTCCATATACTGTATGATTGTTGCTGTTATTCTGTTCCATTTACTGTATGATTGTTGCTGTTATTCTGTTCCATTTACTGTATGATTGTTGCTGTTATTCTGTTCCATTTACTGTATGATTGTTGCTGTTATTCTGTTCCATTTACTATATGATTGTTGCTGTTATTCTGTTCCATTTACTGTATGATTGTTGCTGTTATTCTGTTCAATTTACTGTATGATTGTTGCTGTTATTCTGTTCCATTTACTGTATGATTGTTGCTGTTATTCTGTTCCATTTACTATATGATTGTTGCTGTTATTCTGTTCCATATACTGTATGATTGTTGCTGCTATTCTGTTCCATTTACTGTATGATTGTTGCTGTTATTCTGTTCCATATACTGTATGATTGTTGCTGTTGTTCTGTTCCATTTACTGTATGATTGTTGCTGTTATTCTGTTCCATTTATTGTATGATTGTTGCTGTTGTTCTGTTCCATTTATTGTATGATTGTTTCTGTTATTCTGTTCCATATACTGTATGATTGTTGCTGTTGTTCTGTTCCATTTATTGTATGATTGTTTCTGTTATTCTGTTCCATATACTGTATGATTGTTTCTGTTATTCTGTTCCATTTACTGTATGATTGTTGCTGTTATTCTGTTCCATTTATTGTAAGATTCTTGCTGTTATTCTGTTCCATATACTGTATGATTATTGCTGTTATTCTGTTCCATATACTGTATGATTCTTGCTGTTATTCTGTTCCATATACTGTATGATTGTTGCTGTTACTCTGTTCCATATATTGTATGATTGTTGCTGTTATTCTGTTCCATATACTGTATGATTGTTGCTGTTATTCTGTTCCCTTTATTGTATGATTGTTGCTGTTATTCTGTTCCCTTTATTGTATGATTGTTGCTGTTATTCTATTCCATTTACTGTAAGATTCTTGCTGTAATTCTGTTCTATATACTGTATGATTGTTGCAAGTATTCTGTTCCATTTACTGTATGATTGTTGCAAGTATTCTGTTCCATTTACTGTATGATTGTTGCAAGTATTCTGTTCCATTTACTGTGTAATTGTAGCTGTTATTCTGTTCTATATACGGTATGATTGTTGCAAGTATTCTGTTCCATTTACTGTGTAATTGTAGCTGTAATTCTGTTCTATATACTGTATGATTGTTGCAAGTATTCTGTTCCATTTACTGTATGATTGTTGCAAGTATTCTGTTCCATTTACTGTATGATTGTTGCAAATATTCTGTTCCATTTACTGTGTAATTGTAGCTGTTATTCTGTTTCATTTATTGTATGATTGTTGCTGTTATTCTCTTCCCTTTATTGTAATAATAAACCAATAACTGAATGCTGACCCTGAACTACACCACTAATCACATGCACCTTCAATATCAAATAACTGCTGCTACCTGTAGAAGTAGCTTGATGACGATCGGGTATCACCTGTAGCACATGATGTTCCCTACCGAACGAGGGTTTTCCATTGAAATCCCCTTGACGTTGTTGTAATCATCATTTTTTGGCCATGTAATGAGAAGAGAACAACCGAAATATATTGTAACAACTGGAAAAGTTGAGGGACGAAGAGATTGAGGGAAGCAAAGAGAAAAAATACCAGACAGCTAAAGAGAATGGCTTGGCAGATGATCAACAACAGAAATTATAAATAACTGTCGAGATCGAAATATGTGGAGAGACATGATCACCTACGCCAGCAGGCCCGGTACTTGATGATGACCTGTAGAAGTTGTGTTGACAGACATTCATAACAAATACTTACCAGCTTGGTGTTTGCAGTAAACCTCAGGGAGGTTGGACCATCAAAGATATGTGGCCTTCCAGTAATGTTATTTGGTCCAAGCAGAAAGGTATATGGACTCTTGTCCACATGATAGGTCGTACAGCTGTCATCTGTATAAATAAAATAATAAGTAATTAGCGCGTAAAAATAAACTTGCAGAAATTCAGTTTAAATAAAAATGTTACTGGACATTAAGTGGTCCGTAAGATGATTTGCCATCATAAACTATTGTTGCTTCATTCATCAGGCCCGTACAGCAGGTAAATGTGCTTTTGTCCATAGTTCAGCTAAACATTTGTGTTTACATTTTTTACTTTCAGTTCATTTAAATGAGAATTTTTTTCCTCAAGATTTTGATTAGATTTTCTTGAATGTGTGTTATTGAAATTATTTTATAGGCCCAGTCATTACCAATTATATTGAATTCAATTAATTGTCTGTTTTAGTGTTTTAAAATCTGTTTTAAAAACTAATGTTAAATACTTCTATGATTAATATGAATAAAGAATGTTTAAAAAAATTAAAATATAAATGAAAATGTGACAAAACAGGAGCAATGCCAAAACAAGAATAAACTGACGTAAACATAACCCAAGAGCAGAGTTGGGCAAATTAGGGCCCACAGGCTTAAACCAGCCCACTAAGCAAATTTTGACAGAAATTTGCCCCGTCCCTTGAACTGAAACAAAATTAGAATTAAGAAATGAACACACACAAAAATGATTTAAATCAACACAAAAAAATTAATTACTAAACACTGTCATCAAAAGAGAAATGATTTCAAGTTCTCGCAACGTTTATTAATGGCTTGTTGTGTTGTATTTTTATTGTTCTGTATTAACACATGGCCAAACCATTTTACTGTTGTTTCGTTATGTAATCAATAAAAAAAAAAAAACTAAAAAAAAAAAACTATCTTTACGACACATAATACCATTGCTGGTGTATGTCGGGGGGCAACAATAGAACCAGAGGGACAAAGGCCGCTTGGTCAGGCAGTCGCCACGACGTGTGCGACTCAGGATTTTTATTTTACCCCCGATAGAAAAAATCCTTTCTGTCTACCGCGGACTTCGAACACCTAAGGTCAGCTTTTCAGCCAGCGGAACAGTGGTTTTAGCCGCACAGCCACGCGCACCTCATGTAATCAATGACAGGAGTTATTCCTTTGACTTTTTTTCAGTTTTTCACGGAGAACAACAAAAATTACAATAATGAAGATACATGTCATAAACGCATACGTCTGTATATATTAGCACACAGAACATCAAGAAACACTCAAAGGTGTCCAAATATGCATGTACACATGCCGACGTATATACATACATATATAGTTGCGGGTGTGCGTGAGAGTGTGAGATGTGTTTTTGAATGTATGGTTACTTACACATGCGTTTGTGTACATCTGTTCGGTGTACACACCTATAGTTGCAGATATACACAGATTTATATGTTCGCTGGGTGTTTAAAAAAATGTCCACGTGGATTAACTTATTGGGAATTAACTCATATAAACGTTTCCAGGAATAGTAGAGTCTGGGATCTTGTACCCACTTCCACATATTTTTAGAACCCTTCCCGGTTACTGTATTTCTCACCTGGGCTCCGCCCTGACAGCCGGCCATATCAATTTTGGCCCAGTCGGAGCAAGGCCAAGCTCCGGACCACAGGGAAGTGATTTATTTTCTTTGTTTGACAGTCTAGCATATTAAAGTCATGTAGTTAGATTTCTGTGTATCATCATCACCATCATGTACCGTGCCTGCTGGCATAAGTGATCATGTCTCTCCACAGCTTTCAATCTCGACAGTTATTTATCATATCTGTTGTTGACCTTCTGTCTAGCCATTCTCTTAAGCTGTCTGGTATCTTTTCTCTTTGCTTTCCTCTATCTCTTCGTCCCTAAATTTTTCAAGTTGTTTCAATATATTCTATATAGATGTTTCCGTCTCATTACATGGCCAACAAATGATGATTGTTTCTTCCTAGTATTGGATATTAACTCTTTGTTTTTGCTTTGACCTCTTTCAGAACATTTTCATTACTCTTCTTAGCTGTTCATGGTATTCTCGATATTCTTCTGTAAAACCACATTTCTACAGCCTCCTGTGATTTTCTTGTCTGTTGTTCTATTGTCCATGATTCACATTCATCTGTCTGTGTATATCCGTATATATTTCTGTGCTGTTGTTTGTTGTTCAAACTGAATGTCTGCTTTAGCCGAAACGTCGTTCTACTTTTGTTTTGTTTCTCACCTACGTAAAGCGGTTACCATACAACTTTTTCCTTTTTTAAAAATGCTCATTATCATCAGCTTTACAGCAGCTTTGTGTTTCTATGCATCTTGATGCCTTTACCTCTTGATTATAGATGCATGTGCTTATCCAACCAAGCACTCTGGATCGATCAGATTCCTTTACCACCTTTAAACTCCGTAACCTCTCAATGTACACGTCATTGTCCCATCCATTCTCCTCCTCTTCTCTCAAGAAATTAACATCAATCTTGGCGATGTCCTCGTTGTCAAGAGTACGGCCATACTCAGTGCTATATAATTATAGAGCTGCCAGTATATCGGCTATTTCATTGGCGTGTACACCAGCGTGTCCTGGATAGATCACCAGGTTAACGCGCTCACTTTAGTGCCACACTGCAAGAGCCGCACCCACTCCTACCGCAGAGACTGTCTGTCAATCTTCTGTAGCATACTTTGTGAGTCTATCACCAAGACTACTTGATCCACGTTCTGTGTAACCATCCATGATATCTCTGCTGTTGCCGCCTCTATCTCCATTCTCAGGCTGCACCCGTACTACACATGCCAGATTCCCTAGCCACCCCTCTGTTATGTTGGTATCCCACACAACCCCAACCACTGCGCTGTCCGCATAACATAACCATCCGCGTAGATGATGGGATCCTGAGGTGATGATACTCTTTCGATGGATTCCCTTATTACGACATCGGTAGTTTTATAAGCGCCAGTTGCGACACTCCCTGCCGAGCTGAACTATTACTTTGGTTAGTCTCTTTTTTCCCCGCTGTTACTTCGATCCAATCTTGCCAGCTCTCATCATCATGTCATCATACCGGGTGACGTAGGCGATCATGTCTATCCACAATCTTCTATCCACAGTGCGTCGTATCAATTCTGATGTTGACTGTTTGACAATGCTATGACAAGCTATCTAGTATTTTCTCTCTTTGTCGTCCGCAATCTCTCTTTCCTTGTATTTTGCCAGTTGTAACCAAGTATTCAACCTTTCCTCTTTTCATGATGTGCCCGAAAAATGTTGATTGTTTCTTTCTGATATTTATAGCAGTTCGCTTTTTGTGTTGACCTCTTTGAGAATGTCCTCGTTGGTCTTTTTATCTGTCCAGGCAACTTTCACTTGCCAGATCTAATATCATTAAAATGAGATACTCTCCTTATGGACTTCACCTCCTCGACCGTCCAGGATTTTCCAAACCTGAGTCGCCTGCCCTTGGTCGCACCCAATTCTGAATGCAAGGGATGATTTATGTCCCTTACCACGTTCAAATAAGCCCGAACCTGAGCAGATCTAGGTCACGCTCTAATGCTCGGTAAGTCAAGTAAGTCTCGCATTGAACGGACGGATTTATCTAATGCTCGGTAAGTCAAGTAAGTCTCGCATTGAACGGACGGATTTATCTAATGCTCGGTAAGTCAAGTAAGTCTCGCATTGAACGGACGGATTTATCTAATGCTCGGTAAGTCAAGTAAGTCTCGCATTGAACGGACGGATTTATCTAATGCTCGGTAAGTCAAGTAAGTACCGCATTGAACGGACGGATTTATCTAATGCTCGGTAAGTCAAGTAAGTACCGCATTGAACGGACGGATTTATCTCTGGTGTACCAGAGAACCGCCCGTAGGGCCACATTCTGAACGCTTTCTAACCTTGCAATCTGAGTTGACGAGAGAGTGATCATACCCAAACCATAGTTCAGTAACGAGAACACCACAGCCTGCATAAGCGAGAATAGTAACTATTGTTTTCTCATAGCGTTTAATGAAGGCTCGTGTAGTGTGTTGATCTTCCAGTCTATTACATGTCCAAACCATTTTATTTGTTGTTTCTTTATGTATTCTTGTTCTTCAGCGTTCACGTCAATCATGCGTACTTGACTTTGTCCTGGCCTGTTTCATGAGTTATTGAGTTATTTGCGGGTCATCATCATTGCACTCCGAACATGTCCACTGGTGCTCAGATCCCCTCCTCAGCAATTCCCTCAGTGTCCAGCGACTGACGACTCCAGTTCTATGTTGGTTGATAAGTCTTCTTACACGCCCACTAAGTTTCTCATTTCTGGCTGTGCCCATCTTAACTCCCATTTTCATCATCCGAAGAAGTGACGTGGATCTGTGTTTGTCGAAGTCATGTGCTCTTCCCACATCTCGGAGGGCATTGATGATGTCCGCTCGATCCATTGGTTGCCCGTCCTCAACGACAGCAAATATCAAGGATGTGAGATGTGGTGAATGGAGAGATATGTTGGACGAAGGTGAGAAGTGGTGAATGGAGAGATATATATCTTACATTCAACTGAGGGGTAAGAACAACATCACGACACAAGATGAGCTGCTTGCGAGGTCGGTATGTGCTTGTGTCATGATTTTTCAACGAACCCTGCGTCGTGGCAGAGACGATTCGTCTTCGACAGGCTTACTCATTTGTGTGTTCAATGGTGGGAATTATTCATAGTTGCTTTCCCTCAGTTCATTTCTGATCGTCTCTCTCATGCTGTTTCCTAACAGTCTAGCACATTTCATCTTTGTAATGCTTAATTCTCTTAAATGTTCTTGAGTCTGACGTCCAGGTCCAGCAAAATTGGTAGCATCAACGTTGGAATGAATAGATTGTGTCCGTTCTGCCTGTAGTGCCATTTTCTTGTTGACTATCAGAGGCGACATTTGTCCAATTATTTGAAAAGCTATTTTTCTTTTTTCTTATTTTATTTATTTTTTGTTTTTGCATCGTCGAAAGAAAAAAAATGGTCTGACCTTTTAAAGGGGAGATGCGAATATCAGTTATCAGAACATACACATTAATGTGTTGACACAAGTGGGAATTGTTAACAAACAAACAAATGTACAAATCGCTATATCCTCCAATAACTGGTCATTGGAACAACAGTCGCAATGGAAACATTTGCTATAAATAAAACACTTTGAGACGGTGAGGACATGGCAATATAGACGAAGATCTATTTCATAGCAATGGTGCTGGCTAAGACTGGGAGGTAAAAGAAAGAAAGAAGCGGGAAAGAGAGTTAAAAACAATATTAAAAAGGAAATAGATTTGACATTTCTGACAGCAGAAAGAAGCAAGCAGAGGAAATTGGTTGTCGATCGTGATGGCTGTGTGGATAGTGTGAACATTGTTTCGAATTATTCATGATAATCAATGAGTGAGCCAGTAGTAAGACGGCAAAATGTCTGCAGAAATAAACAAAAATATATATAGGAAAAAATCTGAATGATTTGTTTAATGTGGCCCAGTTGCAAGATCTTGCTTAATATGAACATGTGGTTACGAAAATAAAGATTATAGATAACATTTGAGATCATTCTCTAACAGGTCAATACAAAAGAAGTGCTCATTAAAAAAAATAAAACACCAGAAAGAAATAATCGATATTCTTCGCACACATGAAAAATGGGAAGTTGGAATACTTGGTTACAACTGGCAAAATACAGGGAAACAGTGTTCACGGACGACAAAAAGAGAAGATACTAAATAGCTTGCTGTCATGACACGGAAAACAGCCAACAAAATTGATATTTGATGTGTTGAGAACAATTTGAATTTGTGGAGGGACACAACCACCTACGCCAACAAGTATGGCATATGGTGATGGTAGAGGGAATTTACTGTGAATAGTCCTCGTTGTAGATGAGTGTGTTTATAAATATTAGCAGTCATATTGAGAATATCTTACCTTTAATTTCAAAAACCTCATTTGTGGCATACGAGAAGATCAAATTCTGAGTTGTTCCTGCCTTGTTAACTGTCATGACTCCTCTGTTTCCATCATAGTCCAGGATCTCGTCGACAACCATCGAGTAATTCTTGTCCAGAATGTTGACCTCGATTCGAGTTTGGTACGAGGCTGATATGGTCGGGAGAGGTGACGCTGGAAATGACAGAACATTGTAAACATTCAATAGACTGAATATGTGAGCATGTCAGTGACGGCCCTATGATTGCTGGCGCCCTGGACAACTGCGCGCGTTGCCGGTACATTGAGCCGGCCCTGGAGCATGTCTATAAACATTAACATTTCTTGAGTCACTCATAGCAACGCCTGCAAGCCGATCAGTCAGATGATGTCAGTTGAAAACTCATAATCGGGGTTGACTACAGTTAATTACCAGCATGGACTGCCTCTTTGTTATCTTTGTCCTTTCTGATAACTATTTTCTCTATCTCATGATGTTACACCTTTACATCTCACCATATCTAACTCTCGCCCACCATATCTCTTCATTCACAATCTCTCACACCCGCCCACCATAACTCTCCATTCACCACATCCCAATCCCGCCCACCATAGCTCTCCATTCACCACATCTCAATCCCGCCCACCATATCTCACCTTCGTCCACCATATCTCTCCATTCACCATATCTCACCTTCGTCCACCATATCTCTCCATTCACCATATCTCACCTTCGTCCACCGTATCTCTCCATTCACCATATCTCACCCACGCCCACAACATCTCACACCCGCCCACCATATCTCTCCATTCACCATACCTCACCTTCGTCCACCATATCTCTCCATTCACCATATCCCACTCTAACCCACCATATCTCTCCATTCACCATATCCCACTCTCGCCCACCATATCTCTCCTTTCACCATATCTCACCGACGCCCACCACATCTCACCCCCGCCCACCACATCTCTTCATTCACCATATCTCACTCACGCCCACTACATCTCGTCCCCGCCTACCATAATTCTTCATTCACCATATCCCACTCTCGCTCACGTTATCTTTCCATTCACCACATTTCACACCCGCCCACCATATCTCTCCATTCACCATATCTCACCCCCGCCAACCACATCTCTTCATGCACCACATTTCACACCCGCCTACCATATCTCTCCATTCACCACATCTCGTCCCCACCTACCATAACTCTCCATTCACCATATCCCACTCTCGCTCACGTTATCTCTCCATTCACTATATCTCACTCACACCCACCATATCTCACCCCCGCCCACCACATCTCTTCATGCACCACATCTCACCCCCCGCCCACCACATCTTTCCATTCACCATATCTCACTCACGCCCACCACATCTCACCCCCGCCCACCATATCTCTCCATTCACCATATCTCAATCCCACCCACCATATCTCACCTTCGTCCACCATATCTCTCCATTCACCATATCTCACCTTCGTCCACCATATCTCTCCATTCACCATATCTCACTCACGCCCACCACATCTCACCCCCGCCCACCATATCTCTCCATTCACCACATCTCACCCCCGCCCACCACATCTCACCCCCGCCCACCATATCTCTCCATTCACCACATCTCACCCCCGCCCACCACATCTCACCCCCGCTCACCATATCTCTCCATTCACCACATCTCACCCCCGCCCACCACATCTCTCCATTTACCATATCTCACTCACGCCCACCAGATCTCACCCCCGCCCACCATATCTCTCCATTCACCACATCTCACCCCCGCCCACCATATCTCTCCATTCACCATATCTCACTCACGCCCACCACATCTCACCCCCGCCCACCATATCTCTCCATTCACCATATCTCACTCACGCCCACCACATCTCGTCCCCACCTACCATAACTCTCCATTCACCATATCCCACTCTCGCTCACGTTATCTCTCCATTCACCATATCTCACCCACGCCCACCGTATCTCATACACGCCCACCATATCTCACCCCCGCCCACCATATCTCTCCATTCATCTATCTCCCTCTCTCTCACGTTATCTCTCTGTATAGCTTCTTTCGTCAACCCTATCGTTTACTTCGCTCACTTGTTTTTTTTTTGCATCAGATTTTTATGAACAGAGCCGACCGCGGTACAGCCAAAATGGTGTCAGCATTTGTGTCGTCAAAGTAAACTTTCTGTTAGCATCCGTAGCTCAGTGCCCAAAAACATAGATAGATTGGTTCTACTAATAGTCCCGTCCAACTTGTGCCAGTAGGCAGCCTGAGTCTAGGCCCGCGCTGCCTAGGGTGTTTAGCAAAGTTATCATTATTTTAGAGGAAAACTCACCACAAATGTGTATTTTATAACACTTAATTGTGTTCCTTTTGGCATATAAAAGAGAGTAGCAGGGCATAGAACATCAATGATTATTTGACCTACACATCTAAAAACGGTTATTTACAAGAAAATATATTCTCTTCCAAAAACGTCCCTTTCAAACATTTCAAAATACAACACTCATCTTAACAAACCTGGTGTTGGGGCTGGCTTTCCTAAGATGCAGTTCTGAGCCCCTACTGCTACCATCAAAGTGAGAAACAAGATCTGTTGAAGGTGTAGGGCTTCCATCTGGAAACAAAATAATAGTTCTTGGTGAAGCACTGCTGGGATGGATGCTGCAATCTGTAGACGTTTGTATATCTCAGATTCTGTTACTATTATTATTCTATTTGTCTGTCTGCCTGACTATCTGTCTGTTGTTTTGAGCCCAAACAGCATAAAGGTAAGAAATTGTAGACTTTATTATTTCGTTGAGCAATTAAATTGCATGAAATTCCCAGTGCTTTAGTGAAGCTATTGTTTGTCATGAATTTGTAAAACAACATAAAGTAAAACAAATTAATCTTCTAGTTTATCGAGAATCATAAATCTTTATCAGTTTGTTTTCCCAGCCTCGCGTATAGAACGAACGAATTGAGTTATTGAGTTATTTGCGGGTCAACATCATTGCACTCCGAACATGTCCACTGGTGCTCAGATCCCCTCCTCAGCAATTCTCGCAGTGTCCAGCGATTGACGACTCCAGTTCTATGTTGGTTGATAAGTCTTCTTACACGGCCACTAAGTGTCTCATTTCTGGCTGTGCCCAACTTAACTCCCATTTCCCTCATCCGAAGAAGTGAGGTTGATCTGTGTTTGTCGAAGTCATGTGCTCTTCCCACATCTCGGAGAGCATTGATGATGTCCGTCCGATCCATTGGTTGACCGTCCTCAACGACAGCGCAGCTAGCCAACCTGTCCGCTCTTTCATTTCCCCGTACTCCCGCATGTCTAGAGACAAAGATAAAGGTGACCTTACGTATTTTGGATTTCTGCAACAACTCTACCCATTGCATGCGTACAGAGCCCGCCTCCACTTTTTTATCATGCTCATCGAATCACTCAGTATACATGCGTGGGTGTAGTCTTGTGACTCTAACCATTTGAATGCCTTGGTCACTGCCATCACCTCCATTGTCATGCTACTCGTGATCATGACGTATGCACCACTGTATTCCTTGACTATTCTTCCTGCCGAGCGTGCTGTAAATGCCCATGCACTTCTTTGGTGTCGTCTTACAGATCCGTCTGTATAGATGACTGCATCTTTCTCATCGGTGTTATCGCAGATGAGACCGTTGACCTCAGCATTAACCACGACCGGGTTCTGTTCCCTACTTTTCCTGTCGAGTGTGACAATACACGAGAAAATCCCCTTGAACGACGTAGGCACCGGTATCCACTCCTCACCAACGCTGATATTGGTAAGCCCATAGACCTGTTTGATGACATCTTCTGTTCGGCCCACCCATGATTTGCCTCTTTTTAGCCTGGCACCTTACCTTGTGTTGAGCACGTGGTGCATTGGATGCTCTTTATCTATACTAATCTTCATGTATGCTCGTGCTCTCCAGATCTTGATTCTGTCACCCATGATTGGAAAGTCAAGAAGATACCTCATTGCTACACAGGGAGTGTCCCTCGTACATCCCAGGATAATGCGCATGGCTTCATTCTGTATTTTCTCCAGCCTATCAGTTTGAGTCGTACTGACAGTAAGAATTGCCAGGGCATACTTGATTGGTGCGAGGACTAATCCCTGGAACAGAAGAGTAAGTAGCCTCTGCTCAATGTTGGCAGCTGCCATGACCTTCAAGGCGGCTAATCCTTTGCGGGATTTTGTTATCACATGGTCGACGTGGTCCCGAAAACACAGGCTGTGATCAAACTTAACTCCGAGGTACGTCATTAACCTGTCTCTGGTCACCTCATCAGCTCCCATTCGTACCACCTGTGTTTCCGTGTTAACGATATGATTGTTAAGGGAGAACCATGAAACTGATGCTTTATTAGGATTAACCAAGGCACCTGAAACCCTACACCAGGAAGAAATGCGATCGAGTTCGTTTTGCATTGTGGAGGCGATTCCCCGTCTGTCTCTTCCCTGTCGATATACGAATATCATCAGCAAAAGTCATAATTCTTCCCCACCCATCCAGCTGTTGTTCCGTGATCGTTATTGTGTACACGTTAAATAGAACTGGTGACAATGGTGAGCCTTGTGGCAGCCCAAGAAAAATGGATGTTGGCTCGGAAGACCAACTTCCACATTTGAGTATCACCTTCCTCTGAAACAGTGCCGCGGCGATCCATCTAATGAGGAAGGGGTGCACCGCCAGTTTGAGGAGCATATGCATGAGATATTCAAATGGTACCCTGTTGTATGCATCCTCCAGATCTATAGCTGCAGCAGATGTTTCCTCTCGTCTGTGGAAGCCTTCGAAGACGTCATAGGCAAAGACTGCCGCGTTGAGATATATTCTTCAATCAGAATCATATCGTTGACATTACACGTCCTCATTCGTCGGCAAACCGACGAAAAGAACACGCTATCTAAAGTTACACCGGAAGCTCTCCGAGATGCGGGAAGGACACAGGCCTTCGACAACCACGAGTCCACGTCTCTCCATCGGATGAAGGAGATGGTAGTAAAGATGAGCATAGCCAAAAACAAAAGGCTTAGTGGGCGTAAAAGAGAACTTATCAACCAACACAGAACTAGGAATTGCTCTGTTCACCAGAACTATATCACTAGGCGTCACTAGAAAATGACGTCAACAAATATACATTCACATAAGATGGAGGATTTGGATGAATGAAAGTGTGTCAATGTTGTGGGTTGACAGTTTGTGCTAACAAACAAATAACAGAAAGTACAATAAGACACAATAACTGAGCATCCGTTATGCCATATTTTCCTATATGACCATTATCGTCTTGATCGACGGTCTGTAGGAGCAATCCGCAAATGTCAACATATCTTGACAGGTGTATGTTTCGATGAACAGTTCCTTTAGTGCATGAATCTGCAAATATTAGATCCACAGATGACGCAACATGTAGCGCTATTGAACCCAATTATGTTCTCGTTTGGCACATGTCTCTGATCTTCTCAACTCCATTTCGAAATTGGTTGCGTTTCTCTTCATTTCAGCTCTCCTGAGACACGATATAGTCTCGTCTATTCCTATTCACTGATGGAGAATTTCCTCATGGATGATTTATAAACATGTATGTTTCAGTCTGCTCTTAGATTTCTTGGCATCTGTGGGATCCCTATCCAGTAACTTCTAGGGATGCGATTAATGTTCACCTTCTAAGATAACCCGACCACTGTAATCTCTGGCTTCCTATGGTTAGTTTAGTCGACAGACCATCTTTATTGCGTAATGCACAACTCCATATTGTTCAGATGCCCCCCACAGCATGTTTCCCAGGATGAAGCATGTTTCCCAGGATGAAGCATGTTTCCCAGGATGAAGCATGTTTCCCAGGATGAAGCATGTTTCCCAGGATGAATCATGTTTCCCAGGATGAAGCATGTTTCCCAGGATGAAACATGTTTCCCAGGATGAAGCATGTTTCCCAGGATGAAGCATGTTTCCCAGGATGAAGGATGTTTCCCATGATGAAGCATGTTTCCCAGGATGAAGCATGTTTCCCAGGATGAAGCATGTTTCCCAGGATGAAGCATGTTTCCCAGGATGAAGCATGTTTCCCAGGATGAAGCATGTCCGCCGACACAATTGTGAAAGCACTGAAGATGGTTTCAGATCATACGCATGATCTCCATAGCACCGACGAAGACCTTGACCCCCAACCTCCTTAGTTGCCTTTTACGACATGCGTGACGGATGACAACGGTCCTTTTCTTTTCTTTCCTGATCGTGGCTAGGGCCCAGTAGCCATAGTAGTGGACGTGACTTCGTAACATTGTTTGAATGGAAGCTTAGCTCATTCAAGACGACATTTGATGACGTCCATGTTCGACAACGCCTTAGTTATTTAGCTCACAGTTTTAAAAGCGACAAAAACGGCACAGATGAATTAAGAGAATAATGGAAAATTAATTCTAAAGTTTATTTTCCTTTCAACATAACAAATATCGAGGAGACAAATATCTATTGATTGAATCGTTGATAACACAGATTATGTCCAAACATATAAATTGCTTATCGAAATACTTGACCTACTTCATTGCCCTTGTTTATCCATGTAGATAAACTGTGCATGCGGTAATGAATAACTAATTTAATGTATTATGACCTTCATTAAAACAATTGTTATCTTTGTTATTGAATAGGAGCGTTAGCTTCAGTGCACACCAGGTTGACCAATAGGTGCTCATTTTCGTCGAAAATAATCGTTTTGATATAATTCAACTTAGCTCAGAACCATTAGCAAGATAGTCATCTCTCATTATGCCAGTTCTCAAAAGACAATACCAAACAGTTATGTTTCCCATTGTGCCATTCTGGTAAAATTCTACTGATATTATTTAAGTTTCTATCATCCTGCAGCTTTCGTGTTCCTGCTCATCCTTTATCTTTTCCATTGGTTTCATTGGCTCGTTCACTTCCTAGTTTGCAGTGTAACGTTCAGAGAGATGGTTTGCGGTCTTTTGCTTTTTGATCGCCTCTTCAGGTAACGCGTTTCCCATTGTTCCGTCCATCCATCTTTTTCCATGACGTCCTCTTGGTCCTTCCAGAGCGTTTGCTGTTGGAGCTTTTTTTTAAAATTATTATCCATAATCTCTTTACTATCCATTGACTCTTTAGTTTTCATGGCATCGATTTGTTATCATTTATTAATTTATTATCCATAATCTCTTTACTATCCATTGACTCTTTAGTTTTCATGGCATCGATTTGTTATCATTTATTAATTTATTATCCATAATCTCTTTACTATCCATTGACTCTTTAGTTTTCATGGCATCGATTTGTTATCATTTATTAAATTATTATCCATAATCTCTTTACTATCCATTGACTCTTTAGTTTTCATGGCATTGATTTGTTATCATTTATTAATTTATTATCCATAATCTCTTTACTATCCATTGACTCTTTAGTTTTCATGGCATCGATTTGTTATCATTTATTAATGTATTATCCATAATCTCTTTACTATCCATTGACTCTTTAGTTTTCATGGCATCGATTTGTTATCATTTATTAATGTATTATCCATAATCTCTTTACTATCCATTGACTCTTTAGTTTTCATGGCATCGATTTGTTATCATTTATTAATGTATTATCCATAATCTCTTTACTATCCATTGACTCTTTAGTTTTCATGGCATCGATTTGTTATCATTTATTAATGTATTATCCATAATCTCTTTACTATCCATTGACTCTTTAGTTTTCATGGCATCGATTTGTTATCATTTATTAATTTATTATCCATAATCTCTTTACTATCCATTGACTCTTTAGTTTTCATGGCATCGATTTGTTATCATTTATTAATTTATTATCCATAATCTCTTTACTATCCATTGACTCTTTAGTTTTCATGGCATTGATTTGTTATCATTTATTAATTTATTATCCATAATCTCTTTACTATCCATTGACTCTTTAGTTTTCATGGCATTGATTTGTTATCATTTATTAAATTATTATCCATAATCTCTTTACTATCCATTGACTCTTTAGTTGTCATGGCATCGATTTGTTATCATTTATTAAATTATTATCCATAATCTCTTTACTATCCATTGACTCTTTAGTTGTCATGGCATCGATTTGTTATCATTTATTAAATTATTATCCATAATCTCTTTACTATCCATTGACTCTTTAGTTGCCATGGCATCGATTTGTTATCATTTATTAAATTATTATCCATAATCTCTTTACTATCCATTGACTCTTTAGTTGTCATGGCATCGATTTGTTATCATTTATTAAATTATTATCCATAATCTCTTTACTATCCATTGACTCTTTAGTTGTCATGGCATTGATTTGTTATCATTTATTAAATTATTATCCATAATCTCTTTACTATCCATTGACTCTTTAGTTGTCATGGCATTGATTTGTTATCATTTATTAAATTATTATCCATAATCTCTTTACTATCCATTGACTCTTTAGTTGTCATGGCATTGATTTGTTATCATTTATTAAATTATTATCCATAATCTCTTTACTATCCATTGACTCTTTAGTTGTCATGACATTGATTTGTTATCATTTATTAAATTATTATCCATAATCTCTTTACTATCCATTGACTCTTTAGTTGTCATGGCATCGATTTGTTATCATTTATTAATGTATTATCATTCATTGAGTGGTTACCACGTACGTTGTAACTGCAGCCATTTTGTCCATTGTTTCCACTCCTAATGATTTGCAAGCGTGTATGACTTATGATTTGTTGGCTTGTACGATTAATGATAATAAATGTACGTGTATACAATGTTTACACACAATGGGACTACTGCAGCTCGTCAATGAGGCCAATCGTTGATGTCTCGTTGATATCCATTTTAAAATCTCTTTCTCCCCTAGAGATTGAAGCTATATTTACCGTAACTGGCCTCAGAAACCATTTTGTTATTATTTTGTTCAGCTGTGACATGTTCGCAGCACAAAATGGTGTCTTTACTGTAGCCGAGAAACCTCAACTAGTTTAGCACACACACATTTCACTTAACATTATGTTTAAAGGTGTCTGTCACTAGAGCGTCTCCTTCTTCCTCGTCTTCTCCTTTCTCTTCTTCTACCGATGACTGCTACTTTCGTCGCTCGCTATAAAAAAAATCGTCGTCTGGAGTTGTGAGTTGAGATAAGCAAGTTTCCTTTTTACCTTCTGCCAGCAGAGCTTTATGTCGCTGACCGCCATCAGCCAGGATGCAGGTATGTCACACTCGCGATGTCAGTTCTCAAATTATGGTTTCCAATCTACTGATAATCTTTATACAGTTTTTACAAAATAACACCATTACGATATTCTATCTTGTAACTTGTACAATCTGAATAGCTAAAGCAGCAATGTCTTTCAGAAGCCTTGAAAAGTTGTGGACATCAAAACTCATCAGAACAAACACACAGCTTTGACTATTCAAATCAAATGTACTATCAACCCTTACATATGCTTGTAAAAGCTGGAAAACAACAAGAGACATAGAAACAAAATTGAACTAATTCGAAAATAAATGTCTAAGGAAAATACTTGGTATAGCGTGGAACGAATTCAAAACAAACGAGGAAATTAGAAAAAATCTCCAATCAACCACTAATATCTTCAGTAATAAAGAAAAGACGATGGTCATATGTTGGACATGTGATGAGAAGAGATAATAACCGAATAACAAAACAAGCCCTCATGTGGGAAACAACAGGTAAGAGGAAAAGAGGAAGACCCAGAGAGACACTGAGAAGAACATTCATCAGAGAGGCAAGAGCAGCAGGAATCGGCTCCCTCAATGAGATAGAGCTGCTTGCACAGAACAGAGACAAATGGCTAGATTTGATAAAATATCTTTAAAAGAATTGAAAACTGCTAGAACAAAAATTCAGATAAAAGGAGTATCTTGGTCTACGCCCAATGGGCCGGCTACGGCTCGAAAGGTCAATAGACAGATAGATAGAACTTGTACATAAAAATGTACCCCAGTGTTGTTCTCTCTCTCTCTCTCTCCCTCTCTCTCTCTCTCTCCCCACCTCCATTAACTTTCCCTTTATGAAAGTGTTAGCATCGGTTGTGCTTTGATGAAGTGTACCCTTGTTTGTCTCAACTCTGAAGGGCGAAGTTGAACCAAGGCGTGAACCACTCTCGTTATTCTCGTTGCTCTGTATTTCCGCTGGGCTTTGTTTACGTTATTATAATTTGTTTGCCAAGTTCTCATCGTTGAGTTCTACATTTCAGAATGCGGTCATCATTGTGGAAACTGTATGGTTATAAATATGGTCACAGGACGAACCGAGGATGTATGTAAGCGCCACTGACGGAACCATGTTTTGGTGAACAAGAATATGAATTTCATTAACCGAACAAGATGTTGGTGAATAAGAATATGACCGATATGGATAAGCGATGTATTCGAGTTCTTAGTTTGCATGATAATTGTTGTGGAAAGTACAACAACTGGCTTTAATTTCTCAACATAAATCAACATACTGCCCTTCATTTTGTTTCAAGATAGTTCTGCTCACTAAATATTACGCTGAATCTGACATGAATTGATATAAGTGAGCATTTCGTGCGGTTTCTTCAACAAGTGATTCTTGATAAAGAGCTCTTGTTCCGTAACGCGTAGTGTCGGGAAATGAAGTCGAGTTAGGCCACAACATCTTTAAGTGAAGGGACAAGTTCATCTCTGACATTTCCGTCAGCTCTCGAGTCAGTTGTCTTTTATATTATTGACGATTATTAATAAAATAATATATGTATCTAAATTGTAATTATAAATACCATGTCGGAGATGTCAATTTCTGGTTCCAGATTTTGGTTGTACTCATGATGTTTGCAAAGAGATGGGGACAATGGCAGTTACACAGTACATACATACACACATACACCACACAAGTGATGATCTATTCATGATCGTCCTTTTTTCCTTTAGTGCCAGATACTTGGTTTATTTTAATATGTTCCCCGTACAGTCTGTGATGTTATCGGGCCATGTTCTAATTTTCCTACCACAATGTCTTTCAAACTTTAACTGCTCCATATAAGGTGGTTTTGGCCAGGCCATTAGATCTTGTGACCTTCGCTTATCAAAACAATTTAAAAATAACTAGTGTAAGAAAATCAGTATATTTCATAAACTTAATGTTGTAAAAGTAATAATAACTGGGAGCTGGAGAAAGAGAGAGAGAGAGAGAGAGAGAGAGAGAGAGAGAGAGAGAGAGAGAGAGAGAGAGAGAAAGATTTTGGGATGGACGCAGACAAAACTCTCGCACATGATAGTGATGATGGATGGAGATGAAATCCTCGATGGTCGTGCTCATTGTTGCATCTATATTGCGCTCTTTAAACAATCAAAATGACAAGAATATCGACTTTTAATGGCTATCAAAGCAGACGACCTTATAAAACACAAATGGCTGAAAGGGCACAGGGGTGTTACTCAGGTATTTCAGAGCCAGCTATTTAGCAAACCATGCAATCCATTTTTGACAGTAGAAACGAGAAAAAGAGTTCTTAAATGCTATGTAGAGCCACTCTTAACATATGGATGTGAATCATGGACAATAGGACAACAGACGGGAAAATCACTGGAGGGAGTCTGTAGAAAACTGGTTTTACAGAATTGTGAGAATACCATGGACAGCTAAGAAGAGTAATGAAAATGTTCCGAGAGAGGCCAAGCAAAAAGAGAGCTAATTTCCAATATTAGGAAGAAACAATCATCATTTTTTGGCCATGTAATGAGAAGAGAATAGCTGGAATATATTGTAACAACTGGGAAAATTGAGGGACGAAGAGATAGAGGGAAGCAAAGAGAAAAAATACCAGACAGCTTAAGAGAATGGCTTGGCAGAAGGTCAACATCATCATCATCATCATCATCATCATTGAGTACCTTCTCTGCAACGAAGGTTGGATACCATGGATCGCCATTCTACTCTGTTTCTTTGAGTAAAAACTCTTGTTTTGATGTTACTCGTCCATGTTAGTCTTGGTCTGCCTCTGCCTCTTTTACCTTGTATTTTCCCTTCCAATATTACTTTTAAGTAGGCTGTTGTGTCTTTTAACATGCCCCAAAAATTTCATTTGTCTTGTCTTAATTGTATTTAGTAGTTCTCTTTTTATTTTCAGTTCTTTTAAAACTTCATCGTTTGTTTTATTTTCTTTCTATCCAATTCTACATATTTTTCTATAAATCCACATTTCAAAGGCTTCAATTTTCTGTTCCGTTTTCTTGTCTAATGTCCATGTTTCTGCACCATACAGGAATATTGAGAAGATGTAACATTTTGCCATTCTTAGTTTCAGCCCTGCAGACATTTGTTTTGTTTTTAGTATATTTTTCATGGCATTAAAATTACTTTTTGCCATACCTATTCTTTTGTTTATTTCAATTTTACATTTTCCATCATTGGTTATAGTATGTCCCAGGTAGTTGAAAGCTCTGGACCGTTTCCAAATGTATTCCTTCAACTGTGATATTTAACAAGGTCAACAACAGAAATGATGATAACTAACTGTCGAGATCGAAAGTTGTGGAGAGACATGATCACCTACGCCAGTAGGCCTGGTACTTGATGATGATTTAGCAAACAACTAACGTGTACGTACCTTGTCTAGACAAGTAATTCCCTGTACACCTAATGCACGCCTCTTGTTCAAAGAAACATTAAATGTAGTCACTATTGTTAACCATCACGTTTTACTATCTAAATGCGTGCTCGATGATTGCTTCAGAAACGCCTATTTCTTCCAGATCTTTCGAAATTATGAGCTTGCCCAGCGATCACGAGCAGTCGTGTTATTGCCCACTTATTTACAACAGTACCAATTGTTCATTGAATTTCATTATCAGAGTTGTAATCTGTAGATATTGTGCTAGTTATAATGAACCATCCTACGAGTGTGTGCCTATCTTCATAATTTAGATATTCCTCTCGGTCAAGTGTTTCAATCAGATTAATGTACACTCCCCCTGGTACAACTCATCACTTATATCATTTCGGTTTGAAGCTATCATCTTGTTAGGGCCTACTGAAGACTACTACACTCCCTAGGTTAACAAATTACTCAACTTTGTAATCTTCCACACGCATGCGCATGTATGTACAATTTTACCCACATCATTTTTGTTAGTAAAAGTGACTAAATTGGTGATGCTAGAACAAGGTCATCGCATGAAATCATGTGTCTATCGACATCTCGAATGTGCAGAAGAGAACTGCAGATATTGCGGCCCTGGTGTCAGCCTCAACAGTTTATTGAACCTCATTCCAGGAGCAAATGAGAAGAACCAGAAGTTTCCTAATATTCTTGGCAAATAAATCATCACCTATTGACACAAAGGGAAGGGCACTCATGGGGGGAGGGGGGATGATGAGCCACAAAGGCATGGATCATTAACCACACATGGGTGGATCAATTACAAACACATATGGATTAGTAACTACACACGGATAGATCAGTAAGCACACAAAAGAATTGATCAGTAACCACACACAAGAATTGATCAATAACCACAGGCAAGAATGGAACATTACTACACACGGATAGATCAGTGAAAGCAAACAGATGGATCAGTAACCACACATGGACGGAAAATAAACCATACACACGGCTTTATTAGTAAGCACAAGCGGATGGATATATTAATCTCACACGGATGGATTAATAACCACTCATAAGGATAGATCAGTAACCACTTACAAGGGCAAATAAGTATCCACCACCAAGGATGAATCAGTAACCACACACAGAGATGAATAAGTAACAACACACAAGGATGAATAAGCAAACACTAACAAGGATAAATAAGCAAACACTCACAAGGATCAATCAGAAACCACTCACAAGGATCAATCAGTAACCACTCACAAGGATGAATCAGTAACCATTCACATGGATAAATCAGTAACCATTCACAAGGTTAGATCAGTAACCACTCACATGGATATATCAGTAACCCCTCACATGGATGAACCAGTAAACTCTCACAAGGAAGAATCAGTAACCACTCACAATGATAAATCAGTAAACACTCACAAGGATAGATCAGTAACTAATCACAAGGATGAATCAGTAACTACTCACAAGGATGAGTCAGTAACCACTCACAAGGACAGATCAGTAACTACACACATGAAGGAATCAGTAACCACTCACAAGGATGAATCAGTAACCACTCACAAGGATGAGTCAGTAACCACTCACAAGGACAGATCAGTAACTACTCAGAAGAATAGATCAGTAAACACTCACAAGGATCAATCAGTAACCACTCTCAAAGATGAATCAGTAACGAATCACAAGGGTGAATCAGTAACCACTCACAAGGATAGATCAGTAAACACTCACAAACATGAATCAGTAAACACTCAAAAAGATAGATCAGTAACCACTCAGAAGGATGAATAAGTAACCACTCACAAGGATGAATCAGTAACCACTCACACGGATGAATCAGTAACCACTCACAATGAAAGATCAGTAACCACTCACAAGGATGAATCAGTAAACACTCACAAGGATGGATCAGTAACAACTCACAAGGATAGATCAGTAACCACTCACAAGGATGAATCAGTAAACACTTAAAGGAAAGATCTGTAACTAATCACAAGGATGGATCAGTAACCACTCACAAGGATAGATCAGTAACCACTCACAAGGATGAATTAGTAACCACTCACAAGTATAGATCAGTAACCACTCACACGGATGAATAAGTAACATTTCTAAAGATGAATAAGTAACCACTCACAAAGATGAATCAGTAACCACTAACAAGAATGGATCAGTAACAACTCACATTGATGAATCAGTAACCACTCACAAGGAGAGATCGGTAACAAATTACAAGGATGAATCAATAACCACACTTACAAGGATGAATAAGCAACCACTCACAATGATAAATAAGTATCAACTCACAAGAATGAATCAGTAACCACTCACAAGGAAAGAGATCAGTAACCAATCACAAGGATGAAGAAGCAACCACTCAGAAGGAGGACAGATCAGTAACCACTCACAAGGATGAATCAGTAAGCAATCACAAGGATGAATCAGTAACCATTCACATGGATGAATCAGTAACCACTTACAAGGATAAAAAAGTAACCACTCACAAGAATGAATCAGCAACCACTCACAAGGAAAGATCAGTAACCACTCACAAGGATGGATCAGTAACCACTCACAAGGATGGACCAGTAACCACTCACAAGGATTAATCAGCAACCACTTACAATGATGAATAAGTAACCACTTACAAGGATGAATAAGTAACCACTCACAACGATAGATCAGTAACCACTCACAAGGATGAATCAGTAACCACTCACAAGAATGAATCAGTAATCACTCACAAGGAAAGATCAGTAACAACTCATAAGGATGGATCAGTAACCACTCACTAGGCTGGATCAGTAACCACTTACAAGGATGAATCACTAACCATTCACATGGATGAATCAGTAACCACGTACAATGGTGAAGCAGTAACCACTTACAAGGATAGATCAGTAACCACTCACAAGGATGAATCAGTAACCACTCACAAGGATGGATCAGTAACCACTCATATGGATGAATCAGTAACCACTCACAAGGATAGATAAGTAATCAATCAAAAGAAAGAATAATCAACCACTCACAAGGATGGATCAGTAACCACTCACAAGGATAGATCAAAAAATCACTCACAAGGATGAATCAGTAACTACTTACAATGATAGATCAGTAACCACTCACAAGAATGGATCAGTAACCACTCACAAGGATGAATAAGCAACCACTCACAAGGATAAATCAATAAGCACTCACAAGGATGGATCAGTAACCACTTACAAGGATGAATAAGTAACCATTCACAAGGATAGATCAGTAACCACTCATAAGGATAGATCAGTAACCAATTACAAGCATGAATCAGTAACCACTCACATGAATGAATCAGTAACCACTCATAAGGAAACATCAGAAACCACTCTCAAGGAATGATCAGTAAACACTCACAAGGATGAATAAGCAACCACTCACAAGGTTGGACCAGTAACCACTGACATGGATGAATCAATAACCACTGAGAGAGATGAGTCAGTAATCACACACAAGGATGAATTAGTAACCACTCACAAGGAAAGATCAGTAACCACTCATAAGGATTTACCAGTAAACACTCACAAGGATGAATAAGTAACCACTCACAAGGATAGATCAGTAACAACTCACAAGGATGAATCAGTAAGCAATCACAAGGATGAATCAGTAACCATTCACATGGATGAATCAGTAACCACTCACACGGATGTATATGCAACAACTCACAAGGATAGATCAGTGACCAATCACAAGGATCAATCAGTAACCACTCACAATGATGGATCAGTAACCACACACAAGGATAGAACAGTAACCGATCACAAAGATGAATCAGTAACCACTCACAAGAATGAATCAGTAAACACTCACAAGAATGAATCAGTAAACACTCACAAGAATGAATCAGTAACCACCCATAAGGAAAGATCAGTAACCAATCACAAGGATGGATCAGTAAACACTCACAAGGATGAATAAGCAACGACTCACAAGGATATATCAGTTACCACTCACAAGGATGAATCAGTAAACACTCACAAGGATGAATCAGTAACCACTCACATGGACGAATCAGTAACCACTTACACTTAATAAATAACCACTCAGAATGACGAATAAGTAACCAGTCACAAGGATAGATCAGTAACCACTCACAAGTATACATCTGTAAACACTCACAATGATGAATCAGTAAGCACTCACATTGCTGAATCAGTAACCACTGACAAGGATGAATCAGTAACCACTCACAAGGATGAATCAGTAACCACTCACAATGATAGATCAGTAACAACTCTTAAGGATGGATCAGTAACCACTCATAAGGATTTATCAGTAACCACTTACAAGGATGAATCAGTAACCACGTGCAAAGATGAATAAGTAACCACTCACAAGGATGAATCAATAACCACACACAAGGATAGATCAGTAACCACTCACAAGGATGAATCAGTAACCACTAACAAGGTTGAAAAAGTAACCACTCACAAGGAAAGATCAGTAATCAATCACAAGCATGAATCAGTCATCCACTCATAAGGATGGATCAGTAACCACTCACAAGGATGGATCAGTAACCACACACAAGGATAGATCAGTAATCACTTACAAGAATGAATCAGTAACCACTCACATGGATGGATCAGTAACCACTCACATGGATGAATCAGTAACCACTCACATGGATCAATCAGTAAGCACTGACATGGATGAATCAGTAACCACTCACAAGGATGAATCAGTCCCCACTAACAAGCATGGATCAGTAAAATATTCACAAGGATGGATTAGTAACAACTCACAATGATGAATCAGTAACCACTCACATTGATGAATAAGCAACCACTCACAAGGAAAGATCAGTAACCACTCACAAGGATGGATCATTAACCACTCACAAGAATAGATCAGTAAACACACACATGGATGAATCGGAAACCACTTAGAAGGATGAATCAGTAACCAATCAGAAGGATGAATCAGTAACCACTAACAAGGATGTATCATTAACGATTCACAAAGGTGGATCAGTAACAGCTCACAATGATGAATCAAAAACCACTCACAAGGATGGATCTGTAACAACTCACAATAATAAATAAGTAACCACTTACAAGTATGAATCAGTAACCACTTACAACGATGAATAAGTAACCACTCACAAGAATGAATCAGTAACCACTCACAAGGATGAATAAGTAACCATTCATAAGGGTCAATCAGTAACTACTCACAAGGATGGATCAGTAACCACTTACAAGAATGAATTAGTATCCACTCACAAGGAAAGATCAGTTACCACTCACAATAATGGATCAATAACCACTCACAATGATGGATCAGTAACCACTCATAAGGATAGATCAGTTACCACTCACGAGGATGAATCAGTAACCACTTACAAGAAAAGATCAGTAACCACTTACAATGATGAATGAATAACCATTCACAAGGATGAATAATTAACCACTCACAATGATAGATCAGTAACCACTCACAAAGATGAATCAGTAACCACTCACAAGGATGGATCAGTAACCACTCACAAGGATAGATCAGTAACCACTCACAGGGATGAATCAGTAACCACTCACAAGGATGAATCAGTACCCACTCATGTTGATGAATCTTTAACCACTCACAAGGATAGATCAGTAACCATTCACAAGGATAAATCAGTAACCACTCACCATGATGGATCAGTAATCACTCACAAGGATATATCCGTAACCAGTTACATGAATGAATCAGTAACTACTCACAAGGATAGATCAGTAACCACATACAAGGATGAATCAGTAACCACTCATAAGGATGAATCAGTAACCACTCACAAGGATGAATAAGTAACCACCCACAAGGATGATAAAGTAACCACCCACAAGGAGGAATAAGTAACCACTTACAAGGAAGGATTATGAGTCATGCACGGATAGATCAGTAAACACACACGCGAATGGATCAGTAGCCTAAAAATTAATATCACTAACGACACGCGGATGGATCAACAAGCAGAGACACGGGTAGTTCAATGGCCATACACACGGATGAATCAGTAGCCATACACAGGGATGGATCAGTAGCCATACACACGGATGAATCAGTAGCCATACACAGGGATGGATCAGTAGCCATACACACGGATGAATCAGTAGCCATACACAGGGATGGATCAGTAGCCATACACAGGGATGAATCAGTAGCCATACACACGGATGAATCAGTAGCCATACACAGGGATGGATCAGTAGCCATACACACGGATGGATCAGTAGCCATACACACGGATGGATCAGTAGCCATACACAGGGATGAATCAGTAGCCATACACAGGGATGGATCAGTAGCCATACACACGGATGAATCAGTAGCCATACACAGGGATGAATCAGTAGCCATACACAGGGATGAATCAGTAGCCATACACAGGGATGGATCAGTAGCCATACACAGGGATGAATCAGTAGCCATACACAGGGATGGATCAGTAGCCATACACACGGATGAATCAGTAGCCATACACACTGATGGATCAGTAGCCATACACACTGATGGATCAGTAGCCATACACACGGATGAATCAGTAGCCATACACACGGATGAATCAGTAGCCATACACACGGATGGATTAGTAGCCATACACACGGATGGATCAGTAGCCATACACACGGATGGATCAGTAACCATACACACTGATGGATCAGTAACCACACACACTGATGTCTCAGTAACCATACACACTGATGGATCAGTAACCATAAACTCTAATGGATCAGTAGCCACACATACTGATGGATCAGTAACCGCACACACTGATGGATCAGTAACCACACACACTGATGGATCAGTAACCATACACACTGATGGATCAGTAACTATACACACTGATGGATCAGTAACCATACACACTGATGGATCAGTAACCATACACACTGATGGATCAGTAACCATACACACGGATGGATCAGTAACCACACACACGGATGGATCAGTAACCACACACACGGATGGATCAGTAACCATACACACTGATGGATCAGTAACCATACACACTGATGGATCAGTAACCATACACACTTATGGATCAGTAACCACACACACGGATGGATTAGTAACCACACACACGGATGGATCAGTAACCATACACACGGATGGATCAGTAACCATACACACGGATGGATCAGTAACTATACACACGGATGGATCAGTAACCATACACACGGATGG
Organism: Megaustenia siamemsis; assembly: GCA_032433765.1. Taxonomy (NCBI): domain Eukaryota; kingdom Metazoa; phylum Mollusca; class Gastropoda; order Stylommatophora; family Ariophantidae; genus Megaustenia; species Megaustenia siamemsis. The sequence goes on along the minus strand of JAVIAB010000160.1, from coordinate 55,745,674 downwards.
ATCAGTAACCATACACACGGATGGATCAGTAACCATACACACGGATGGATCAGTAACTACACACACGGATGGATCAGTAACCACACACACGGATGGATCAGTAACCACACACACGGATGGATCAGTAACCACACACACTGATGGATCAGTAACCACACACACGGATGGATCAGTAACCACACACACGGATGGATCAGTAACCACACACACGGATGGATCAGTAACCACACACACGGATGGATCAGTAACCAAACAAACATCGATGGATGAGTAATCACAAGCACTGGTGGATCAGTAACCACACACACACACACACACATGGATGAATCAATAACCACACATGGATGGATCAATAACCACACATGGATGGATCATTAACCACACACACACACACACACACACACACACGAATAGATCAGTAACCACACGCACGGATGGATCATTAACCACATACACGGATGGATCAGTTTACTACAAACAAACACTCATGGATGGATCAGTAACCACATACACGGATGGATCAGCAACCACACACACGGATGGATCAGTAACCACACGCACGGATGTATCAGTAACCACACATACACAGTGATGTATCAGTAACCACACACATACAAAGTGATGGATCAGTAACCATACACACGGATGGATCAGTAACCACACACACGGATGGATCAATAGTCTCACACACGAATTGATAAGTAACCAATGCAAAAGAAAATGGAGAATGATTCTTTATTTTCTTAAAATTTCTTTATCTCTGAGATTGGCAATAAAATTTGACATTTGGTCTCACTCGAAGTCTGTGGCTGTTAAGGTTATTTTTGGAGAGGACTTGCATTGTGTATGAAAACACTCCGGACAAATTCACAACTGCTTAGTTACTATCAGTAGACGATAAAATGTATGATTGCTGATGGTCTCAATAGCTTGCTGTTTGTGCAGTTCATTAATGATTAATATAGGTGCTATGTTACCATTTCCATTTGTTCCATTGGTATTCATCATTTTCAGACATAGAACCAAAGCCTCAGAAGTAGCTCTATCGATCTCGAATTGCTTTTAATTTTATTACTCATTTTGATTAGATTCACTACATAAGATCAGACAATCAACTTTTGTTTACATTTACCTAATTTTAATTTCCGAGATATCCTTCAAGGTCTGTGCATTTCTTCAGGAATTGAGTTATTTGATGGGTCATCATCATTGCACTCCGAACATATCCCTAGGTGCTCAGATCCCATGCTCTGCAAGTCCCGCAGTATCCAGCGACTGATTACTCCAGTTATTTGTTGGTTGATAAATCCTCTTACACGCCCACTAAGTTTCTCGTTCTAACTATGCTCTTAACATCTTAACTCCCATCTCTTTCATCCGAAGGAGTGACGGGGACTAATGGTTGTCTAAATCCTGTGCCCTTCCAACATCTCGGAGCGCATTGATGATGTCCGAACTTCCGGTCAATATGGTGGATAGGCGGCAGAACCATTGAAGGCTATGTCTGAAAAGTGTTCCTTGTTGCAGTTTCCTCATATTCCAAGTCCGGTTTGTTGCAGGAGCTACTGAGTTAAGTGCCTGACACACCGTGAACTGTGTGTTTCATCCGTTTTGATCGTGTTTCAATATTCCGATTGTTTACGATGATATCGTATTCAAGGAACAGTTGAGTTGGCTGTGTTCACTTTCTGTGCGGTTTCGCCTATGTCTTTTGGCGTGTGCTGAGACAGCTATGATGGGGTCTACAGCGACTTTTCTTTGTTTGGGAGATGAGTTAGTAATTCGGATGATTCCACTGGCACGAGCAGTTGAGCAATTATGGATTTTAATTCGTTTGTGATGATACCGAGGCCTTCCATAACAATAACAATCACAATTGATATATGTCCGCCCGATCCATTGGTTGACCGTCTTCAATGACAGCACAGATAGTCAACCTGTCCGCTCTTTCATTTCCCCGTACTCCCGCATGTTCTGTGACGTAGACAAAGGTGACACAGCGTATTTTTGACTTCTGCAATGACGCTACCCATTGCCTGCGTACAAAGTCCGCCTCCCCTTTTAATGATGCTCAACGAATCACTCAGTATACATGCGTGGGTGTAGTCTTGTGACTTAAACCAGATGAATGCCCTAGTCACTTCCATCACATCCATCGTCATACTACTCGTGATCATAACGTATGCAGCACTGTCTTCCTTGATTTCCTGCCTGCCGAGCGTTCTGTAAATGCCCGTGCATTCCTTTGGTGTCGTATTACAGATCCGTGTATATATAGATTATTGCATCTCTCTCATTGGTGTTATCCCAGGTGAGACCGTTGACTTCTGCATTGACTGAGTTCTGTTCCCTACATTTCCTGTCGAGTGCGACAATACACGAGAATTGTGTCCCTGAATGACGTAGGCACCGGTAACCCCTCCTTGCCAGCTTTGATATTGAGAAGCCCACAGACCTTGTTTGGTGACATCTTCTGCTCGGCACACCCATGATTTGCCTCTTTTTAGCCTGGCACCTTTCCCTGTGTTAAGCTCTTGGTGCAATGGATGCTCCTTATCTGTACTATCTTCAGGTATGCTCGTGCTCTCCAGATCTTGATCCTGTCATCCATGGTTGGAAAGTCAAGAAGATACCTCATTGCTACGCAGGGAGTGTCCCTTGTACATCCCAGGATAATGCGCATAGCTTCATTCTGTATTTTCTCCAGTATGTCAATTTGCGTCGTATTTACAGTAAGAATTGCCAGAGCTTGCTCAGTTGGTGCGAGGACTAGTCCCTGGAACAGAAGAGCAAGTAGCCTCTGCTCGATGTTGGCAGCTGCCATGACCTTCAAGGTGGCTAATCCTTTGGGGGGATTTTGTTTAAACATGGTCGACCTGGTCTCCAAAAAAAAAAAACATAGGCTACCATCAAACCTTCGAGGTATGTCATCCACTTGTCCGAGGTCACCTCATCAGCTGCCATTCGAACCACCAGTGTTTCCGTGTCAACGATATTATCGTTAAGTGAGAACCATGCAACAGATGCTTTATTAGGATTAACCAATGCACCTGATATTCCACTCCAGGAAGAGATGCGATCGAGTTCGTCTCGCATTGTGGAGGCGATTCCCCGTCTGTCTGTTCCCTGTCGATATACCAGAATATCATCAGCAAAAGTCATAGTTCTTCCCTGTCGATATACCAGAATATCATCAGCAAAAGTCATAGTTCTTCCCTGTCGATATACCAGAATATCATCAGAAAAAGTCATAGTTCTACCCCTCCCATCCAGCTGTTGTTCCGTGATCGTTATTGTGTACACGTTAAATAGAACTGGTGACAATGGTGAGCCGTGTGACACCCCATGACAAATGGATGTTGGTTCAGATGTCCAATTTCCCCATCTGAGTATCACCTTCCTCTGAAACAGTGCTGCAGCGATCCATCTAATGAGGAAGAGGTGCACCGCCAGTTTGAGGAGCATGTGCATGAGGTATTCAAATGTTAAGCTGTTATATGTATTCTCTAGATCTTAAGTAGCAGCACATGTCTCGTCTCATTTGTGGAAGCCTTCGAAGACGTCATAGGCGAAGACTGACGCATTAAGCCATGTTTTTTTGTTATATCTATAACCTCCGAGTGTGTGTGGTTCTTCAGGGAATGATTTTTAAAAAAAAAGGAAACTAACGCCTATTTTGCTCCCACTGGCATTCCAAATGTTCAATTGCGAGTGTATTCTATGTGACAGATGCCCCTTGCCATACAGGAAAATAACCCCCGACTTCAGTTGTATTCATATATTTATTGTCGAGAGTCTGAAAATGTTTGTAAGTTTTTTCAAACTGTTTTTTTCCCCCGGGCATGGGCCGTTCCCCCCCCCCTCCCCCATTTTTTCGACTTTTAGCTGTTATCCGAGAGGAGTAGACAGAACTCAAAGTGGGCTAGACATCGGATCTCAGAACTCAGAGTGGACTAGACATCGGATCTCAGAACTCAGAGTGGGCTAGACATTGGATCTCAAAACTCAGAGTGGGCTAGACATTGGATCTCAGAACTCAGAGTGGGCTAGACATTGGATCTCAGAACTCAGAGTGGGCTAGACATCGGATCTCAGAACTCAGAGTGGGCTAGACATTGGATCTCAGAACTCAGAGTGGGCTAGACATCGGATCTCAGAACTCAAAGTGGGCTAGACATCGGATCTCAGAACTCAGAGTGGGCTAGACATTGGATCTCAGAACTCAGAGTGGGCTAGACATCGGATCTCAGAACTCAGAGTGGGCTAGACATCGGATCTCAGAACTCAGAGTGGGCTAGACATTGGATCTCAGAACTCAGAGTGGGCTAGACATTGGATCTCAGAACTCAGAGTGGGCTAGACATCCGATCTCAGAACTCAGAGTGGGCTAGACATTGGATCTCAGAACTCAGAGTGGGCTAAACATCGGATATCTCAGAACTCAGAGTGGGCTAAACATCGGATCTCAGAACTCAGAGTGGGCTAAACATCGGATCTCAGAACTCAGAGAGGGCTAAACATCGGATCTCAGAACCCAGTGGTCAGGGAAGGTAAAACCACGGATTTGAAGAGAAAAATTATCCCCGCTCCTGGAGACATTCGAACCCTGATCCTTCTTGTTCTGAGGTGGACTTTTTACCTTCAGACCACTCAGGTAAGCCCTCTCACACCCGCACCCCACTTTACCTGGACAGTAATTCAATGTTTTCAAAGTTTTGATTCCTCTATATTTACTCTTACCAAAAACATCGCCTATGGATCTTTGGAAGCATTAACTGAGAGTCAGTCACGATAATTGCCCCACATTAAACAGTAAGACTGAATGAAGCCTGCAAGAATGCAGAAATAACTGCTTTATTTATACAATATCTGTTCTCGCTATATAGGTAGTTGTAACAGTAACCTCCATTCTGTTATACAAAGATATACCTTCGATTATAGATTGTGCAAGAACCAGCACACCAACTTGTCTCGCAGGACACATTCGTCAATGTAACATCGCTTTCCCTATAATCTGACGACTAACTGTGTGTTTAAATGTTCGGAATTGGAGTCAACAACGATGGCCTAAGATCATCAAGCGCTCTACATTTTTTAAAAAATACAACGATCATCATTTTCAAGAGGACGTGAACTTCCGGTATATTGTGGATAGGCGTCGGGAACAATTGAAGGCTATGCATGAAAAGTGTTCCTTGTTGCAGTTTCCTCATATTCCAAGTCCGGCTTGTTGCAGGAGCTACTGAGTTAAGTGTTCTGTGCACACCGTGAGCTGTGTGTCTCATCCGTTTTGATCATGTTTCGATATCCCGCTTGTTTACGATGAATGATGATATCGTATGACAGGGAACAGTTGGCTGTGTTCACTGTCTGCGCGGTTTCGCCTTATGTCTTTTGGCGTGTGCTGAGACTGCTACGATGGGGACTACAGTTACTTTCTTTGTTTGGAAGATGAGATATTAATTCGGATGATTACGCTGGCACGGGTGATTGAGCAATTATGGATTTTAATTCATTTGCCTTGATACCGGGGCCTTCCATAACTAAATAAGCAAATAACCTTTCTGGTGTTGAGGGAAAGACAAATTCTGGTTCTCTCACATAAAAATTGTGATTCTAACTGGAGTATATTCCATTGATTTCATGAAATAAGAGTAAGGATGATCCTGTGACAGGCCTAGTAAGCCAATAGGGAAGTTATTTTGTTCATTGTTATCAATGCTACACACATTCTAATAAAATTTTGGCAAATAATTTATTTTTTATGGTCGTTACGTTTATTGCTAAAATCTTTGCAATGTTGTAAATAGTTGCGATTTCTGATAGTTTTCATGTTTTCGGGCAGAACTGATATCTCCTTTTGAGTAGCGTTACACCATTTGTAATCTGTCCCGACTGGCTTGTGCTATCAGTGACATTCCAGGCTTGATTTTGTCCTTGTGTTTTTGTGCACGCGTTACTTCTTCTTATCAGTAACTCTCATACAGGCTTTGACCTGAAAATGGAAAGCCTTGCTTTTATTTGTCCAACAAGAATATAATCTTGGTACTGTTTGTGACTCTAGTGATCGCCTAACATTACCGCCCTCATTTATAATGCGCTCTATTGAACCTTTCACATTGTGACTTGTACAGTGTGACGATACCCTCAGCCGCTGACAAAATCAATAGCTGGAACAAGATTAAACTGATCACAGTAATTGTTTACAAATGTATCATTTGCATAAAGCGCACAGGCGAGAGAAATGTAACAATAAATATTTGTCCACGATATTGTAAAGATCAGTAGGCCTACACTAGGGTATAAGTGACTTCTTCGATCACAATATATTGTTAACAAATTAATTAAAGTGCCAGAATTGTTATTACAAATGGATGCTGTTCGAGCAGAAGAGACTCATAGAGATTGTACTTATCAAACAATTGGAAGACTTTGACACACATAGATTTTACTTATCAAACAATTGGAAGACTTTGACACATAGAGATTGTACTTATCAAACAATTGGAAGACTTTGACGCATAGAGATTGTACTTATCAAACAATTGGAAGACTTTGACGCACAGAGATTGTACTTATCAAACAATTGGAAGACTTTGACGCACATAGATTGTACTTATCAAACAATTGGAAGACTTTGACGCATAGAGATTGTACTTATCAAACAATTGGAAGACTTTGATGCATAGAGATTGTACTTATCAAACAATTGGAAGACTTTGACGCATAGAGATTGTACTTATCAAACAATTGGAAGACTTTGACGCACAGAGATTGTACTTATCAAACAATTGGAAGACTTTGACGCACAGAGATTGTACTTATCAAACAATTGGAAGACTTTGACGCACAGAGATTGTACTTATCAAACAATTGGAAGACTTTGACGCACAGAGATTGTGCTTATCAAACAATTGGAAGACGTTGACGCACAGAGATTGTACTTATCAAACAATTGGAAGACGTTGACGCACAGAGATTGTGCTTATCAAACAATTGGAAGACGTTGACGCACAGAGATTGTGCTTATCAAACAATTGGAAGACGTTGACGCACAGAGATTGTACTTATCAAACAATTGGAAGACGTTGACGCACAGAGATTGTACTTATCAAACAATTGGAAGACGTTGACGCACAGAGATTGTACTTATCAAACAATTGGAAGACGTTGACGCACAGAGATTGTACTTATCAAACAATTGGAAGACGTTGACGCACAGAGATTGTACTTATCAAATAATTGGAAGACTTTGACGCACAGAGATTGTACTTATCAAACAATTGGAAGACTTTGCCGCACAGAGATTGTACTTATCAAACAATTGGAAGACTTTGACACACAGAGATTGTACTTATCAAACAATTGGAAGACTTTGACACACATAGATTTTACTTATCAAACAATTGGAAGACTTTGACACACAGAGATTGTACTTATCAAACAATTGGAAGACTTTGACACACAGAGATTGTACTTATCAAACAATTGGAAGACTTTGACACACAGAGATTGTACTTATCAAACAATTGGAAGACTTTGACACACAGAGATTGTACTTATCAAACAATTGGAAGACTTTGACACACAGAGATTGTACTTATCAAACAATTGGAAGACGTTGACACACAGAGATTGTACTTATCAAACAATTGGAAGACGTTGACACACAGAGATTGTACTTATCAAACAATTGGAAGACGTTGACACACAGAGATTGTACTTATCAAACAATTGGAAGACTTTGACACACAGAGATTGTACTTATCAAACAATTGGAAGACTTTGACACACAGAGATTGTACTTATCAAACAATTGGAAGACTTTGACACACAGAGATTGTACTTATCAAACAATTGGAAGACGTTGACACACAGAGATTGTACTTATCAAACAATTGGAAGACGTTGACACACAGAGATTGTACTTATCAAACAATTGGAAGACGTTGACACACAGAGATTGTACTTATCAAACAATTGGAAGACGTTGACACACAGAGATTGTACTTATCAAACAATTGGAAGACTTTGACACACAGAGATTGTACTTATCAAACAATTGGAAGACTTTGACACACAGAGATTGTACTTATCAAACAATTGGAAGACTTTGACACACAGAGATTGTACTTATCAAACAATTGGAAGACGTTGACACACAGAGATTGTACTTATCAAACAATTGGAAGACGTTGACACACAGAGATTGTACTTATCAAACAATTGGAAGACGTTGACACACAGAGATTGTAATTATCAAACAATTGGAAGACTTTGACACACAGAGATTGTACTTATCAAACAATTGGAAGACTGACACACAGAGATTGTACTTATCAAACAATTGGAAGACTTTGACACACAGAGATTGTACTTATCAAACAATTGGAAGACTTTGACAGTTGCGAAGCTGAACGAAGTGGGCCTGACACTCGAGACAGTCGCTAACAAAATCTGTAGAAATTCACATTTCTTGAAAGTACTGTGCTTGATGTAAGAGAAGATGCTAACTTTCAAAATAGGAAACAATGCTAGAAAAAAATGTCTAAGAATTGTATATGCAGATTCTCGAACATTACAATGTAAATCGTTATAACAAAACTAAAGATCTATGAAAGCTCTGAATATTCCATTCTTCTAAAAAAAGGCAACACATAAAGAACAATAACAACAAAAATGGAAGAAATAGATGTATATACAATCATTTCTTGATAGAACTGGCTCTAAGAAGTATTCTCAGAGTTGAATGTTGGTTGTGTAGAAAGATTTTTTGTGATTAAATAGTAGCTAACCATGAAATGCTGAACACAGTGACTGAAGAGGAAATGTACGTTATTATGACAGTTCTTCATACTGCCCATAAATATATTTCTAAATTAAATAAAAAAAAATTAGTTCTCACTCAAGTTGTACTTGTAAACTTTCATTGCTTGACCTCAATTTGTTCTTTCTACAGTTAGGGAGCTTCATTGTCTTGTCTTTGTACAGGTAGGGAGCTTCATTGTCTTGTCTTTGTACAGTTATGGAGCTTCATTGTCTTGTCTTTGTACAGTTAGGGAGCTTCATTGTCTTGTCTTTGTACAGGTAGGGAGCTTCATTGTCTTGTCTTTGTACAGTTAGGGAGCTTCATTGTCTTGTCTTTGTACAGGTAGGGAGCTTCATTGTCTTGTCTTTGTACAGTTAGGGAGCTTCATTGTCTTGTCTTTGTACAGGTAGGGAGCTTCATTGTCTTGTCTTTGTACAGTTAGGGAGCTTCATTGTCTTGTCTTTGTACAGGTAGGGAGCTTCATTGTCTTGTCTTTGTACAGTTAGGGAGCTTCATTGTCTTGTCTTTGTACAGGTAGGGAGCTTCATTGTCTTGTCTTTGTACAAGTAGGGAGCTTCATTGTCTTGTCTTTGTAAAGTTATGGAGCTTCATTGTCTTGTCTTTGTACAGGTAGGGAGCTTCATTGTCTTGTCTTTGTACAGTTAGGGAGCTTCATTGTCTTGTCTTTGTAAAGTTATGGAGCATCATTGTCTTGTCTTTGTACAGTTAGGGAGCTTCATTGCCTTGTCTTTGTACAGTTAGGGAGCTTCATTGTCTTGTCTTTGTACAGTTAGGGAGCTTCATTGTCTTGTCTTTGTACAGTTAGGGAGCATCATTGTCTTGTCTTTGTACAGCGAGGGAGCTTCATTGTCTTGTCTTTGTACAGTTAGGGAGCTTCATTGCCTTGTCTTTGTACAGCTAGGGAGCTTCATTGTCTTGTCTTTGTACAGTTAGGGAGCTTCATTGTCTTGTCTTTGTACAGCGAGGGAGCTTCATTGTCTTGTCTTTGTACAGCGAGGGAGCTTCATTGTCTTGTCTTTGTACAGGTAGGGAGCTTCATTGTCATGTCTTTATACAGGTAGGGAGCTTCATTGTCTTGTCTTTGTACAGGTAGGGAGCTTCATTGTCTTGTCTTTGTACAGCGAGGGAGCTTCATTGTCTTGTCTTTGTACAGGTAGTGAGCTTCATTTGTCTTGTCTTTGTACAGGTAGGGAGCTTCATTGTCTTGTCTTTGTACAGCGAGGGAGCTTCATTGTCTTGTCTTTATAAGGTAAGGAGTTTCATTGTCTTGTCTTTGTACAGGTAGGGAGCTTCATTGCCATGTCTTTGTACAGGTAGGGAGCTTCATTGTCTTGTCTTTGTACAGGTAGGGAGCTTCATTGTCTTCTCTTTGTACAGTTAGGGAGCTTCATTGTCTTGTCTTTGTACAGTTAGGGAGCTTCATTGTCTTGTCATTGTACAGCGAAGGAGCTTCATTGTCTTGTCTTTATACAGGTAGGGAGCTTCATTGTCTTCTCTTTGTACAGGTAGGGAGCTTCATTGTCATGTCTTTGTACAGGTAGGGAGCTTCATTGTCTTGTCTTTGTACAGGTAGGGAGCTTCATTGTCTTGTCTTTGTACAGTTAGGGAGCTTCATTGTCTTGTCTTTGTACAGTTAGGGAGCTTCATTGTCTTGTCTTTGTACAGGTAGGTAGCTTCATTGTCTTGTCTTTGTACAGCTAGGGAGCTTCATTGTCTTGTCTTTGTACAGGTAGGGAGCTTCATTGTCTTGTCTTTGTACAGCGAGGGAGCTTCATTGTCTTGTTTTTGTACAGGTAGGTAGCTTCATTGTCTTGTCTTTATATCGGTAGGGAGCTTCATTGTCTTGTCTTTGTACAGGTAGGGAGCTTCATTTGTCTTGTCTTTGTACAGGTAGGGAGCTTCATTGTCTTGTCTTTGTACAGGTAGGGAGCTTCATTTGTCTTGTCTTTGTACAGGTAGGGAGCTTCATTGTCTTGTCTTTGTACAGCGAGGGAGCTTCATTGTCTTGTCTTTATAAGGTAGGGAGCTTCATTGTCTTGTCTTTCTACAGGTAGGGAGCTTCATTGCCATGTCTTTGTTCAGGTAGGGAGCTTCATTGCCATGTCTTTGTACAGGTAGGGAGCTTCATTGCCATGTTTTTGTACAGCGAGGGAGCTTCATTGTCTTGTCTTTGTACAGGTAGGGAGCTTCATTGTCTTGTCTTTGTACAGGTAGGGAGCTTCATTGTCTTGTCTTTGTACAGGTAGGGAGCTTCATTGTCTTGTCTTTGTACAGGTAGGGAGCTTCATTGTCTTGTCTTTGTACAGTTAGGGAGCTTCATTGTCTTGTCTTTATACAGTTAGGGAGCTTCATTGTCTTGTCTTTGTACAGTTAGGGAGCTGGATTGTCTTGTCTTTGTACAGTTAGGGAGCTTCATTGTCTTGTCTTTATATCGGTAGGGAGCTTCATTGTCTTGTCTTTGTACAGTTAGGGAGCTTCATTGCCTTGTCTTTGTACAGTTAGGGAGCTTCATTGCCTTGTCTTTGTACAGTTAGGGAGCGTCATTGTCTTGTCTTTGTACAGTTATGGAGATTCATTGTCTTGTCTTTATAAAGTTATGGAGCTTCATTGTCTTGTATTTGTACAGGTAGGGAGCTTCATTGTCTTGTCTTTGGACAGTTAGGGAGCTTCATTGCCTTGTCTTTGTACAGTTAGGGAGCTTCATAGTCTTGTATTTGTACAGATAGGGAGATTCATTGTCTTGTCTTTGTACAGGTAGGGAGCTTCATTGTCTTGTATTTGTACAGCAAGGGAGCTTCATTGTCTTGTATTTGTACAGGTAGGGAGCTTCATTGTCTTGTCTTTGTACGGGTAAGGAGCTTCATTGTCTTGTCTTTGTACAGGTAGGGAGCTTCATTATCTTGTATTTGTACAGGTAGGGAGCTTCATTGTCTTGTCTTTGTACAGTTAGGGAGCTTCATTGTCTTGTCTTTGTACAGTTAGGGAGCTTCATTGTCTTGTCTTTATACAGGTAGGGAGCTTCATTGTCTTGTCTTTATACAGGTAGGGAGCTTCATTGCCTTCTCATTGTACAGTTAGGGAGCTTCATTGCCTTGTCTTTGTACAGGTAGGGAGCTTCATTGTCTTGTCTTTGTACAGGTAAGGAGCTTCATTGCCTTGTCTTTATACAGGTGTGAGCTTCATTGCCATGTCTTTGTACAGCGAGGGAGCTTCATTGCCTTGTCTTTATAAAGGTAGGGAGCTTCATTGCCTTGTCTTTGTACAGCTAGGGAGCTTCATTGCCTTGTATTTGTACAGGTAGGGAGCTTCATTGCCTTGTCTTTGTACAGCTAGGGAGCTTCATTGCCTTGTCTTTATACAGCTGGGGAGCTTCATTGCCTTGTCTTTGTACAGGTAGGGAGCTTCATTGCCTTGTCTTTGTACAGCTAGGGAGCTTCATTGCCTTGTCTTTGTACAGTTATGGAGATTCATTGTCTTGTCTTTGTACAGTTAGGGAGCTTCATTGCCTTGTATTTGTACAGGTAGGGAGCTTCATTGTCTTGTCTTTGTACAGCTAGGGAGCTTCATTGCCTTGTCTTTATACAGCTAGGGAGCTTCATTGCCTTGTCTTTGTACAGGTAGGGAGCTTCATTGCCTTGTCTTTATACAGCTAGGGAGCTTCATTGCCTTGTCTTTATACAGCTAGGGAGCTTCATTGCCTTGTCTTTGTACAGGTAGGGAGCTTCATTGCCTTGTCTTTGTACAGGTAGGGAGCTTCATTGCCTTGTCTTTGTACAGAGAGGGAGATTCATTGCCTTGTCTTTGTACAGGTAGGGAGCTTCATTGTCTTGTCTTTGTACAGGTAGGGAGCTTCATTGTCTTGTCTTTATACAGGTAGGGAGCTTCATTGTCTTGTCTTTGTACAGTTAGGGAGCTTCATTGCCTTGTCTTTGTACAGAGAGGGAGCTTCATTGCCTTGTCTTTGTACAGTTACGGAGCTTTATTGTCTTGTCTTTGTACAGGTAGGGAGCTTCATTGTCTTGTCTTTATACAGGTAGGGAGCTTCATTGTCTTGTCTTTGTACAGTTAGGGAGCTTCATTGTCTTGTCTTTGTACAGCGAGGGAGCTTCATTGTCTTCTCTTTGTACAGTTAGGGAGCTTCATTGTCTTGTCTTTGTACAGGTAGGGAGCTTCATTGTCTTGTCTTTGTACAGTTAGGGAGCTTCATTGTCTTTTCTTTATATAGGTAGGGAGCTTAATTGCCATGTCTTTGTACAGTTAGGGAGCTTCATTGCCTTGTCTTTGTACAGGTAGGGAGCTTCATTGCCTTGTCTTTGTACAGTTACGGAGCTTCATTTTCTTGTCTTTCTACAGTTATGGAGATTCATTGTCTTGTCTTTATAAAGTTATGGAGCTTCATTGTCTTGTATTTGTACAGGTAGGGAGCTTCATTGTCTTGTCTTTGTACAGTTAGGGAGCTTCATTGCCTTGTCTTTATACAGTTAGGGAGCTTCATAGTCTTGTATTTGTACAGGTAGGGAGCTTCATTGTCTTGTCTTTGTACAGGTAGGGAGCTTCATTGTCTTGTATTTGTACAGGTAGGGAGCTTCATTGTCTTGTCTTTGTACAGCGAGGGAGCTTCATTGCCTTGTCTTTGTACAGGTAGGGAGCTTCATTATCTTGTATTTGTACAGGTAGGGAGCTTCATTGTATTGTCTTTGTACAGTTAGGGAGCTTCATTGTCTTGTCTTTGTACAGGTAGGGAGCTTCATTGTCTTGTCTTTGTTCAGGTATGGACCTTCATTGTCTTGTCTTTGTACAGGTAGGGAGCTTCATTGTCTTGTCTTTATACAGGTAGGGAATCTTCATTGTCTTGTCCTTGTACAGGTAGGGAGCTTCATTGTCTTGTCTTTATACAGGTAGGGAGCTTCATTGCCTTGTCTTTATACAGGTAGGGAGCTTCATTGTCCTGTCTTTATACAGGTAGGGAGCTTCATTGCCTTGTCTTTATACAGGTAGGGAGCTTCATTGTCTTGTCTTTGTACAGCGAGGGAGCTTCATTGCCTTGTCTTTATACAGGTAGGGAGCTTCACTGCATTGTCTTTGTACAGCGAGAGAGCTTCATTGCCTTGTCTTTGTATAGCGAGGGAGCTTCATTGCATTGTCTTTGTACAGCGAGGGAGCTTCATTGCATTGTCTTTGTACAGCGGGGGAGCTTCATTGCATTGTATTTGTACAGCGGGGGAGCTTCATTGCATTGTCTTTGTACAGCGAGGGAGCTTCATTGCATTGTCTTTGTACAGGTAGGGAGCTTCATTGCATTGTCTTTGTATAGCGAGGGAGCTTTATTGCATTGTCTTTATACAGGTAGGGAGCTTCATTGCCTTGTCTTTGTACAGCGAGGGAGCTTCATTGCCTTGTCTTTGTACAGCGAGGGAGCTTCATTGCCTTGTCTTTGTACAGTTAGGGAGCTTCATTGCATTGTCTTTGTACAGCGAGGGAGCTTCATTGTCTTGTCTTTGTACAGCGAGGGAGCTTCATTGCCTTGTCTTTGTACAGCGAGGGAGCTTCATTGCCTTGTCTTTGTACAGCGAGAGAGCTTCATTGCATTGTCTTTGTACAGCGAGGGAGCTTCATTGCCTTGTCTTTGTACAGCGAGGGAGCTTCATTGCCTTGTCTTTGTACAGCGAGGGAGCTTCATTGCATTGTCTTTGTACAGTTAGGGAGCTTCATTGCATTGTCTTTGTACAGTTAGGTACCTTCATTGCCTTGTCTTTGTACAGCGAGGGAGCTTCATTGCCTTGTCTTTGTACAGCGAGGGAGCTTCATTGCCTTGTCTTTGTACAGGTAGGGAGCTTCATTGTCTTGTCTTTGTACAGGTAGGGAGCTTCATTTGTCTTGTCTTTGTACAGGTAGGGAGCTTCATTGTCTTGTCTTTGTACAGCGAGGGAGCTTCATTTTCTTGTCTTTTTAAGGTAGGGAGCTTCATTGTCTTGTCTTTGTACAGGAAGGGAGCTTCATTGCCATGTCTTTGTACAGGTCGGGAGCTTCATTGTCATGTCTTTGTACAGGTAGGGAGCTTCATTGCCATGTCTTTGTACAGCGAGGGAGCTTCATTGTCTTGTCTTTGTACAGGTAGGGAGCTTCATTGTCTTGTCTTTGTACAGGTAGGGAGCCTCATTGTCTTGTCTTTGTACAGGTAGGGAGCTTCATTGTCTTGTCTTTGTACAGGTAGGGAGCTTCATTGTCTTGTCTTTGTACAGTTAGGGAGCTTCATTGTCTTGTCTTTATACAGTTAGGGAGCTTCATTGTCTTGTCTTTGTACAGGTAGGGAGCTTCATTGCCTTGTCTTTGTACAGTTAGGGAGCGTCATTATCTTGTCTTTGTACAGTTATGGAGGTTCATTGTCTTGTCTTTGTAAAGTTATGGAGCTTCATTGTCTTGTATTTGTACAGGTAGGGAGCTTCATTGTATTGTCTTTGTACAGTTATGGAGCTTCATTGCCTTGTCTTTGTACAGTTAGGGAGCTTCATAGTCTTGTATTTGTACAGGTAGGGAGATTCATTGTCTTGTCTTTGTACAGGTAGGGAGCTTCATTGTCTTGTCTTTGTACAGCGAGGGAGCTTCATTGTCTTGTATTTGTACAGGTAGGGAGCTTCATTGTCTTGTCTTTGTACGGGTAAGGAGCTTCATTGTCTTGTCTTTGTACAGGTAGGGAGCTTCATTATCTTGTTTTTGTACAGGTAGGGAGCTTCATTGTCTTGTCTTTATACAGGTAGGGAGCTTCATTGTCTTTTCTTGTACAGTTAGGGAGCTTCATTGTCTTGTCTTTGTACAGTTAGGGAGCTTCATTGTCTTGTCTTTGTACAGGTAGGGAGCTTCATTGTCCTGTCTTTGTACAGGTAGGGAGCTTCATTGTCTTGTCTTTGTACAGGTAGGGAGCTTCATTGTCTTGTCCTTGTACAGGTAGGGAACTTCATTGTCTTGTCTTTATACAGGTAGGGAGCTTCATTGTCTTGTCTTTATACAGGTAGGGAGCTTCATTGCCTTGTCTTTGTACAGTTAGGGAGCTTCATTGCCTTGTCTTTGTACAGGTAGGGAGCTTCATTGTCTTGTCTTTGTACAGGTAAGGAGCTTCATTGCCTTGTCTTTATACAGGTAGGGAGCTTCATTGCCATGTCTTTGTACAGCGAGGGAGCTTCATTGCCTTGTCTTTGTACAGGTAGGGAGCTTCATTGCCTTGTCTTTATACAGCGAGGGAGCTTCATTGCCTTTTCTTTGTACAGCGAGGGTGCTTCATTGCCTTGTCTTTGTACAGGTAGGGAGCTTCATTGCCTTGTCTTTATACAGCGAGGGAGCTTCATTGCCTTGTCTTTGTACAGCGAGGGAGCTTCATTGCCTTGTCTTTGTACAGGTAGGGAGCTTCATTGCCTTGTCTTTATACAGAGAGGGAGCTTCATTGCCTTGTCTTTATACAGAGAGGGAGCTTCATTGCCTTGTCTTTATACAGGTAGGGGGCTTCATTGTCTTGTCTTTGTACAGTTAGGGAGCTTCATTGTCTTGTCTTTATACAGGTAGGGGGCTTCATTGTCTTGTCTTTATACAGGTAGGGGGCTTCATTGTCTTGTCTTTGTACAGTTAGGGAGCTTCATTGTCTTGTCTTTATACAGGTAGGGGGCTTCATTGTCTTGTCTTTGTACAGTTAGGGAGCTTCATTGTCTTGTCTTTATACAGGTAGGGGGCTTCATTGTCTTGTCTTTGTACAGTTAGGGAGCTTCATTGCCTTGTCTTTATACAGGTAGGGGGCTTCATTGTCTTGTCTTTGTACAGTTAGGGAGCTTCATTGTCTTGTCTTTGTACAGCGAGGGAGCTTCATTGTCTTGTCTTTGTACAGTTAGGGAGCTTCATTGTCTTTTCTTTGTACAGTTAGGGAGCTTCATTGTCTTGTCTTTGTACAGCGAGGGAGCTTCATTGCATTGTCCTTGTACAGTTACGGAGCTTTATTGTCTTGTCTTTGTACAGGTAGGGAGCTTCATTGTCTTGTCTTTATACAGGTAGGGGGCTTCATTGTCTTGTCTTTGTACAGTTAAGGAGCTTCATTGTCTTGTCTTTGTACAGTTAGGGAGCTTCATTGTCTTGTCTTTGTACAGGTAGGGAGCTTCATTGTCTTGTCTTTGTACAGTTAGGGAGCTTCATTGTCTTTTCTTTATATAGGTAGGGAGCTTAATTGCCATGTCTTTGTACAGTTAGGGAGCTTCATTGCCTTGTCTTTGTACAGTTAGTGAGCTTCATTGCCTTGTCTTTGTACAGTTACGGAGCTTCATTTTCTTGTCTTTGTACAGTTATGGAGATTCATTGTCTTGTCTTTGTAAAGTTATGGAGCTTCATTGTCTTGTATTTGTACAGGTAGGGAGCTTCATTGTCTTGTCTTTGTACAGTTAGGGAGCTTCATTGCCTTGTCTTTATACAGTTAGGGAGCTTCATAGTCTTGTATTTGTACAGGTAGGGAGCTTCATTGTCTTGTCTTTGTACAGGTAGGGAGCTTCATTGTCTTGTATTTGTACAGGTAGGGAGCTTCATTGTCTTGTCTTTGTACAGCGAGGGAGCTTCATTGCCTTGTCTTTGTACAGGTAGGGAGCTTCATTATCTTGTATTTGTACAGGTAGGGAGCTTCATTGTCTTGTCTTTGTACAGGTAGGGAGCTTCATTGTCTTGTCTTTGTACAGGTAGGGAGCTTCATTGTCTTGTCTTTGTACAGGTAGGGACCTTCATTGTCTTGTCTTTGTACAGGTAGGGAGCTTCATTGTCTTGTCTTTATACAGGTAGGGAATCTTCATTGTCTTGTCCTTGTACAGGTAGGGAGCTTCATTGTCTTGTCTTTATATAGGTAGGGAGCTTCATTGCCTTGTCTTTATACAGGTAGGGAGCTTCATTGTCTTGTCTTTATACAGGTAGGGAGCTTCATTGCCTTGTCTTTATACAGGTAGGGAGCTTCATTGTCTTGTCTTTGTACAGGTAGGGAGCTTCATTGCATTGTCTTTATACAGGTAGGGAGCTTCATTGCATTGTCTTTGTACAGGTAGGGAGCTTCATTGCATTGTCTTTGTACAGGTAGGGAGCTTCATTGCATTGTTTTTATACAGGTAGGGAGCTTCATTGCATTGTCTTTATACAGGTAGGGAGCTTCATTGCATTGTCTTTATACAGGTAGGGAGCTTCATTGCCTTGTCTTTATACAGGTAGGGAGCTTCATTGTCTTGTCTTTGTACAGGTAGGGAGCTTCATTGCATTGTCTTTATACAGGTAGGGAGCTTCATTGCCTTGTCTTTATACAGGTAGGCAGCTTCATTGCATTGTCTTTGTACAGCGAGAGAGCTTCATTGCCTTGTCTTTGTATAGCGAGGGAGCTTCATTGCATTGTCTTTGTACAGCGAGGGAGCTTCATTGCTTGTCTTTGTACAGCGAGGGAGCTTCGTTGCCTTGTCTTTGTACAGCGAGGGAGCTTCATTGCCTTGTCTTTGTACAGCGAGGGAGCTTCATTGCATTGTCTTTGTACAGCGAGGGAGCTTCATTGCCTTGTCTTTGTACAGCGAGGGAGCTTCATTGCATTGTCTTTGTACAGCGAGGGAGCTTCATTGCATTGTCTTTGTACAGCGAGGGAGCTTCATTGCATTGTCTTTGTACAGCGAGGGAGCTTCATTGCATTGTCTTTGTACAGGTAGGGAGCTTCATTGCATTGTCTTTGTATAGCGAGGGAGCTTTATTGCATTGTCTTTATACAGGTAGGGAGCTTCATTGCCTTGTCTTTGTACAGCGAGGGAGCTTCATTGCCTTGTCTTTGTACAGCGAGGGAGCTTCATTGCCTTGTCTTTGTACAGCGAGGGAGCTTCATTGCCTTGTCTTTGTACAGCGAGAGAGCTTCATTGCATTGTCTTTGTACAGCGAGGGAGCTTCATTGCCTTGTCTTTGTACAGTTAGGGAGCTTCATTGCATTGTCTTTGTACAGCGAGGGAGCTTCATTGCCTTGTATTTGTACAGGTAGGGAGCTTCATTGCATTGTTTTTGTACAGCGAGGGAGCTTCATTGCCTTGTCTTTGTACAGCGAGGGAGCTTCATTGCCTTGTCTTTGTACAGCGAGGGAGCTTCATTGCATTGTCTTTGTACAGTTAGGGAGCTTCATTGCATTGTCTTTGCACAGTTAGGGAGCTTCATTGACTTGTCTTTGTACAGCGAGGGAGCTTCATTGCCTTGTCTTTGTACAGCGAGGGAGCTTCATTGCCTTGTCTTTGTACAGCGAGGGAGCTTCATTGCCTTGTCTTTGTACAGCGAGAGAGCTTCATTGCATTGTCTTTGTACAGTTAGGGAGCTTCATTGCATTGTCTTTGTACAGTTAGGGAGCTTCATTGCCTTGTCTTTGTACAGCGAGGGAGCTTCATTGCCTTGTCTTTGTACAGCGAGAGAGCTTCATTGCATTGTCTTTGTACAGTTAGGGAGCTTCATTGCATTGTCTTTGTACAGTTAGGGAGCTTCATTGACTTGTCTTTGTACAGCGAGGGAGCTTCATTGCCTTGTCTTTGTACAGCGAGGGAGCTTCATTGCATTGTCTTTGTACAACGAGGATCTTCATTGCCTTGTCTTTGTACAGTTAGGGAGCTTCATTGCATTGTCTTTGTACAGCGAGGGAGCTTCATTGCTTGTCGTTGTACAGTTAGGGAGCTTCATTGCATTGTCTTTGTACAGTTAGGGAGCTTCATTGCATTGTCTTTGTACAGCGAGGGAGCTTCATTGCATTGTCTTTGTACAGCGAAGATCTTCATTGCCTTGTCTTTGTACAGTTAGGGAGCTTCATTGCCATGTCTTTGTACAGCGAGGATCTTCATTGCCTTGTCTTTGTACAGTTAGGGAGCTTCATTGCCTTGTCTTTGTACAGTTAGGGAGCTTCATTGCCTTGTCTTTGTACAGCGAGGGAGATTCATTGCCATGTTTTTGTACAGAAAAGGAGCTTCATTGCCATGTCTTTGTACGGTTAGGGAGCTTCATTGCCTTGTTTTTGTACAGCTAGGCAGCTTCATTGCCTTGTCTTTGTACAGTTAATGAGCTTTATTGCCTAGTCTTTGTACAGTTAATGAGCTTTATTGCCTAGTCTTTGTACAGTTAGGGAGCTTCGTTACCTTGTCTTTGTACAGGTAGGGAGCTTCATTGCCATGTCTTTGTACAGTTAATGAGCTTTATTGCCTAGTTTTTGTACAGTTAGGGAGCTTCGTTACCTTGTCTTTGTACAGGTAGGGAGCTTCATTGCCATGTCTTTGTACAATTAGGGAACTTCATTGCCATGTCTTTGTACAGGTAGGGAGCTTCATTGCCTTGTCTTTGTACAGCGAGGGAGCTTCATTGCCTTGTCTTTGTATAGAAAGGGAGCTTCATTGCCATGTGTTTGTACAGTTAGGGAGCTTTATTGCCATGTCTTTGTACAGTTAGGGAGCTTCATTGCGTTGTCTTTGTACAGGTAGGGAGCTTCGTTGCCTTGTCTTTGTTCAGTTAGGGAGCTTCATTGCCTTGTCTTTTTACAGTTAAAGAGCTTCATTGCGTTGTCTTTGTACAGTTAGGGAGCTTCGTTGCCTTGTCTTTGTACAGTTAGGGAGCTTCATTGCCTTGTCTTTGTTCAGTTAAGGAGCTTCATTGCTTTGTCTTTGTACAGTTAGGGAGCTTCATTTCGTTGTCTTTGTACAGGTAGGGAGCTTCGTTGCCATGTCTTTGTACAGTTAGGGAGTTTTATTGCCTTGTCTTTTTACAGTTAAAGAGCTTCATTGCGTTGTCTTTGTACAGTGAGGGAGCTTCATTGCCATGTGTTTGTACAGTTAGGGAGCTTCATTGTCTTGCCTTTGTACAGTTAGGGAGCTTCATTGCCATGTCTTTGCACAGTTAGGGAGCTTCATTGCCTTGTCTTTGTACAGTTAGGGAGCTTCATTGCCATGTCTTTGCACAGTTAGGGAGCTTCATTGCCATGTCTTTGTACAGTTAGGGAGCTTCATTGCCATGTCTTTGCACAGTTAGGGAGCTTCATTGCCTTGTCTTTGTACAGTTAGGGAGCTTCATTGCCATGTCTTTGCACAGTTAGGGAGCTTTATTGCCTTGTCTTTATAACGCGAGGGAGATTCATTGCCATGTCTTTGTACAGTTAGGGAGCTTCATTGTCTTGTCTTTATACAGCGATGGAGATTCATTG
This sequence comes from Megaustenia siamemsis, assembly GCA_032433765.1. Taxonomy (NCBI): domain Eukaryota; kingdom Metazoa; phylum Mollusca; class Gastropoda; order Stylommatophora; family Ariophantidae; genus Megaustenia; species Megaustenia siamemsis. The sequence goes on along the minus strand of JAVIAB010000160.1, from coordinate 55,724,639 downwards.
CCATGTCTTTGCACAGTTAGGGAGCTTTATTGCAAGGTCTTTGTACAGTTAGGGAGATTCATTGCCTTGTCTTTCTACAGTTAGGGAGCTTTTTTGCCTTGTCTTTGTACAGTTAAGGAGCTTCGTTGCCATGTCTTTGTACAGAAAAGGAGCTTCATTGCCTTGTCTTTGTACAGCGAGGGAGCTTCATTGCCTTGTCTTTGTACAGTTAGGGAGCTTCATTGCCTTGCCTTTGTACAATTAGGTCGCTCCATTGCCTTGTCTTTGTACAACGAGGGAGCTTCATTGCCTTGTCTTTGCACAGTTAGGGAGCTTTATTGCCTTGTCTTTGCACAGTTAGGGAGCTTCATTGCCTTGTCTTTGTACAGTTAGGGAGCTTCATTGTCTTGTCTTTGTACAGTTAGGGAGCTTCATTGTCTTGTCTTTGTACAGTTAGGGAACTTCATTGCCTTGTCTTTGTACAGTTAAGGAGCCGCATTGCTTTGTCTTTGTACAGTTAGGGAGCTTCATTGCCTTGTCTTTGCACAGGTAGGGAACTTCATTGCCTTGTCTTTGTACAGTTAAGGAGCCGCATTGCTTTGTCTTTGTACAGTTAGGGAGCTTCATTATCTTGTCTTTGTACAGTTAGGGAGCATCATTGTCTTGTCTTTGTACAGTTAGGGAACTTCATTGCCATGTCTTTGTACAGTTAAGGAGCCGCATTGCTTTGTCTTTGTACAGTTAGGGAACTTCATTGCCATGTCTTTGTACAGTTAAGGAGCCGCATTGCTTTGTCTTTGTACAGTTAGGGAGCTTCATTGCCTTGTCTTTGCACAGGTAGGGAACTTCTCTGCAATGTCTTTGTACATGTAGGGAGCTTCATTGCCTTGTCTTTGTACAGGTAGGCAGCTTCATTGCCTTGTCTTTGTACAGTTAGGGAGCTTCATTGCCATGTCTTTGTACAGTTAGGGAGCTTCATTGCCTTGTCTTTGTATAGGTAGGGAGCTTCATTACCATGTCTTTCTAGAGTTAATGAGCTTCATTGCCCTGTCTTTGTACAGGTAGTGAGCTTCATTGCCATGTCTTTGTACAGTTAGGGAGCTTCATTGCCCTGTCTTTGTACAGGTAGTGAGCTTCATTGCCCTGTCTTTGTACAGTTAGGGAGCTTCATTGCCCTGTCTTTGTACAGTTAGGGAGCTTCATTGCCCTGTCTTTGTACAGGTAGTGAGCTTCATTGCCATGTCTTTGTACAGTTAGGGAGCTTCATTGCCATGTCTTTGTACAGGTAGTGAGCTTCATTGCCATGTCTTTGTACAGGTAGTGAGCTTCATTGCCATGTCTTTGTACAGTTAGGGAGCTTCATTGCCCTGTCTTTGTACAGGTAGTGAGCTTCATTGCCCTGTCTTTGTACAGTTAGGGAGCTTCATTGCCCTGTCTTTGTACAATTAGGGAGCTTCATTGCCCTGTCTTTGTACAGGTAGTGAGCTTCATTGCCATGTCTTTGTACAGTTAGGGAGCTTCATTACCTTGTCTTTGTACAGTTAGGGAGCTTCATCGCCTTGTATTTGTACAGTTAGGGAGCTTCATTGCCTTGTCTTTGTACAGTTAGGGAGCTTCATTGCCTTGTCCTTGTACAGTTAGGGAGCTTCATTGCCTTGTCTTTGTACAGTTAGGGAGCTTCATTGCCTTGTCCTTGTACAGTTAGGGAGCTTCATTGCCTTGTCTTTGTACAGTTAGGGAGCTTCATTGCCTTGTATTTGTACAGTTAGGGAGCTTCATTGCCTTGTCCTTGTACAGTTAGTTAGCTTCATTGCCATGTCTTTGTTCAGTTAGGGAGATTTATTGCCATGTCTTTGTACAGTTAGGGAGCTTCATTGCGTTGTCTTTGTACAGTTAGGGAGCTTCATTGTCATGTCTTTGTACAGTTAGGGAGCTTCATTGCGTTGTCTTTGTACAGCGAGGGAGCTTCATTGCCTGTCATTGTACAGCGAGGGAGCTTCATTGCATTGTCTTTATACGGCGAGGGAGCTTCATTGCCATGTCTTTATACGACGAGTGAGCTTCATTGCCATGTCTTTATACGGCGAGGGAGCTTCATTGCATTGTCTTTATACGGCGAGGGAGCTTCATTGCCATGTCTTTATACGGCGAGGGAGCTTCATTGCCATGTCTTTATACGGCGAGGGAGCTTCATTGTCATGTCTTTATACGGCGAGGGAGCTTCATTGCCATGTCTTTATACGGCGAGGGAGCTTCATGGCCATGTCTTTAAACGGCGAGGGAGCTTCATTGCATTGTCTTTGTACAGCGAGGGAGCTTCATTGCCATGTCTTTATACAGCGAGGGAGCTTCATTGCATTGTCTTTATAAAGCGAGGGAGCTTCATTGCCATGTCTTTATACGGCGAGGGAGCTTCATTGCATTGTCTTTATACGGCGAGGGAGCTTCATTGCCATGTCTTTATACGGCGAGGGAGCTTCATTGCCATGTCTTTATACGGCGAGGGAGCTTCATTGCCATGTCTTTAAACGGCGAGGGAGCTTCATTGCATTGTCTTTGTACAGCGAGGGAGCTTCATTGCCATGTCTTTATACAGCGAGGGAGCTTCATTGCATTGTCTTTATAAAGCGAGGGAGCTTCATTGCCATGTCTTTAAACGGCGAGGGAGCTTCATTGCATTGTCTTTGTACAGCGAGGGAGCTTCATTGCCATGTCTTTATACAGCGAGGGAGCTTCATTGCATTGTCTTTGTACAGCGAGGGAGCTTCATTGCCATGTATTTATACAGCGAGGGAGCTTCATTGCCATGTATTTATACAGCGAGGGAGCTTCATTGCCATGTCTTTATACAGCGAGGGAGCTTCATTGCCATGTATTTATACAGCGAGGGAGCTTCATTGCCATGTCTTTATACAGCGAGGGAGCTTCATTGCCATGTATTTATACAGCGAGGGAGCTTCATTGCCATGTCTTTATACAGCGAGGGAGCTTCATTGCCATGTATTTATACAGCGAGGGAGCTTCATTGCATTGTCTTTATACAGCGAGGGAGCTTCATTGCCATGTCTTTATACAGCGAGGGAGCTTCATTGCATTGTCTTTGTACAGCGAGGGAGCTTCGTTGCCATGTCTTTGTACAGCGAGGGAGCTTCATTGCATTGTCTTTGTACAGCGAGGGAGCTTCGTTGCCATGTCTTTGTACAGCGAGGGAGCTTCATTGCCATGTCTTTGTACAGCGAGGGAGCTTCATTGCCATGTCTTTGTACAGCGAGGGAGCTTCATTGCCATGTCTTTATACAGCGAGGGAGCTTCATTGCCTGTCTTTGTACAGCGAGTGAGCTTCATTGCCATGTCTTTATACAGCGAGGGAGCTTCATTGCCATGTCTTTATACAGCGAGGGAGCTTCATTGCCTGTCTTTGTACAGCGAGGGAGCTTCATTGCCATGTCTTTGTACAGCGAGGGAGCTTCATTGCCATGTCTTTGTACAGCGAGGGAGCTTCATTGCCATGTTTTTGTACAGCGAGGGAGCTTCATTGCCTTGTCTTTGTACAGCGAGGGAGCTTCATTGCCATGTCTTTGTACAGCGAGGGAGCTTCATTGCATTGTCTTTGTACAGCGAGGGAGCTTCATTGCCTTGTCTTTGTACAGCGAGGAGCAGCTTCATTGCCTTGTCTTTGTACAGTGAGGGAGCTTCATTGCCTTGTCTTTGTACAGTTAGGGAGCTTCATTACCTTGTCTTTGTACAGTTAGGGAGCTTCATTGCCTTGTATTTGTACAGTTAGGGAGCTTCATTGCCTTGTCTTTGTACAGTTAGGGAGCTTCATTACCTTGTCTTTGTACAGTTAGGGAGCTTCATTGCCTTGTATTTGTACAGTTAGGGAGCTTCATTGCCTTGTCTTTGTACAGTTAGGGAGCTTCATTACCTTGTCTTTGTACAGTTAGGGAGCTTCATTGCCCTGTCTTTGTACAGTTAGGGAGCTTCATTGCCCTGTCTTTGTACAGGTAGTGAGCTTCATTGCCATGTCTTTGTACAGTTAGGGAGCTTCATTGCCTTGTCTTTGTACAGGTAGTGAGCTTCATTGCCATGTCTTTGTACAGGTAGTGAGCTTCATTGCCATGTCTTTGTACAGGTAGTGAGCTTCATTGCCATGTCTTTGTACAGTTAGGGAGCTTCATTGCCCTGTCTTTGTACAGGTAGTGAGCTTCATTGCCCTGTCTTTGTACAGTTAGGGAGCTTCATTGCCCTGTCTTTGTACAGTTAGGGAGCTTCATTGCCCTGTCTTTGTACAGGTAGTGAGCTTCATTGCCATGTCTTTGTACAGTTAGGGAGCTTCATTACCTTGTCTTTGTACAGTTAGGGAGCTTCATCGCCTTGTATTTGTACAGTTAGGGAGCTTCATTGCCTTGTCTTTGTACAGTTAGGGAGCTTCATTGCCTTGTCCTTGTACAGTTAGGGAGCTTCATTGCCTTGTCTTTGTACAGTTAGGGAGCTTCATTGCCTTGTCCTTGTACAGTTAGGGAGCTTCATTGCCTTGTCTTTGTACAGTTAGGGAGCTTCATTGCCTTGTATTTGTACAGTTAGGGAGCTTCATTGCCTTGTCCTTGTACAGTTAGTTAGCTTCATTGCCATGTCTTTGTACAGCGAGGGAGCTTCGTTGCCATGTCTTTGTACAGCGAGGGAGCTTCATTGCCATGTCTTTGTACAGCGAGGGAGCTTCATTGCCATGTCTTTGTACAGCGAGGGAGCTTCATTGCCTGTCTTTGTACAGCGAGGGAGCTTCATTGCATTGTCTTTATACGGCGAGGGAGCTTCATTGCCATGTCTTTATACGACGAGTGAGCTTCATTGCCATGTCTTTATACGGCGAGGGAGCTTCATTGCATTGTCTTTATACGGCGAGGGAGCTTCATTGCCATGTCTTTATACGGCGAGAGATTCATTGCCATGTCTTTATACGGCGAGGGAGCTTCATTGCCATGTCTTTATACGGCGAGGGAGCTTCATTGCCATGTCTTTATACGGCGAGGGAGCTTCATTGCCATGTCTTTATACGGCGAGGGAGCTTCATTGCCATGTCTTTATACAGCGAGGGAGCTTCATTGCCATGTCTTTATACGGCGAGGGAGCTTCATTGCATTGTCTTTATACGGCGAGGGAGCTTCATTGCCATGTCTTTATACGGCGAGGGAGCTTCATTGCCATGTCTTTATACGGCGAGGGAGCTTCATTGCCATGTCTTTAAACGGCGAGGGAGCTTCATTGCATTGTCTTTGTACAGCGAGGGAGCTTCATTGCCATGTCTTTATACAGCGAGGGAGCTTCATTGCATTGTCTTTATAAAGCGAGGGAGCTTCATTGCCATGTCTTTAAACGGCGAGGGAGCTTCATTGCATTGTCTTTGTACAGCGAGGGAGCTTCATTGCCATGTCTTTATACAGCGAGGGAGCTTCATTGCATTGTCTTTGTACAGCGAGGGAGCTTCATTGCCATGTATTTATACAGCGAGGGAGCTTCATTGCCATGTATTTATACAGCGAGGGAGCTTCATTGCCATGTCTTTATACAGCGAGGGAGCTTCATTGCCATGTATTTATACAGCGAGGGAGCTTCATTGCCATGTCTTTATACAGCGAGGGAGCTTCATTGCCATGTATTTATACAGCGAGGGAGCTTCATTGCCATGTCTTTATACAGCGAGGGAGCTTCATTGCCATGTATTTATACAGCGAGGGAGCTTCATTGCATTGTCTTTATACAGCGAGGGAGCTTCATTGCCATGTCTTTATACAGCGAGGGAGCTTCATTGCATTGTCTTTGTACAGCGAGGGAGCTTCGTTGCCATGTCTTTGTACAGCGAGGGAGCTTCATTGCATTGTCTTTGTACAGCGAGGGAGCTTCGTTGCCATGTCTTTGTACAGCGAGGGAGCTTCATTGCCATGTCTTTGTACAGCGAGGGAGCTTCATTGCCATGTCTTTGTACAGCGAGGGAGCTTCATTGCCATGTCTTTATACAGCGAGGGAGCTTCATTGCCTGTCTTTGTACAGCGAGTGAGCTTCATTGCCATGTCTTTATACAGCGAGGGAGCTTCATTGCCATGTCTTTATACAGCGAGGGAGCTTCATTGCCTGTCTTTGTACAGCGAGGGAGCTTCATTGCCATGTCTTTGTACAGCGAGGGAGCTTCATTGCCATGTCTTTGTACAGCGAGGGAGCTTCATTGCCATGTTTTTGTACAGCGAGGGAGCTTCATTGCCTTGTCTTTGTACAGCGAGGGAGCTTCATTGCCATGTCTTTGTACAGCGAGGGAGCTTCATTGCATTGTCTTTGTACAGCGAGGGAGCTTCATTGCCTTGTCTTTGTACAGCGAGGGAGCAGCTTCATTGCCTTGTCTTTGTACAGTGAGGGAGCTTCATTGCCTTGTCTTTGTACAGTTAGGGAGCTTCATTACCTTGTCTTTGTACAGTTAGGGAGCTTCATTGCCTTGTATTTGTACAGTTAGGGAGCTTCATTGCCTTGTCTTTGTACAGTTAGGGAGCTTCATTACCTTGTCTTTGTACAGTTAGGGAGCTTCATTGCCTTGTATTTGTACAGTTAGGGAGCTTCATTGCCTTGTCTTTGTACAGTTAGGGAGCTTCATTACCTTGTCTTTGTACAGTTAGGGAGCTTCATTGCCCTGTCTTTGTACAGTTAGGGAGCTTCATTGCCCTGTCTTTGTACAGGTAGTGAGCTTCATTGCCATGTCTTTGTACAGTTAGGGAGCTTCATTGCCTTGTCTTTGTACAGGTAGTGAGCTTCATTGCCATGTCTTTGTACAGGTAGTGAGCTTCATTGCCATGTCTTTGTACAGGTAGTGAGCTTCATTGCCATGTCTTTGTACAGTTAGGGAGCTTCATTGCCCTGTCTTTGTACAGGTAGTGAGCTTCATTGCCCTGTCTTTGTACAGTTAGGGAGCTTCATTGCCCTGTCTTTGTACAGTTAGGGAGCTTCATTGCCCTGTCTTTGTACAGGTAGTGAGCTTCATTGCCATGTCTTTGTACAGTTAGGGAGCTTCATTACCTTGTCTTTGTACAGTTAGGGAGCTTCATCGCCTTGTATTTGTACAGTTAGGGAGCTTCATTGCCTTGTCTTTGTACAGTTAGGGAGCTTCATTGCCTTGTCCTTGTACAGTTAGGGAGCTTCATTGCCTTGTCTTTGTACAGTTAGGGAGCTTCATTGCCTTGTCCTTGTACAGTTAGGGAGCTTCATTGCCTTGTCTTTGTACAGTTAGGGAGCTTCATTGCCTTGTATTTGTACAGTTAGGGAGCTTCATTGCCTTGTCCTTGTACAGTTAGTTAGCTTCATTGCCATGTCTTTGTACAGCGAGGGAGCTTCGTTGCCATGTCTTTGTACAGCGAGGGAGCTTCATTGCCATGTCTTTGTACAGCGAGGGAGCTTCATTGCCATGTCTTTGTACAGCGAGGGAGCTTCATTGCCTGTCATTGTACAGCGAGGGAGCTTCATTGCATTGTCTTTATACGGCGAGGGAGCTTCATTGCCATGTCTTTATACGACGAGTGAGCTTCATTGCCATGTCTTTATACGGCGAGGGAGCTTCATTGCATTGTCTTTATACGGCGAGGGAGCTTCATTGCCATGTCTTTATACGGCGAGAGATTCATTGCCATGTCTTTATACGGCGAGGGAGCTTCATTGCCATGTCTTTATACGGCGAGGGAGCTTCATTGCCATGTCTTTATACGGCGAGGGAGCTTCATTGCCATGTCTTTATACGGCGAGGGAGCTTCATTGCCATGTCTTTAAACGGCGAGGGAGCTTCATTGCATTGTCTTTGTACAGCGAGGGAGCTTCATTGCCATGTCTTTATACAGCGAGGGAGCTTCATTGCATTGTCTTTATAAAGCGAGGGAGCTTCATTGCCATGTCTTTATACGGCGAGGGAGCTTCATTGCATTGTCTTTATACGGCGAGGGAGCTTCATTGCCATGTCTTTATACGGCGAGGGAGCTTCATTGCCATGTCTTTATACGGCGAGGGAGCTTCATTGCCATGTCTTTATACGGCGAGGGAGCTTCATTGCCATGTCTTTAAACGGCGAGGGAGCTTCATTGCATTGTCTTTGTACAGCGAGGGAGCTTCATTGCCATGTCTTTATACAGCGAGGGAGCTTCATTGCATTGTCTTTATAAAGCGAGGGAGCTTCATTGCCATGTCTTTAAACGGCGAGGGAGCTTCATTGCATTGTCTTTGTACAGCGAGGGAGCTTCATTGCCATGTCTTTATACAGCGAGGGAGCTTCATTGCATTGTCTTTGTACAGCGAGGGAGCTTCATTGCCATGTATTTATACAGCGAGGGAGCTTCATTGCCATGTATTTATACAGCGAGGGAGCTTCATTGCCATGTCTTTATACAGCGAGGGAGCTTCATTGCCATGTATTTATACAGCTAGGGATCTTCATTGCCATGTCTTTATACAGCGAGGGAGCTTCATTGCCATGTATTTATACAGCGAGGGAGCTTCATTGCCATGTCTTTATACAGCGAGGGAGCTTCATTGCCATGTATTTATACAGCGAGGGAGCTTCATTGCATTGTCTTTATACAGCGAGGGAGCTTCATTGCCATGTCTTTATACAGCGAGGGAGCTTCATTGCATTGTCTTTGTACAGCGAGGGAGCTTCGTTGCCATGTCTTTGTACAGCGAGGGAGCTTCATTGCATTGTCTTTGTACAGCGAGGGAGCTTCGTTGCCATGTCTTTGTACAGCGAGGGAGCTTCATTGCCATGTCTTTGTACAGCGAGGGAGCTTCATTGCCATGTCTTTGTACAGCGAGGGAGCTTCATTGCCATGTCTTTGTACAGCGAGGGAGCTTCATTGCCATGTTTTTGTACAGCGAGGGAGCTTCATTGCCTTGTCTTTGTACAGCGAGGGAGCTTCATTGCCATGTCTTTGTACAGCGAGGGAGCTTCATTGCATTGTCTTTGTACAGCGAGGGAGCTTCATTGCCTTGTCTTTGTACAGCGAGGGAGCAGCTTCATTGCCTTGTCTTTGTACAGTGAGGGAGCTTCATTGCCTTGTCTTTGTACAGTTAGGGAGCTTCATTACCTTGTCTTTGTACAGTTAGGGAGCTTCATTGCCTTGTATTTGTACAGTTAGGGAGCTTCATTGCCTTGTCTTTATACAGTTAGGGAGCTTCATTACCTTGTCTTTGTACAGTTAGGGAGCTTCATTGCCTTGTATTTGTACAGTTAGGGAGCTTCATTGCCTTGTCTTTGTACAGTTAGGGAGCTTCATTACCTTGTCTTTGTACAGTTAGGGAGCTTCATTGCCTTGTATTTGTACAGTTAGGGAGCTTCATTGCCTTGTCTTTGTACAGTTAGGGAGCTTCATTACCTTGTCTTTGTACAGTTAGGGAGCTTCATTGCCTTGTATTTATACAGTTAGGGAGCTTCATTGCCTTGTCTTTGTACAGTTGGGGAGCTTCATTGCCATGTCTTTGTACAGATAGGGAGCTTCATTGCCATGTCTTTGTTCAGTTAGGGAGTTTTATTGCCATGTCTTTGTACAGTTAGGGAGCTTCATTGCCTTGTCTTTGTACAGTTAGGGAGCTTTTTTGCGTTGTCTTTGTACAGTTAGGGAGCTTCATTGCGTTGTCTTTGTACAGTTAGGGAGCTTTTTTGCGTTGTCTTTGTACAGTTAGGGAGCTTCATTGCGTTGTTTTGTTCAGTTAGGGAGCTTCATTGCCATGTCTTTGTTCAGTTAGGGAGCTTTATTGCCATGTCTTTGTACAGTTAGGGAGCTTCGTTGCCATGTCTTTGTACAGTTAGGTAGCTTCATTGCCTTGTCTTTGTACAGTTAGGGAGCTTCATTGTCATGTCTTTGTACAGTTAGGGAGCTTTATTGCTTTGCCTTTGTACAATTAAGTCGCTTCATTGCCTTGTCTTTGTACAGCGAGGGAGCTTCATTGCCTGTCTTTGTACAACGAGGGAGCTTCATTGCCATGTCTTTATACGGCGAGGGAGCTTCATTGCCATGTCTTTATACGGCGAGGGAGCTTCATTGCCATGTCTTTAAACGGCGAGGGAGCTTCATTGCCATGTCTTTATACGGCGAGGGAGCTTCATTGCCATGTCTTTAAACGGCGAGGGAGCTTCATTGCCATGTCTTTAAACGGCGAGGGAGCTTCATTGCCATGTCTTTAAACGGCGAGGGAGCTTCATTGCCTTGTCTTTGTACAACGAGGGAGCTTCATTGCCATGTCTTTATACGGCGAGGGAGCTTCATTGCCTTGTCTTTGTACAACGAGGGAGCTTCATTGCCATGTCTTTGTACAACGAGGGAGCTTCATTGCCTTGTCTTTGTACAACGAGGGAGCTTCATTGCCTTGTCTTTGTACAGCGAGTTAGCTTTATTACGTTGTCTTTGTACAGTTAGGAAGCTTCATTGCCATGTCTTTGTAAAGCGAGTTAGCTTTATTACGTTGTCTTTCTACAGTGAGGGAGCTTTATTGCTTTGCCTTTGTACAATTAAGTCGCTTCATTGCCTTGTCTTTGTACAGCGAGGGAGCTTCATTGCCTGTCTTTGTACAGCGAGGGAGCTTCATTGCCATGTCTTTATACGGCGAGGGAGCTTCATTGCCATGTCTTTAAACGGCGAGGGAGCTTCATTGCCTTGTCTTTGTACAACGAGGGAGCTTCATTGCCATGTCTTTGTACAACGAGGGAGCTTCATTGCCTTGTCTTTGTACAACGAGGGAGCTTCATTGCCTTGTCTTTGTACAGCGAGTTAGCTTTATTACGTTGTCTTTGTACAGTTAGGAAGCTTCATTGCCATGTCTTTGTACAGCGAGTTAGCTTTATTACGTTGTCTTTGTACAGTTAGGAAGCTTCATTGCCATGTCTTTGTACAACGAGGGAGCTTCATTGCCTTGTCTTTGTACAACGAGGGAGCTTCATTGCCTTGTCTTTGTACAGCGAGTTAGCTTTATTACGTTGTCTTTATACAGTTAGGAAGCTTCATTGCCATGTCTTTGTAAAGCGAGTTAGCTTTATTACGTTGTCTTTGTACAGTGAGGGAGCTTTATTGCCATGTCTTTGTACAGTGAGGGAGCTTTATTACGTTGTCTTTGTACAGGTAGGGAGCTTTATTACGTTGTCTTTGTACAGTTAGGGAGCTTCATTGCCATGTCTTTGTACAGCGAGTTAGCTTTATTACGTTGTCTTTGTACAGTGAGGGAGCTTCATTTCCTTGTCTTTGTACAGTGAAGGAGCTTCATTGCCTTGTCTTTGTACAGTGAGGGAGCAGCTTCATTGCCTTGTCTTTGTACAGGTAGGGAGCTTTATTACGTTGTCTTTGTACAGTTAGGGAGCTTCATTGCCATGTCTTTGTACAGCGAGTTAGCTTTATTACGTTGTCTTTGTACAGTGAGGGAGCTTCATTTCCTTGTCTTTGTACAGTGAGGGAGCTTCATTGCCTTGTCTTTGTACAGCGAGTTAGCTTTATTACGTTGTCTTTGTACAGTGAGGGAGCTTCATTGCCATGTCTTTGTACAGTGAGTTAGCTTTATTACGTTGTCTTTGTACAGTGAGGGAGCTTCATTGCCTTGTCTTTGTACAGCGAGTTAGCTTTATTACGTTGTCTTTGTACAGCGAGGGAGCTTCATTGCCTTGTCTTTGTACAGCGAGTTAGCTTTATTACGTTGTCTTTGTACAGTGAGGGAGCTTCATTGCCTTGTCTTTGTACAGCGAGTTAGCTTTATTACGTTGTCTTTGTACAGCGAGGGAGCTTCATTGCCATGTCTTTGTACAGTGAGTTAGCTTTATTACGTTGTCTTTGTACAGTGAGGGAGCTTCATTGCCTTGTCTTTGTACAGCGAGTTAGCTTTATTACGTTGTCTTTCTACAGTTAGGAAGCTTCATTGCCTTGTCTTTGTACAGCGAGTTAGCTTTATTACGTTGTCTTTGTACAGTTAGGAAGCTTCATTGCCATGTCTTTGTACAGTGAGTTAGCTTTATTACGTTGTCTTTGTACAGTGAGGGAGCTTCATTGCCTTGTCTTTGTACAGTGAGTTAGCTTTATAACGTTCTCTTTGTACAGTGAGGGAGCTTCATTGCCTTGTCTTTGTACAGTGAGGGAGCAGCTTCATTGCCTTGTCTTTGTACAGCGAGTTAGCTTTATTACGTTGTCTTTGTACAGTGAGGGAGCTTCATTTCCTTGTCTTTTTACAGCGAGTTAGCTTTTTTACGTTGTCTTTGTACAGTTAGGAAGCTTTATTGCCATGTCTTTGTACAGCGAGTTAGCTTTATTACGTTGTCTTTGAACAGTGAGGGAGCTTCATTGCCTTGTCTTTGTACAGTGAGGGAGCAGCTTCATTGCCTTGTCTTTGTACAGTGAGGGAGCTTCATTGCCATGTCTTTGTACAGTGAGGGATCAGCTTCATTGCCATGTCTTTGTACAGCGAGGGAGCTTCATTGCCATGTCTTTGTACAGCGAGGGATCAGCTTCATTGCCATGTCTTTGTACAGCGAGGGATCAGCTTCATTGCCATGTCTTTATACAGTGAGGGAGCTTCATTGCCATGTCTTTGTACAGCGAGGGATCAGCTTCATTGCCATGTCTTTGTACAGCGAGGGATCAGCTTCATTGCCATGTCTTTATACAGTGAGGGAGCTTCATTGCCATGTCTTTGTACAGAGAGGGAGCAGCTTCATTGCCTTGTCTTTGAACAGCGAGGGAGCTTTATTGCCATGTCTTTGTACAGCGAGGGAGCTTCATTACCATGTCTTTGTACAGCGAAGGAGCAGCTTCATTGCCTTGTCTTTGTGCAGCAAGGGAGCAGCTTTATTGACATGTCTTTGTACAGCGAGGGAGCAGCTTCATTGCCTTGTGTTTGAACAGCGAGTGGACTTTATTGCCATGTCTTTGTACAGCGAGGGAGCTTCATTGCCATGTCTTTGTACAGTGAGGGAGCAGCTTCATTGCCATGTCTTTGTACAGCGAGAGAGCTTCATTGCCATGTCTTTGTACAGTGAGGGAGCAGCTTTATTGCCATGTCTTTGTACAGTTAGGGAGCTTCATTGCCTTGTCTTTGTACAGGAAGGTAGCTTCGTTGCCATGTCTTTTTACAGTTAGGGAGCTTCATTGCCTTGTCTTTGTACTGTGATGTAGCTTCATTGCCTTGTCTTTGTACAGCGAGAGAGCTTCATTGCCATGTCTTTGTACAGTGAGGGAGCAGCTTTATTGCCATGTCTTTGTACAGTTAGGGAGCTTCATTGCCTTGTCTTTGTACAGGAAGGTAGCTTCGTTGCCATGTCTTTTTACAGTTAGGGAGCTTCATTGCCTTGTCTTTGTACTGTGATGTAGCTTCATTGCCTTGTCTTTGTACAGCGAGAGAGCTTCATTGCCATGTCTTTGTACAGTGAGGGAGCAGCTTTATTGCCATGTCTTTGTACAGTTAGGGAGCTTCATTGCCTTGTCTTTGTACTGTGATGAAGCTTCATTGCCATGTCTTTGTACATTGAGGGAGCAGCTTCATTGCCATGTCTTTGTACAGCGAGAGAGCTTCATTGCCATGTCTTTGTACAGTGAGGGAGCAGCTTTATTGCCATGTCTTTGTACAGTTAGGGAGCTTCATTGCCTTGTCTTTGTACAGGAAGGTAGCTTCGTTGCCATGTCTTTTTACAGTTAGGGAGCTTCTTTGCCTTGTCTTTGTACTGTGATGTAGCTTCATTGCCTTGTCTTTGTAAAGTTAGGGAGCTTCGTTGCCATGTCTTTGTATAGCGAGAGAGTTTCATTGTATTGTCTTTGTAAAGTTAGGGAGCTTCATTGCCTTGTCTTTGTATAGCGAGAGAGTTTCATTGTATTGTCTTTGTAAAGTTAGGGAGCTTCATTGCCTTGTCTTTGAACAGCTATGGAGCTTCATTGCCATGTCTTTGTAAAGTTAGGGAGCTTCATTGCCTTGTCTTTGTACAGCGATGGAGCTTAAATTCCCTTGTCTTTAAACAGCGATGGAGCTTAAATTCCCTTGTCTTTAAACAGCGATGGAGCTTCATTGCCATGTCTTTGTAAAGTTAGGGAGCTTCATTGCCTTGTCTTTGTACAGCGATGGAGCTTAAATTCCCTTGTCTTTAAACAGCGATGGAGCTTCATTGCCATGTCTTTGTAAAGTTAGGGAGCTTCATTGTCTTGTCTTTGTAAAGTTAGGGAGCTTCATTGTCTTGTCTTTGTAAAGTTAGGGAGCTTCATTGTCTTGTCTTTGTAAAGTTAGGGAGCTTCATTGTCTTGTCTTTGTAAAGTTAGGGAGCTTCATTGTCTTGTCTTTGTAAAGTTAGGGAGCTTCATTGTCTTGTCTTTGTAAAGTTAGGGAGCTTCATTGTCTTGTCTTTGTAAAGTTAGGGAGCTTCATTGTCTTGTCTTTGTACAGCGATGGAGCTTAAATTCCCTTGTCTTTGTACAGCGATGGAGCTTCATTGCCATGTCTTTGTAAAGTTAGGGAGCTTCATTGCCTTGTCTTTGTAAAGTTAGGGAGCTTCATTGCCTTGTCTTTGTAAAGTTAGGGAGCTTCATTGTCTTGTCTTTGTAAAGTTAGGGAGCTTCATTGCCTTGTCTTTGTAAAGTTAGGGAGCTTCATTGCCTTGTCTTTGTAAAGTTAGGGAGCTTCATTGCCTTGTCTTTGTAAAGTTAGGGAGCTTCATTGCCTTGTCTTTGTAAAGTTAGGGAGCTTCATTGCCTTGTCTTTGTAAAGTTAGGGAGCTTCATTGTCTTGTCTTTGTAAAGTTAGGGAGCTTCATTGCCTTGTCTTTGTAAAGTTAGGGAGCTTCATTGTCTTGTCTTTGTAAAGTTAGGGAGCTTCATTGTCTTGTCTTTGTAAAGTTAGGGAGCTTCATTGTCTTGTCTTTGTAAAGTTAGGGAGCTTCATTGCCTTGTCTTTGTACAGCGATGGAGCTTAAATTCCCTTGTCTTTGTACAGCGATGGAGCTTCATTGCCTTGTCTTTATATCGGTAGGGAGCTTCATTGTCTTGTCTTTGTATAGCAAGGGAGCTTCATTGTCTTGTCTTTGTATAGCGAGGGAGCTTCATTGTCTTGTCTTTGTACAGCGAGGGAGATTCATTGCCTTGTCTTTGTAAAGTTAGGGAGCTTCATTGCCTTGTCTTTGTACAGTTAGGGAGCTTCATTGTCTTGTCTTTGTAAAGTTAGGGAGCTTCATTGTCTTGTCTTTGTACAGCGATGGAGCTTAAATTCCTTGTCTTTGTACAGCGATGGAGCTTCATTGCCATGTCTTTGTAAAGTTAGGGAGCTTCATTGCCTTGTCTTTGTAAAGTTAGGGAGCTTCATTGCCTTGTCTTTGTAAAGTTAGGGAGCTTCATTGTCTTGTCTTTGTAAAGTTAGGGAGCTTCATTGCCTTGTCTTTGTAAAGTTAGGGAGCTTCATTGCCTTGTCTTTGTAAAGTTAGGGAGCTTCATTGCCTTGTCTTTGTAAAGTTAGGGAGCTTCATTGCCTTGTCTTTGTAAAGTTAGGGAGCTTCATTGCCTTGTCTTTGTAAAGTTAGGGAGCTTCATTGTCTTGTCTTTGTAAAGTTAGGGAGCTTCATTGCCTTGTCTTTGTAAAGTTAGGGAGCTTCATTGTCTTGTCTTTGTAAAGTTAGGGAGCTTCATTGTCTTGTCTTTGTAAAGTTAGGGAGCTTCATTGTCTTGTCTTTGTAAAGTTAGGGAGCTTCATTGCCTTGTCTTTGTACAGCGATGGAGCTTAAATTCCCTTGTCTTTAAACAGCGATGGAGCTTAAATTCCCTTGTCTTTAAACAGCGATGGAGCTTCATTGCCATGTCTTTGTAAAGTTAGGGAGCTTCATTGCCTTGTCTTTGTACAGCGATGGAGCTTAAATTCCCTTGTCTTTAAACAGCGATGGAGCTTCATTGCCATGTCTTTGTAAAGTTAGGGAGCTTCATTGTCTTGTCTTTGTAAAGTTAGGGAGCTTCATTGTCTTGTCTTTGTAAAGTTAGGGAGCTTCATTGTCTTGTCTTTGTAAAGTTAGGGAGCTTCATTGTCTTGTCTTTGTAAAGTTAGGGAGCTTCATTGTCTTGTCTTTGTAAAGTTAGGGAGCTTCATTGTCTTGTCTTTGTAAAGTTAGGGAGCTTCATTGTCTTGTCTTTGTAAAGTTAGGGAGCTTCATTGTCTTGTCTTTGTACAGCGATGGAGCTTAAATTCCCTTGTCTTTGTACAGCGATGGAGCTTCATTGCCATGTCTTTGTAAAGTTAGGGAGCTTCATTGCCTTGTCTTTGTAAAGTTAGGGAGCTTCATTGCCTTGTCTTTGTAAAGTTAGGGAGCTTCATTGTCTTGTCTTTGTAAAGTTAGGGAGCTTCATTGCCTTGTCTTTGTAAAGTTAGGGAGCTTCATTGCCTTGTCTTTGTAAAGTTAGGGAGCTTCATTGCCTTGTCTTTGTAAAGTTAGGGAGCTTCATTGCCTTGTCTTTGTAAAGTTAGGGAGCTTCATTGCCTTGTCTTTGTAAAGTTAGGGAGCTTCATTGTCTTGTCTTTGTAAAGTTAGGGAGCTTCATTGCCTTGTCTTTGTAAAGTTAGGGAGCTTCATTGTCTTGTCTTTGTAAAGTTAGGGAGCTTCATTGTCTTGTCTTTGTAAAGTTAGGGAGCTTCATTGTCTTGTCTTTGTAAAGTTAGGGAGCTTCATTGCCTTGTCTTTGTACAGCGATGGAGCTTAAATTCCCTTGTCTTTGTACAGCGATGGAGCTTCATTGCCTTGTCTTTATATCGGTAGGGAGCTTCATTGTCTTGTCTTTGTATAGCAAGGGAGCTTCATTGTCTTGTCTTTGTATAGCGAGGGAGCTTCATTGTCTTGTCTTTGTACAGCGAGGGAGATTCATTGCCTTGTCTTTGTAAAGTTAGGGAGCTTCATTGCCTTGTCTTTGTACAGTTAGGGAGCTTCATTGCCATGTCTTTGTAAAGTAAGGGAGCTTCATTGCCTTGTCTTTGTACAGTTAGGGAGCTTCATTGCCATGTCTTTATAAAGTTAGGGAGCTTCATTGCCATGTCTTTGTAAAGTAAGGGAGCTTCATTGCCTTGTCTTTGTACAGTTAGGGAGCTTCATTGCCCTGTCTTTATAAAGTTAGGGAGCTTCATTGCCATGTCTTTATAAAGTTAGGGAGCTTCATTGCCATGTCTTTATAAAGTTAGGGAGCTTCATTGCCATGTCTTTATAAAGTTAGGGAGCTTCATTGCCATGTCTTTGTAAAGTTAGGGAGCTTCATTGCCATGTCTTTGTACAGCGAGAGAGCTTCATTGCCTTGTCTTTGTACAGCGAGAGAGTTTCATTGCCTTGTCTTTGTACAGCGAGGGAGCTTCATTGCCTTGTCTTTGTACAGCGAGGGAGCTTCATTGCCTTGTCTTTGTACAGCGAGAGAGTTTCATTGCCTTGTCTTTGTACAGCGAGGGAGCTTCATTGCCTTGTCTTTGTACAGCGAGGGAGCTTCATTGCCTTGTCTTTGTACAGCGAGGGAGCTTCATTGCCTTGTCTTTGTACAGCGATGGAGTTTCATTGCCTTGTCTTTGTACAGCGAGGGAGCTTCATTGTCTTGTCTTTGTACAGCGATGGAGCTTCATTGTCTTGTCTTTGTACAGCGAGGGAGTTTTATTGTCTTGTCTTTGTACAGCGAGGGAGCTTCATTGTCTTGTCTTTGTACAGCGAGGGAGCTTCATTGTCTTGTCTTTGTACAGCGATGGAGCTTCATTGTCTTTTCTTTGTACAGCGAGGGAGCTTCATTGTCTTGTCTTTGTACAGCGATGGAGTTTCATTGCCTTGTCTTTGTACAGCGAGGGAGCTTCATTGCCTTGTCTTTGTACAGCGAGGGAGCTTCATTGTCTTGTCTTTGTACAGCGATGGAGCTTCATTGCCTTGTCTTTGTACAGCGATGGAGTTTCATTGCCTTGTCTTTGTACAGCAAGGGAGCTTCATTGTCTTGTCTTTGTACAGCTATGGAGCTTCATTGCCTTGTCTTTGTACAGCGATGGAGTTTCATTGCCTTGTCTTTGTACAGCGAGGGAGCTTCATTGTCTTGTCTTTGTACAGCGATGGAGCTTCATTGCCTTGTCTTTGTACAGCGAGAGAGTTTCATTGCCTTGTCTTTGTACAGCGAGGGAGCTTCATTGCCTTGTCTTTGTACAGCGAGGGAGCTTCATTGCCTTGTCTTTGTACAGCGAGGGAGCTTCATTGCCTTGTTTTTGTACAGCGAGGGAGCCTCATTGCCTTGTCTTTGTACAGCGAGGGAGCTTCATTGCCTTGTCTTTGTACAGCGAGGGAGCCTCATTGCCTTGTTTTTGTACAGCGATGGAGTTTCATTGCCTTGTCTTTGTGCAGCGAGAGAGTTTCATTGCCTTGTCTTTGTGCAGCGAGAGAGTTTCATTGCCTTGTCTTTGTACAGCGAGGGAGCCTCATTGCTTTGTTTTTGTACAGCGAGGGAGCCTCATTGCCTTGTCTTTGTACAGCGAGAGAGTTTCATTGCCTTGTCTTTGTGCAGCGAGAGAGTTTCATTGCCTTGTCTTTGTGCAGCGAGAGAGTTTCATTGCCTTGTCTTTGTGCAGCGAGAGAGTTTCATTGCCTTGTCTTTGTGCAGCGAGAGAGTTTCATTGCCTTGTCTTTGTGCAGCGAGAGAGTTTCATTGCCTTGTCTTTGTGCAGCGAGAGAGTTTCATTGTCTTGTCTTTGTACAGCGAGAGAGTTTCATTGCCTTGTCTTTGTGCAGCGAGTGAGTTTCATTGCCTTGTCTTTGTACAGCGAGAGAGTTTCATTGCCTTGTCTTTGTGCAGCGAGAGAGTTTCATTGCCTTGTCTTTGTACAGCGAGAGAGTTTCATTGCCTTGTCTTTGTGCAGCGAGAGAGTTTCATTGCCTTGTCTTTGTACAGCGATGGAGCTTCATTGCCTTGTCTTTGTACAGCGAGAGAGTTTCATTGCCTTGTCTTTGTGCAGCGAGAGAGTTTCATTGCCTTGTCTTTGTGCAGCGAGAGAGTTTCATTGTATTGTCTTTGTACAGCGATGGAGCTTCATTGCCTTGTCTTTGTACAGCGATGGAGTTTCATTGCCTTGTCTTTGTACAGCGATGGAGTTTCATTGCCTTGTCTTTGTACAGCGATGGTGCTTCATTGCCTTGTCTTTGTATAGCGAGAGAGTTTCATTGCCTTGTCTTTGTATAGCGAGAGAGTTTCATTGTATTGTCTTTGTAAAGTTAGGGAGCTTCATTGCCTTGTCTTTGAACAGCTATGGAGCTTCATTGCCATGTCTTTGTAAAGTTAGGGAGCTTCATTGCCTTGTCTTTGTACAGCGATGGAGCTTAAATTCCCTTGTCTTTAAACAGCGATGGAGCTTAAATTCCCTTGTCTTTAAACAGCGATGGAGCTTCATTGCCATGTCTTTGTAAAGTTAGGGAGCTTCATTGCCTTGTCTTTGTACAGCGATGGAGCTTAAATTCCCTTGTCTTTAAACAGCGATGGAGCTTCATTGCCATGTCTTTGTAAAGTTAGGGAGCTTCATTGTCTTGTCTTTGTAAAGTTAGGGAGCTTCATTGTCTTGTCTTTGTAAAGTTAGGGAGCTTCATTGTCTTGTCTTTGTAAAGTTAGGGAGCTTCATTGTCTTGTCTTTGTAAAGTTAGGGAGCTTCATTGTCTTGTCTTTGTAAAGTTAGGGAGCTTCATTGTCTTGTCTTTGTAAAGTTAGGGAGCTTCATTGTCTTGTCTTTGTAAAGTTAGGGAGCTTCATTGTCTTGTCTTTGTACAGCGATGGAGCTTAAATTCCCTTGTCTTTGTACAGCGATGGAGCTTCATTGCCATGTCTTTGTAAAGTTAGGGAGCTTCATTGCCTTGTCTTTGTAAAGTTAGGGAGCTTCATTGCCTTGTCTTTGTAAAGTTAGGGAGCTTCATTGTCTTGTCTTTGTAAAGTTAGGGAGCTTCATTGCCTTGTCTTTGTAAAGTTAGGGAGCTTCATTGCCTTGTCTTTGTAAAGTTAGGGAGCTTCATTGCCTTGTCTTTGTAAAGTTAGGGAGCTTCATTGCCTTGTCTTTGTAAAGTTAGGGAGCTTCATTGCCTTGTCTTTGTAAAGTTAGGGAGCTTCATTGTCTTGTCTTTGTAAAGTTAGGGAGCTTCATTGCCTTGTCTTTGTAAAGTTAGGGAGCTTCATTGTCTTGTCTTTGTAAAGTTAGGGAGCTTCATTGTCTTGTCTTTGTAAAGTTAGGGAGCTTCATTGTCTTGTCTTTGTAAAGTTAGGGAGCTTTATTGCCTTGTCTTTGTACAGCGATGGAGCTTAAATTCCCTTGTCTTTGTACAGCGATGGAGCTTCATTGCCTTGTCTTTATATCGGTAGGGAGCTTCATTGTCTTGTCTTTGTATAGCGAGGGAGCTTCATTGTCTTGTCTTTGTATAGCGAGGGAGCTTCATTGTCTTGTCTTTGTACAGCGAGGGAGATTCATTGCCTTGTCTTTGTAAAGTTAGGGAGCTTCATTGCCTTGTCTTTGTACAGTTAGGGAGCTTCATTGCCATGTCTTTGTAAAGTAAGGGAGCTTCATTGCCTTGTCTTTGTACAGTTAGGGAGCTTCATTGCCATGTCTTTATAAAGTTAGGGAGCTTCATTGCCATGTCTTTGTAAAGTAAGGGAGCTTCATTGCCTTGTCTTTGTACAGTTAGGGAGCTTCATTGCCATGTCTTTATAAAGTTAGGGAGCTTCATTGCCATGTCTTTATAAAGTTAGGGAGCTTCATTGCCATGTCTTTATAAAGTTAGGGAGCTTCATTGCCATGTCTTTATAAAGTTAGGGAGCTTCATTGCCATGTCTTTGTAAAGTTAGGGAGCTTCATTGCCATGTCTTTATACAGCGAGAGAGCTTCATTGCCTTGTCTTTGTACAGCGAGAGAGTTTCATTGCCTTGTCTTTGTACAGCGAGGGAGCTTCATTGCCTTGTCTTTGTACAGCGAGGGAGCTTCATTGCCTTGTCTTTGTACAGCGAGAGAGTTTCATTGCCTTGTCTTTGTACAGCGAGGGAGCTTCATTGCCTTGTCTTTGTACAGCGAGGGAGCTTCATTGCCTTGTCTTTGTACAGCGATGGAGCTTCATTGCCTTGTCTTTGTACAGCGATGGAGTTTCATTGCCTTGTCTTTGTACAGCGAGGGAGCTTCATTGTCTTGTCTTTGTACAGCGATGGAGCTTCATTGTCTTGTCTTTGTACAGCGAGGGAGTTTTATTGTCTTGTCTTTGTACAGCGAGGGAGCTTCATTGTCTTGTCTTTGTACAGCGAGGGAGCTTCATTGTCTTGTCTTTGTACAGCGATGGAGCTTCATTGTCTTTTCTTTGTACAGCGAGGGAGCTTCATTGTCTTGTCTTTGTACAGCGATGGAGTTTCATTGCCTTGTCTTTGTACAGCGAGGGAGCTTCATTGCCTTGTCTTTGTACAGCGAGGGAGCTTCATTGTCTTGTCTTTGTACAGCGATGGAGCTTCATTGCCTTGTCTTTGTACAGCGATGGAGTTTCATTGCCTTGTCTTTGTACAGCAAGGGAGCTTCATTGTCTTGTCTTTGTACAGCTATGGAGCTTCATTGCCTTGTCTTTGTACAGCGATGGAGTTTCATTGCCTTGTCTTTGTACAGCGAGGGAGCTTCATTGTCTTGTCTTTGTACAGCGAGAGAGTTTCATTGCCTTGTCTTTGTACAGCGAGGGAGCTTCATTGCCTTGTCTTTGTACAGCGAGGGAGCTTCATTGCCTTGTCTTTGTACAGCGAGGGAGCTTCATTGCCTTGTTTTTGTACAGCGAGGGAGCCTCATTGCCTTGTCTTTGTACAGCGAGGGAGCTTCATTGCCTTGTCTTTGTACAGCGAGGGAGCCTCATTGCCTTGTTTTTGTACAGCGATGGAGTTTCATTGCCTTGTCTTTGTGCAGCGACAGAGTTTCATTGCCTTGTCTTTGTGCAGCGAGAGAGTTTCATTGCCTTGTCTTTGTACAGCGAGGGAGCCTCATTGCCTTGTTTTTGTACAGCGAGGGAGCCTCATTGCCTTGTCTTTGTACAGCGAGAGAGTTTCATTGCCTTGTCTTTGTGCAGCGAGAGAGTTTCATTGCCTTGTCTTTGTGCAGCGAGAGAGTTTCATTGCCTTGTCTTTGTGCAGCGAGAGAGTTTCATTGCCTTGTCTTTGTGCAGCGAGAGAGTTTCATTGCCTTGTCTTTGTGCAGCGAGAGAGTTTCATTGCCTTGTCTTTGTGCAGCGAGAGAGTTTCATTGTCTTGTCTTTGTACAGCGAGAGAGTTTCATTGCCTTGTCTTTGTGCAGCGAGAGAGTTTCATTGCCTTGTCTTTGTACAGCGAGAGAGTTTCATTGCCTTGTCTTTGTGCAGCGAGAGAGTTTCATTGCCTTGTCTTTGTACAGCGAGAGAGTTTCATTGCCTTGTCTTTGTGCAGCGAGAGAGTTTCATTGCCTTGTCTTTGTGCAGCGAGAGAGTTTCATTGCCTTGTCTTTGTACAGCGATGGAGCTTCATTGCCTTGTCTTTGTACAGCGAGAGAGTTTCATTGCCTTGTCTTTGTGCAGCGAGAGAGTTTCATTGCCTTGTCTTTGTGCAGCGAGAGAGTTTCATTGTATTGTCTTTGTACAGCGATGGAGCTTCATTGCCTTGTCTTTGTACAGCGATGGAGTTTCATTGCCTTGTCTTTGTACAGCGATGGAGTTTCATTGCCTTGTCTTTGTACAGCGATGGAGCTTCATTGCCTTGTCTTTGTACAGCGAGAGAGTTTCATTGCCTTGTCTTTGTGCAGCGAGAGAGTTTCATTGCCTTGTCTTTGTACAGCGAGAGAGTTTCATTGCCTTGTTTTTGTACAGCGATGGAGCTTCATTGCCTTGTCTTTGTACAGCGATGGAGTTTCATTGCCTTGTCTTTGTACAGCGATGGAGTTTCATTGCCTTGTCTTTGTACAGCGAAGGAGCTTCATTTCCTTGTCTTTGTACAGCGAGAGAGTTTCATTGCCTTGTCTTTGTACAGCGATGGAGCTTAAATTTCCTTGTCTTTGTACAGCGAGAGAGTTTCATTGCCATGTCTTTGTACAGCGAGAGAGTTTCATTAACTTGTCTTTTTACGGCGAGGGAGCTTCATTGCCTTGTCTTTATACCGCGAGGGAGCTTCATTACGTTGTCTTTGTACATGGAGGGAGCTTCATTGCCATGTCTTTGTACAGCGAGTTAGCTTTATTACGTTGTCTTTGTACAGCGAGTTAGCTTTATTACGTTGTCTTTGTACAGCGATGGAGCTTCATTGTCTTGTCTTTGTACAGCGAGGGAGCAGCTTCATTGCCTTGTATTTGTACAGTGAGGGAGCTTCATTGCCATGTCTTTGTACAGCGAGGGAGCAGCTTCATTGCCTTGTCTTTGTACAGCGAGGGAGCAGCTTCATTGCCTTGTCTTTGTACAGCGAGGGAGCTTCATTGCCATGTCTTTGTACAGCGAGGGAGCAGCTTCATTGCCTTGTCTTTGTACAGCGAGGGAGCAGCTTCATTGCCTTGTCTTTGTACAGCGAGGGAGCAGCTTCATTGCCTTGTCTTTGTACAGCGAGGGAGCAGCTTCATTTCCTTGTCTTTGTACAGCGAAGGAGCAGCTTCATTGCCTTGTCTTTGTACAGCGAGGGAGCAGCTTCATTGCCTTGTCTTTGTACAGCGAGGGAGCAGCTTCATTGCCTTGTCTTTGTACAGTGAGGGAGCTTCATTGCCATGTCTTTGTACAGCGAGGGAGCAGCTTCATTGCCTTGTCTTTGTACAGCGAGGGAGCAGCTTCATTGCCTTGTCTTTGTACAGCGAGGGAGCTTCATTGCCATGTCTTTGTACAGCGAGGGAGCTTCATTGCCATGTCTTTGTACAGCGAGGGAGCAGCTTCATTGCCTTGTCTTTGTACAGTGAGGGAGCTTCATTGCCATGTCTTTGTACAGCGAGGGAGCTGCATTGCCTTGTCTTTGTACAGCGAGGGAGCTTCATTGCCATGTCTTTGTACAGCGAGGGAGCTTCATTGCCATGTCTTTGTACAGCGAGGGATCAGCTTCATTGCCATGTCTTTGTACAGCGAGGGAGCTTCATTGCCATGTCTTTGTACAGCGAGGGAGCTTCATTGCCTTGTCTTTGTACAGCGAGGGAGCAGCTTCATTGCCATGTCTTTGTACAGCGAGGGAGCTTTATTGCCATGTCTTTGTACAGCGAGGGAGCTTCATTGCCATGTCTTTGTATAGCGAGGGAGCAGCTTCATTGCCTTGTCTTTGTACAGCGAGGGAGCAGCTTCATTGCTTTGTCTTTGTACAGCTAGGGAGCTTCATTGCCTTGTTTTTGTATAGCGAGGGAGCTTCATTGCCATGTCTTTGTACAGCGAGGGAGCTTCATTGCCATGTCTTTGTACAGCGAGGGATCAGCTTCATTGCCATGTCTTTGTACAGCGAGGGAGCTTCATTGCCATGTCTTTGTACAGCGAGGGAGCTTCATTGCCTTGTCTTTGTACAGCGAGGGAGCAGCTTCATTGCCATGTCTTTGTACAGCGAGGGAGCTTTATTGCCATGTCTTTGTACAGCGAGGGAGCTTCATTGCCATGTCTTTGTACAGCGAGGGAGCAGCTTCATTGCCTTGTCTTTGTACAGCTTGTACAGCGAGGGAGCAGCTTCATTGCCTTGTCTTTGTACAGCGAGGGAGCTTTATTGTCATGTCTTTGTACAGCGAGGGAGCTTCATTGCATTGTCTTTGTACAGCGAGGGAGCAGCTTCATTGCCTTGTCTTTGTACAGTTAGCGAGCTTCGTTGCCTTGTATTTGTACAGTTAGGGAGCTTCATTGCCTTGTCTTTGTACAATTAGTGAGCTTTATTGCCTTGTCTTTGTACAGTTAGGGAGCTTAATTGCCTTGTCTTTGTACAGGAAGGTAACTTCTTTGCCATGTCTTTGTACAATTAGGGAGCTTCATTGCCTTGTCTTTGTACAGGTAGGGAGCTTCGTTGCCCTGTCTTTGTACTGTGATGGAGATTCATTGCTTTGTCTTTGTTATCGATGTAGTTTCATTGCCTTGTCTTTGTACAGCGATGGAGCCTCATTGCCTTGTCTTTGTACAGCGATGGAGCCTCATCGCCTTGTCTTTGTACAGCGATGGAGCTTCATTGCCTTGTCTTTGTACAGCTAGGGAGCTTCATTGTCTTGTCTTTGTACAGCGAGAGAGCTTCATTGTCTTGTCTTTGTACAGCGAGAGAGCTTCATTGTCTTGTCTTTGTACAGCGAGAGAGCTTCATTGTCTTGTCTTTGTACAGCGAGAGAGCTTCATTGTCTTGTCTTTGTACAGCGAGAGAGCTTCATTGTCTTGTCTTTGTACAGCGAGAGAGCTTCATTGTCTTGTCTTTGTACAGCGATGGAGCTTCATTTCGTTGTCTTTGTACAGCGAGGGAGCTTCATTTCGTTGTCTTTGTACAGCGATGGAGCTTCATTTCGTTGTCTTTGTACAGCGAGGGAGCTTCATTTCGTTGTCTTTGTACAGCGATGGAGCTTCATTTCGTTGTCTTTGTACAGCGAGGGAGCTTCATTGTCTTGTCTTTGTACAGCGAGAGAGCTTCATTGCCTTGTCTTTGTACAGCGAGAGAGCTTTATTGCCTTGTCTTTGTACAGCGAGAGAGCTTCATTGTCTTGTCTTTGTACAGCGATGGAGCTTTATTGCCTTGTCTTTGTACAGCGAGAGAGAGCTTTATTGCCTTGTCTTTGTACAGCGAGAGAGCTTCATTGTCTTGTCTTTGTACAGCGATGGAGCTTCATTGTCTTGTCTTTGTACAGCGATGGAGCTTCATTGCCTTGTCTTTGTACAGCGATGGAGCTTCATTGCCTTGTCTTTGTACAGCGATGGAGCTTCATTGTCTTGTCTTTGTACAGCGAGGGAGCTTCATTGCCTTGTCTTTGTACAGCGATGGAGCTTCATTGTCTTGTCTTTGTACAGCGAGGAAGCTTCATTGCCTTGTCTTTGTACAGCGATGGAGCTTCATTGTCTTGTCTTTGTACAGCGAGGGAGCTTCATTGTCTTGTCTTTGTACAGCGATGGAGCTTCATTGTCTTGTCTTTGTACAGCGATGGAGCTTCATTGTCTTGTCTTTGTACAGCGATGGAGTTTCATTGCCTTTTGTCTTTGTACAGCAAAGGAGCTTCATTGTCTTGTCTTTGTACAGCGATGGAGCTTCATTGCCTTGTCTGTGTACAGCGATGGAGCTTCATTGTCTTGTCTTTGTACAGCGATGGAGCTTCATTGCCTTGTCTTTGTACAGCGAGGGAGCTTCATTGCCTTGTCTTTGTACAGCGATGGATCTTCATTGTCTTGTCTTTGTACAGCGAGTTAGCTTTATTACGTTGTCTTTGTACAGCGATGGAGCTTCATTGTCTTGTCTTTGTACAGCGATGGAGCTTCATTGTCTTGTCTTTGTACAGCGATGGAGCTTCATTGTCTTGTCTTTGTACAGCGAGGGAGTTTCATTGCCTTGTCTTTGTACAGCGAGGGAGCTTCATTGCCTTGTCTTTGTAAAGTTAGGGAGCTCCATTGCCTTTTCTTTATAAAGTTAGGGAGCTTCATTGCCTTGTCTTTAAAAAGTTAGGGAGCTCCATTGCTTTGGCTTTATATAATACGATCCTGTGAGTCAGTTTTTTGTTTTGGACTGCCTCCATAGTCTCTTGCTTTCCTTTACCTTCCTGCAAGGCAGTAGCTTTCTGTTGTCAAAAGTTGTCTCTCCTATGAATGAAATCTTACCAGACGAACAGGTTCTTCCTTTCTGTTTATATATTATTTTTTCCTTATCGAAAGTGAATTGTAACACACGGCCATTAAAGCATCTCCTAAATGTTTTTTTTTTTTAAACTGGGGTATCTCCCCGACTTTTGCTCTCCCAGGGTGTGAACTATAGGCGTTTACTTCGCGTTAAGAGACTTGGGATGAAGCTTGGCAAAAATATGCCTAAAATATTTATATTTGTGAAAGTCGTGATCTTGTATTTTATTTTCTGGAAATCATTGTATAATGTAGTTTTATTTATTTTTTTAAAAACTGACTTTAGCTTTTTTTGCTGGTTCTCCAAGTTTGTTGATTCATAGACGAAGCTGAGCAAACCATATCTCTAATACGTCGGTTAAAATATGGAATATTATTACCGATGATTACTATTACATGTAGTATATTGTGACTTCCCGCTTCATGAAGAGTCGTGGTGTTCCTCCGTCGTTTGCTTGTGTTATGTTCGTCTATCACAGGTGATCCAGACCTTTTCATCCAGGTGTTAGTTATTAGATAGGAAAAAACTAGTTTGTAATCACGGATATGATATAACGTTTATTTTTCTATCAGGGGGAAAAGAGAGAGGGTGGGGGGGGGTGTAATATAAAAACTCATACCCTAACCCCTCGTGGCGGCTGCACTAAGTAAGCGGCCTTTATTCTCCCGTCCTATAAGTTATCCATGCGACCCCAGAAATGGGAGAAATGCCGTCCAGAAAGTTCGTTATTATGTATGCACGAATCTGGCTAAGTTCTATGCTGGTCAGGACAGTAATGAGTCAACAAAACCATAGCCAGTATTGCCGCTCTCCTGCAATCATACACTGCATAGGAACAGTTAAGACACCTGTTATATTGTTATTTACTCTTTTTTGGAGAGGGTGCAAAAAGCTTACAGACTTCATCGAAATATGAAGAGACAATATTGAGTGCTTTAATGCCTCATCAGCAATTTAAAAGTGGGATTTTGGCTTTTGAGATGACTGTAGCAAACCTCAAGCCTTCTCCTTACCCTATGGCATGAGATGGAACGAATTAGATAACACGGGAAACCAATCGACGGTCTGTTTGCAAAATGAAAGATCAGCCATGGAACAGTTCATCAATTATCCTCGACGTGTTACAGTGCCATCTAGTTTTAACTGACATCGGAAATGAAAGAACGTCACGTGCATGTTTATGAAACATTGTTAAGACGTGGAACTGAAGGCGATACCGCACAGGCAGTAGTGACAGGTGCTGAGTCCACTCATTTCAATTAGAAACTGGGCGAATCAGCGACTTAGATTGTCGTTGAAACCAAATAATTTCAGCACCGCTAGTTCAACTGGCAAACGTTATTTCGAGGCTGAGCTCAGTGCAATCTTGGAGCACGGTAATGTGTTGCTGCACTCAACTGTTGCTGTAGTAGCGAAAATAGAGAATTTGCGTTTTAGAACGTCTTCCAAAAGTTGCAAATTCATGGAACCTTGCATCTAGCAATACTTATGTGTTTGGATTACTCTAGGTGGCAAAATATTCAATATTGACAACGAAATAAAATAGTCGATGCATATATAGCTAAGCGGTCAGTCTTGCGGTATTCGGACACTAGTAGAGCTCTAATAAAGCTGCTCTGAACCTGATGTTGACTATGTTGAATTGCGTGTAGCGATTTCATCCCTATATAGTTTATTATGTTTATATGTGTGCATGTGTTTCATTCTTGCCATTACTTTTAGAATTATGGTCATATATAGCAAGAAGATTGAAACCATTACCACCATGATGTTATGTTGAACGCACGAAAAAATGAAAACGGATTCGAAGATGGAAACAGATGGTAATAATATTAATATTATTGATCTCAATTTAAATGCTATCACCACACAGATCGCTTAGCATAATGCTTAATTATGAGGAATCTTTCTGGATCAGTCAAGTTATGTCATATTTTGTTTATAATTTGAGTTATTGAGTTATTGAGTTATTGAGTTATATGCGGGTCATCATCATTGCACTCCGAACATGTCCATAGGTGCTCAGATCCCCTCCTCAGCAATTCCCTCAGTGTCCAGCGACTGACGACTCCAGTTCTATGTTGGTTGATAAGTCTTCTTACACGGCCACCAAGTTTCTCATTTCTGGCTGTGCCCATCTTAACTCCCATTTCCATCATCCGAAGAAGCGACGTTGATCTGTGTTTGTCGAAGTCCCGTGCTCTTCCCACATCTCGGAGTGCATTGATGATGTCCGCCCGATCCATCGGTTGCCCGTCCTCAACGACAGCGCAGCTAGCCAACCTGTCCGCTCTCTCATTTCCCCGCACTCCCGCATGTCCAGGGACATAGACAAAGGTGACCTTACGTATTTTGGATTTCTGCAACGACTCTACCCATTGCATGCGTACAAAGCCCGCCTCCACTTTTTTTATCATGCTCATCGAATCACTCAGTATACATGCGTGGATGTAGTCTTGTGACTCTAACCATTTGAATGCCTTGGTCACTGCCATCACCTCCATTGTCATGCTACTCGTGGTCATGGCGTATGCACCACTGTCTTCCTTGGCCATTCTGCCTGCCGAACGTGCTGTAAATGCCCATGCACTTCTTTCGTGTAATTTATAATTTCTAAAACGGTTGTTAGTCTAGCCCCTAGCATTACACGACAGACCAGGACACATACGACTTGTGGACGTCGAAGCCACCGATTAAAGCTCACAAGACATTTTATACGAATCTTTTAGTTCACATGCAAAAATGCGAGTCACAATACTCGTGAGAATAGAAAGTAACGAACAATCGATTTATTATCTCCTTGGGAATCGGGCTGAAACTTCCTCGATGTTGCCTTCATGACATTTACAATTTTATGTTTGAAAACAATTGAGATGGATGCATTTCTCAGAAAAGTTTTGCTTTACCGTTACCAGCTTCAGATCTCTTGTCTACTGTCTATATTCTGGTGTTCACATTTTCAACTTAGTCGTGTCAGCACACAAAAACAGTTACAATAACTTCGCATTGCTAGAGCGGTTATATTGAATGTGATATTCATCTGCTTGCTCACAATGTTGCTACAATATGATTATGTAGATAACGATATGGGAACAGTTTTACGTAGGTGAAAGAAAAACACACACAAATCAAAATGACGTTGCGTCCCTCTAGGTCTACTGTAACCATACAATTATTATTATTTTTTTTTTAATCTACATGCCATCTTGTTTTTCAGCTGCGAGCTATGCAGGATTCGGCCCACTTTCCCTTGCGAAGATAACTCTAGCGAAGTTAATCAAAGCAATTCACTGTTATCTTGTGCTTGTCTGCTCAGTTCGATCATGTGAGATGAAATAGTTGATAAAGTATTTCACATATTCAACTTTGTTTTAAACAAATCTATCTCAATATTGATGTCATGGACCTCGATACATGTCTAGAGGTGCTCGCATTTGTTTCACATTTAGATGTCCCGACTTACAGAGCTATACAATCTCCACTACTCAGTGTCACAGTGTCTTACTATACTCAGTGTCAAAGTTTATTAATATACTCAGTTAAAAAAGTAATTCCTGTGTGTTACCGGGGCCTCATTATGAGGGAAGTAAAGAATAGTGATACTGTGACCTTCCAGGCATGTCGTAAGAGGCGACTAAGGAGGTTGATCGATGGCTTGACAAGCTGTCATTGTAAAAAAGTATTGTTATGGAAACAGCGCCATATATTTTAGAGCAGTGATCTCTACAATATGTGCCAATTTGGCACGCAAGGTTTCTGTTTTTGAGATTGTGGTTCTGCCCTATGTGCCGTCTTCGGCTCGAAAGGACAATAAATAGATAGATAGAAAAAAAAGTAAAGTACCCCCGTCACGCCAAGTGGCGTATAGGGAATATGGTGTTAGTGACCATAAATTTTACAGACCCTCGGCACATGATTTTTGGGGTAATGTGGTTTGTATTATGCCTGTGCCGCTTTACCTTCCGAGAAAAAAATCCGGTACCCATTAAAAGCTGGAATATACTCAGTGTCACAATGTATTACTATACTCAGTGTCACAGTGTATTACTATACTGTGTCACAGTGTATTACTATACTCAGTGTCACAGTGTATTACTATACCAAGTGTTCTATGTTACAATGTATTACTATACTCCGTGTCACAGTGTTTTACTATACTCAGTGTCACAATGTTTTACTATACTCAGTGTCACAATGTTTTACTATACTCAGTGTCACAATGTTTTACTATACTCAGTGTCACAATGTTTTACTATACTCAGTGTCACAATGTTTTACTATACTCAGTGTCACAATGTTTTACTATACTCAGTGTCACAATGTTTTACTATACTCAGTGTCACAGTGTTTTACTATACTCAGTGTCACAATGTTTTACTATACTCAGTGTCACAATGCTTAACTATACTCAGTGTCACAGTGTTTTACTATACTCAGTGTCACAATGCTTAACTATACTCAGTGTCACAATGCTTAACTATACTCAGTGTCACAATGTTTTACTATACTCAGTGTCACAATGCTTAACTATACTCAGTGTCACAATGCTTAACTATACTCAGTGTCACAATGCTTAACTATACTCAGTGTCACAATGCTTAACTATACTCAGTGTCACAATGCTTAACTATACTCAGTGTCACAATGCTTAACTATACTCAGTGTCACAATGCTTAACTATACTCAGTGTCACAATGCTTAACTATACTCAGTGTCACAATGCTTAACTATACTCAGTGTCACAATGCTTAACTATACTCAGTGTCACAATGCTTAACTATACTCAGTGTCACAATGCTTAACTATACTCAGTGTCACAGCGTATTGTATACTCTGTATGTAGTATGATGATTCTGTTACTAGCATAAAATCATGAAGATCTACAATTACCAAATTAATGAAATATACATAACAAGCAAAAAAATGTGGATTAGACATGAATATTAAAAAGACTAAAACTATGATCATAAAGAAAAATAATACTCAAAACTCACAAGTGGATATAAAAGTTGAAGGAATAGACCTGGAGATAGATCAGAGCTACAACTACCTTAGGGACATGCAATAACCAGTGATGAAAAATGTAAAACTAATATAAACAAAAGAATGGGAATGGCAAAAAGTAAAGCCTTTAAAATGTATATTTATAGAAAAATTGGATGGAAGTCCTAAAAAAAGACTAAAAATAAAAATAAAACTACTAAACACATTTCAAACAAGACAAATGAGAATTTTGGGACATGTTAAAAGAAAACTCGATAAATAAAAAAACCTCGAGTTTTTCGAGTGCATTAGGGGGTTTTCAAACTAGATTTCTTTAACGCAGACGTTTTATTTAGGAAAATATATGCCATAGCAAATGTTCATATTGGAAAGAAAAAAATAAGAACAATCGATAGTGTGCCGAAAAGACATATAGGAAAAAAAAAAAACTAATTTTCCGTTTATTATATGGAATATGGGGACTGGTTGTTCTCGAGGCAAGACGCCAGACTCGAGACAGAGAGGTTGTGGGTTCAAATCCTGGCTGCACCAGTTGGGATTTTTATCTATGGTTTCTCTCTGCGGCAACCACCCCTGTCTCAGCAGCGAGGCCCGGCTTGAAACGTCAATTACTCATCGACGGAAAAAATGTGAGTACCTCCGAAGTCGGAGTTATCTGCCCGTGTGGCGAGGGACCCCTGTGTACACGGCTGCCAGGGAAAAATGGATTAACACGCAAAATGCAGTTCCTAGTCTGTAGGGACTTCGTCAGAGGTAAAAGCTGGCGTACGAAAAAAAAGTGGAATATATAGAAAAAAATATTACAAGTGGTCGAGTTTTCTATAGCGGGGTAGAAGGTTTTCAGCTTAGATTTGCATATAGCAAAGGTTTTCGTTAGGAAAATATGAAATCAATAAACAGCTGCAAAGACATTAACAAATATTCCACTTGATTATATAGATTATATAGATTAAATACAGAAAATATTGAAAGTGGTCAGAGATAACTATTCGTGTCTAATAAATATAGGTGTCATTGTGAATAATTATGTCCATGGAGATGAATTCAATCGCTGTCTTCAACTGATTCTGCCAAAGATTGATGCATTGATTTCTCTCTCTCTCTCTCTCTCTCTCTCTCTGTGTGTGTGTGTGTGTGTGTGTGTGTGTGTGTTCTTCTTTGCTTTGAAGTTATCTTCCTTTTTTAAAAGGTGTCGTATCTTTCTTATCTTAATTCTACACTTTGTTTTCCATTCTGAATTTTTCAGCTACTCTTTAAAAAAAATATAATTCAAGGACGGACAAAAAAAGAGAATACGCGATGAGAGGAAAAAAAGAAGACACATTAAGAATGAAAAACAAACTGTGGAATTGAGAGAAGAGGCAATAAATTGTTTAAACACCGATGTGTCTACAAAGTGAAGAAGAAAACAGAAAGAGTGAGAGAGAGAGAGAGAGAGAGAGAGAGAGAGGAGGGAAACAGAAAAAATATGAAGTAAAAGAGAGAAATATTAGTAGTAGGAACACACACATATAGAAGTTAAAAGAAGAGGGAAAGCGGAAAGAGGAATAAAAAAAAAACATAAGACTTCTACACTAACAATATCACTAGAAATAACAGTTCTGCGGACATACTTTAACCAATGATAGACAAATGTAAATTTAAAATAAAGAAAAGAAAATGAATCCCGAAAAGCAATTGTAATGCCATGAAAAGTATACTAACATAAAGAGAAATAACAACTCTAGTACTAACAATTAAGAATAGCAGCATGTTATATCTTCTGAGTATTACTGTATGCTGCAGAAACATGGATATTAGGTGAGAAAACATCAGTTGTAGCTACATCACAAGTATTTGTTATTTACATCTACTAAATAATTATTCTCTAATTTTGTTTGCTCATTAAAAAATGTTGAGAGATCACCTTGAACATTATCTAAACAATATAGACATTACAATGATGATAAAATAAATTACCTCGGCGTATAATAACTTATTATGTAATGAATAAATATAATTTTCTTTACATACAAAAAATTGTATATACATGAATACTTTAAAAAAAAATATTGCTACTGTCACGTACACATATTTGCTTAAATAATTAACAAACCATTATATTAGCTTACATATTTTGGATGACTTTTGTCAAATGGCGTCTTCGATGTCTCGTGATTATTTATTTGAAACTTTACTTTTGAATTTAGCTCTTTCTGATTGCTAATTACTTTCTACATTCACACCTCCACTTTCATTTCATTTCTCCATCCAATTTTGTAGAGTTATGACATGTAAACAGAACACACGTAATATTTAGCGATTTTAAAATAAACTTGATAACATTTGTATTTAATGTTGAGTAATACGGCAGAACCAGTTGTTAAAATGTTTACTTTTCAGTTAGTTATTCACTTGTTTCCACTTCCTATTCGTTCAAATAGTGAGTTGGATTGTCATGCATTTTGTACCTACTGATTCAATGCATACATCTCTGGCAGAATAAGTATAAGACGGTGATTCAATCCAACCCCATGGTCATAATTACACATAATGACATCTATATTTATTAGATTAGATCAGCTATGTCTGACCACTTTTGATATTTTCTATATGTTTCCTATATAATAAAAAAAAAAAAAAGTAAAGTACCCCCCGTCACGCCAAGTGGCGTATAGGGAAATATGGTGTTAGTGACCCTATATTTTACAGACCTTCAGCACATGATTTTTGGGGTAATGTGGTCGGTATTACGCCCGTGCTGCTTTACTTTCCCAGAAAAAATCCGGTACCCATTTAAGGCTGGGTGAACCCGGAGCCGTCGGTTGGGATCGAACCCTACCCCTTGTCCGTAGTAGTCCAGTTCACTAACCACTGAACTATCGCGGCTCCCACTAATTTTTAGGGAATTAGTAAAACCCAGGTGTCCTCGCCAGGGTACGAACCCCGGCTGTTGCCGTGAATGAAGGAGAATATTTTATTTATCTTTACGGTCGTTTATAGATATCATATATTTTCTATATATAACATTTGCGACAGGCAAATATAATATGTAAACCTCATATTCTATTTTAAAAAACTCGACCACTTGTCATATATTTTCTGTATATTACATATTCTTCTTTTTTTTTTCTTCTACCTTTCAACTCCCTGCGGAGCACAGATCTTCAACAAAAACTTTCCGAAGCGCTCTGTTTCTTGCCATTCTTTTAGGATTATTCTATGTCTTTCCCATCCTCTTCATCTCTGATTCCATATGTTTTCTCCAAGAATATTTTGATCTTCATCTTTGTCTTTTTCCTTGGGGATTCCAAAAAGGGCATGTTTGTGTAGTTTTCTAGGTTGGCTTCCGCAGTATGTAACATTTCCAGAACCATCGTCTTCGCTGTATAACTTTATCCTTTGATATTTGACTTGTACTTTTCCATAGTTCTATGTTAGTGACTTTGTTCTGCCATTTCCATTCTTTTATTGTGCTCAATCGTCCATTGATGAAGATCTTTTTCTTCAAATCTTGTAATTGTTGTTGTCGCCAAAATCCTGCCAAAAATACATTCTAATTCGTTAACATATAATAAATCGGTCAGCATTGGTTCTTATATTTGACGACCAGCTTTGAATCACTTTTATTATATCTTCTCTATCTTTAATAAACCTCACTAACCGCCCCTTAAATAACTAACAATCCAATTAAATATTATAAAATATAATTTAAAAATCAATAAGGTATCAAATAGACTACATAATGATAAAGACAGATTCCGTAACAGCGTCCAGAAAGTCATAACCTATCCAGGAGCAGAATCATGTATTGAAATACATGAAAATCAAATTAAAGAGAAACAAACAAAAAACTAATTCAGCAATACCAAAAGACCCGACACTAAGTGGATATGGAGAGCATTCCCGCCACTAGTTTTTGTTTATTTCACATACATGACATCCCGCTCGGATGATTAGTCTCCCACATTCCATTTTGTGTGATCAAAAACCTCAAGAACGTTCGGAAAATGTTTCCATTAAGTCTGTGTGTAATGAAGGAGCATTATAGGCAGAAATGGATACACTACTTTACTTATATTATTGTTATGCATTAAAACTGTCTATTATATGTTGAATTAATAAATATAAACTTGCTACGTCTTTTTCCTATATACTGAATGAGCGAGTGTGGAGAGAGAGAGCATGATTAGTACCACTAACACTGAAGAAAGACAGCTATAAAAAGTGAAGACTAAAGAACGATCCTAATGAGAGAGAGAGAGAGAGAGAGAGAGAGAGAGAGAGAGAGAGAGAGAGAGCATGATTAGTACCACTAACACAGAAGAAAGACAGCTATAAAATGTGAAGACTAAAGAACGATCCTAATGAGGAGAGAGAGAGAGAGAGAGAGAGAGAGAGAGAGCATGATTAGTACCACTAACACTGAAGAAAGACAGCTATAAAATGTGAAGACTAAAGAACGATCCTAATGAGGAGAGAGAGAGAGAGAGAGAGAGAGAGAGAGAGAGAGAGCATGATTAGTACCACTAACACTGAAGAAAGACAGCTATAAAATGTGAAGACTAAAGAACGATCCTAATGAGAGAGAGAGAGAGAGAGAGAGAGAGAGAGAGAGAGAGAAAGATTGGGTACCAATAACACCGAAGAAGAACAAAACAGTCATAAAGGAAGGAACACGACCCCAGTTACGTCACGAATAACCTTTGATTCCGATACCCCACCATTTAAAAACAAATTACTAAATTAAAAACACTTCTCTATATAAAACACATCAGCCTTACAAGTATTTCAAGATTTAAAAGGTCAGCACACACCACACAATAGTGATTTCCCTCTTTAAAACAGATCACGCGAGGTCACTTCCGGGGTCACCGACACGAGAGGTCATCACGGCCCCCAGCTCCAGCCCCAGCGGGGCTGGCGGGGGGGGATTTATATAAAAATATATAGGCAAAATACAGCGGGTGCCCCCGAAAAATCGATCATTCCTAATAATACTACTAACATGGCCCAAAAATCGCATTTGTCTTGTTTGAATTGTGTTTAGTAGTTCTCTTTTCATTTTTAGTCGTTTTAAGACTTCATCGTTTTTTGTTTTTCTCTCTCCATCCAATTCTACCTATTCTTCTATATATCCACATTTCAAAGACTTCAATTCTCTGTTCTGTTTTCTTGTCTAGTATCCATGATTCTGCACCATATAGAAATGTTGGGAATATATAACATTTTGCTATACTTAGTTTTAGCCCTGGTGTTATTTGTAGTATATTTTTCATGGCATTAAAATTACTTTTTTGCCATTCCTATTCTTTTGTTTATTTCAATTTTACATTTTCCATCACTGGTTATAATATGTCCCAGGTAGTTGTAGTTCTGAACTGTCTCTAGATGTATTCCTTCCACTTTGATATTTAATTGTAGGTCTTGCGAATTTTCTTTGTTCATGACAGTTTTAGTCGTTTTGATATTCATATCTAGTCCATATTTTTTGCTTGTTATGTTTATCACATTAAGCAATTGTTGTAGGTCTTTAGGATGTTCTGCTAGTAAAACAGTATCATCAGCATATCTTAGGTTATTGATTATCTTTCCATTAATGTTTAGGCCTGGTATCTCTGAGATGTTTTTAAAGATTTGCTCAGTGTATAGATTAAACAAGCTTGGTGATAGGATGCATCCTTGTCTTACTCCTCTTTTTATGTCCGTGGGTGTAGAGTTCTCCTTGTTATATGTTATTATTGCTGTTTGCTCCCAGTACAAATGACAGATAGAAAAGTCTGCGACGGTGGATGGGGCGGAAGAATTTGAAATAATCAACGGCCCAGAAGGCGAAAACAGCAAAGTGTGTGGTACACATGAGGCATATTCAGAACACGAAAGGCGAATATGGCAGACCACCGTGAAAGAGATTGGATCCTCATCACGTAACAATCCAAAGAAAGCCATGGAGAGAAATTCTAACTACTGTTTTAGGAACGAAATAAAAATAGCTACATGGAATGTTAGGACCTTATACCAACAAGGAAAACTAGAAAATCTTATGGTAGAAGCAGAACGAATAAACACAGATATCTTAGGCATATCAGAAACAAGATGGAAGGAAAGTGGATACATACAAGACGATAAATATACATTTATATATTCAGGTAACACAAAAGAACATCAAAGAGGAGTAGGCATTCTAATAAAACGAGAGCTACAAAAATATATAAATACTCACTTGACATACAATGATAGGATTATACTACTAAAAATGAAGGCAAAACCATTCGACATAGCAATAATACAAACATACGCACCTACTCAAGACTATACAGATGAACAAATAGAGGCATACTATGAAGATCTAAACACAGTTATGAAGCAAGTGAAATCATCAGACATCTTGATTATAATGGGTGATATGAACGCTAAAGTAGGAAAAGGTAAATATAAGACCATTATAGGAAATCATGGTCTAGGAAAAAGGCATAACAGAGGAGAAAGATTAATACAATTCTGTGAAGAAAACAGACGGATAATATGCAACACCTTCTTTGAGCAAGAGAAAAGGAAATTATATTTACACATGGAAAAGCCC